>QNGE01000045.1:386854-470190 GCA_008508345.1 Paragonimus westermani | reverse complement strand
CCATAGGATCGTGCCTCACTGCCTAAGCACTCCTACGCGGTCAGCAGTGCGACATACAATCCTATGAGTGTAACTGCTTTTCGTCTGACTGCTCCCCTTTGGCCTGTCTGACAAGGTTGCACCTGGAAGGACCGGAGTCCTAGTCAGCATAGCCTGCCGGATCAAAACAGTACACAAGCCCGACCACCTCATCAAGGTAGCAGTATTGGTCGGGAAAAACATGGAACGCTTCACGATTTCGCGTGTCATCCTTGCGCAGGGGTCATGCTAATCTTCTCTGTATCGTTCCAATTTTAGTATATGTACCGCCGAAGGGAGTCAATGGCGTACCTGCATCCATAACATTTCTAGTTCTTCCACCTAATTTTGCAAATTAATTTTCGATCTTCTTAGTGACGTTTCCTTCTAGAGTATTCCACGTCACTTTTGAAGTGAGCGGCGGCCCGAGCCACACCATCCTCTGGTCAGGTTCTTGGCTGTTATGGTGGTGACGATAATAATGATGATGAACAGAAATAGGGCTTTGCTTTCACTTTAGTCTTCGTGTTGCGACTTCTCACCCATCACAGGTGGTCGTCGGCGTCATTTATCGCCCCTTGCCTGTAACCTCAAAATGGGCCGAAAGAACACAGCGCCATTAGATGAGCTATTAGAATCCGAGGGTGTCTCGCCGTTGTTTTGGGTGACTCCAATATTCTGTACACAAATCTCACCAGTGGGCTAATCCCCGGTAGTGCGGTCACTAAGTTCTCTTATCTTGTGCAGGAAGTGGGACTCACCGAGCACGCCAACCAACCCACAAAGTGGAGAAAAAACCATAACTCACCTTGACTAGACAGTGTTAATTGCCAAACCTCACTTGGTGGATATCGTCAAAGTTGGTGAGCCATGGAGCGCAGGCGACCACGCCACAGTCAGGTTCCGCTTAGCATGTGATGTTCCTATCACTCCCCCTCCAATGCCGGCTGGACGCAATTTCGGACGGGCTGACTCTCGAGAGATGCGGGAGCACCTATCTCAAACCGACTGGCTACCACCTGGCAAGTGTAACGCAGTAGATGAATATCTAGATCATTGTCACATCTGAACACCGCGGCAACTAGTTCACTCTCACCATACACTTCATGCTTTATCTACAGGTCGTCTTAGCTCGAATGCCCAGTCATCAAATTAAGGGGAAGCGGAGCCTGTGTGATGGATTTTTACTTAGAAGCGATAACGCCTCACACCTGACATACAAGTGTAAGTGGTGCACAGTAGCTGTACACACGGGCCACAAGGCTCACTGATTACCACTTGCAACATCCATAGTTGATCATTCTAAAGGGTTCTTCGGGCACATGGTTTCTCTGACCACGTTGGAGGCTGCTATATTATCTCTCATGGAATTTCAGGACTGTCTACTCTAATTCCGAAACAGCAAGGATGTTACGCGCTCAGTATGCATATATCTTCAACAACCCAGCCGAGACGGAACCATGCACCATAACTTTCAACCCTTATCGTCCTTCGGATTAATCCCCTAATTTCACTTCGACCAACGTATGTGATAAGTTACTACTGCAACGCGTTGACAAATCACTTGGGCTCAATGAGATACCTCCCTTTATGGTGAAAGAATGCACAGATGAGCTGGCGGGACCGCTTACCCGTTTTTTCCAATGACCATATCTCACTGTTAGTATTCCAGCCTCTTGTAAGCATGGCATCCTCTGTCCCGTCTACAAGGACGGGGATAGGACAATCGCAAATAAATTCAGGCCGGTTGCTGTGCTACCAGGCATGTCAAAGTGATAGAGAGCATAGTGAACGATTTGGCACCGGAGCAGCACGGTTTCGGAAATGGTCACTCGTGCATTACCAACCTGCTGATTCCAACCGACTCCTTGATGAAAGCTACCGAAGAACGCCTCTCACTAGATGCCATATTCTTAGACTTACTAATGAAGTCGATCACGGTATCCTGTTACATAAATTGAATAATCTGAACTTATACAGTGAGGCTTGTTTATAGCTCAAATAGTAACTGTCATGTCGCACATAAACAGTTAGTCACCTACTAGCTACCTAGGCCATTCAGCCTCACAGCTTGTGTGCTACAAGGTTCCATTGCGGATCCCTTGATACTATTAGCCTACTTCAACGGAATTCAAGCTGCAAATAACTCCCATACTGTTAGGTATGCTGACGATATGAAGCTTTGGTGAGTTTTACGCAGCGACGCAGAAGCGGAAGACTTCAAAAGAGACCTAGTTGTCCTGCATGTGTGGTCCGTGAAAAATCGGCTGCTTTTCAATTCAAAGTCTACGCACATTCGTCCTCATAGTACTAGAACGCTATGTTGTTCACTGTCCACCAGGAGCACCACCTAGGTACTGTTTGCACATCGGATCTCTGCCCCAGTACTAATGTTATCCTGCTGGCAAAGAAGGTCAATAGCAGGCTACATTGTTCTGTAGGGTTTTTGGAAGTTTTCCAGTAGATACCTTCTCACGTATCTATGGCACACTAGTAAGGCCACCACTGGAACATTTAACATTCAGACATGCGTGCTGTGCTGGAAGGCTTTCCAAAGGAAGGCTAGTAAGAGAGTTGAGGGTTTGTCTTCCTTGTATGAGGACCGGCTATCAAAGCCAGAACTGTTTCCCCTAGCCTACAGATGTTCAAGAGGGTGGTCTTACACTGACATACAAAATCTTGTGCTCCCCGAACCACCCTAAAAGCTTTTTCGTTATCGCTAATACGGTGTGTCCCAGGGCGAAAAGTATAAGGTTTCCGTACATGTAGTTGCCTCTTTTTTTAAGACAGCGGTCAACGTATGAAACTAACAAAACCCACATTGTCTACCTGATACTGGTCATACACTTCGGGTGACTCCACGGCTGCCACTGCCGGTCAAGCAGGAGTAGGTATAGTTCTCAGCACGACGACCACAGCCGCATTGGTGTATTGCATTTCAGTTAACAGTAGCTTTTGCGCCGTCCGCTTGTCGGGTTCTGTTAAGGCCAACTCTAGACGCAAAAATTTCAAAAATCTCTTTGTCTGCTTATACTGCTGCTTACTGTAGTGACACCGGCGTCAAGGACGACTTTTATTCGAATCTGGTCGCTCTATTTCGGTCGACAAATGGTTCTGATGTGGTCATTTTGGCTGGAGATATAAACGCTCAGGTCGGCCACCCTAGTGAGGCCAAGTCTCGTTTAGGTGACGGGCTTGGGCATCACATCGCCCGGACAATGGTGGGCAACTGTTATAGCTGTGCGCCGAGCACAAGATATTTTCACCTAGCACTGGTTTTAGGCATCGTGCACGTCATTATTATACTCAGTGTCCACCGTCTCAGAATCGGGCCTGGCTCTAGGTAGACCATATAGCTCTTCGTTATGTGTAGTGTGGTTGAATTCACGACTGCCGTTCTTCTTGGAGCACATACTTGGATTCGGATCATGCGTTGGTACGTTATCGTTTCGTTCTTACTTTTGCCGGGCAATGACCACTCCGACATAGACTGCTGGCTGTTGAGAAACTCACTATGCCGTCAGTAAAACACGAGTACTAAATCAGCTTAGAGAGCTGTCTTAGTGGTTCTCACTCTGAAGATTCTAATAGTTGTTGGGCCGAGATCTCGCAGACATTATATGAAGCACGTACTGCAGCATGCAGCACAGGGGTACATGGGTTGAACATACATTGGATCTTGAAGAAATCCCTGAGGTTGTTAGAATCTAGGCGGAAAATCCCTCTTGGCAGTTCGCACAAGTCTAGAGGAGATCCGTAGGCAAATGAAACGTAGTCTAAACGCTGATCGTGAGGCTTGGTTAGTGGAAAAGGTCAAGGAAATGAAGACCGCTTTTACTTCAGGGAACACCGGTGAAGTCTTTAAGCTTCACAGTGCTACTGGTCCCAGGCGAGCTTCTGTCAATGAAGCTCCCAGTGAGGCAGATGACACACTCATTTGTGATGTCCAGAAGGTTAGAGCAGTGGAAGGAACACTAAGGGTCAAGTTAGCTGGCGTGTTGCTTCTACTGCGTTGCCGCCGCAAACTTGTAACGTAGTACCCTGGTCGGTAGATTTTGAACTACCCACTGAGACTATGATTCGCAATTGCATTTCGGCTCTCAAACGTAGTGGGGCTGCTGACCCAGTTGAACTCTTGCTGGCACTCTTCAGAGAATGTGAGGAGGCTTCGACACAGTTGTTTCGACTAGTATGGATAACGGAGGCGATGCATTCGTGCTGAGGTCACTCGATAATTCAATTAAAGAAAGGTATCAGGGGCTCTTGCGAAAACCCATAGGGAATTAGGTTGACTCCGGCCATTAGTTGGGCTCTGACATGCATCATATTCCGTCGACTCACTGTAACAAACATTGGGGAAGAACAAGCAGGGTTTTTCCCTGGGTGGAGATATATAGATCGCACTTTTACCCTTCGTCAAATCATGGAGCAAAGTCATGTGCACCGCCGGCCAATAATCGCCATGTTTCTGGACTATGAAGTTGCGTTTGATTTGATTGGCCGACCTACACTTTTGGAGACGCTTAAACTCAGGGGTGTACCAACCAAGTATGTGAACATACTGTGAGTGCCTTACTCCCATACATCAGCTCAGGTTAGGATTTACGGTGAACTGTCTGACATCTCAGCAGCAGGAGCGGCATCTGTCAAGACTGTCCACTTTCACCACTTTTGTTCAATTTCGCAGACGATTTCCTGAGGATTGTCTTCAACAGTCACAAGATGCCGGCGTAGACTTCCTACTCGGTGGAAGACTGACTGATCTTTATGATGCTGACAATAAGGTGTTGTTACTCGACACTTTCCAAGCAGCACAAACAACGTTAGAGGCTATTTCGGGTCCTGTTAAATGCTTTGAAATGCGCCTCGCAAACTCAAAATGCAGAGTACTTCCGTAAGATTGCTGCGATTACGTAGACTTAATTTTGGATAATGAAATCATCGTGGTTGTTGACCAGTTTGTATACCTGGGGAGCTACATCAACGACTATGGAAGTGTAGGGAGTGAAGTGGAAGCGCGTATCTATAAAGCTATGGCGGTATTCACTAATCGGGAGCATCTCTAGCGACAGAGAGGTGTCTCTCTAGTGCCTAATTGTCGCGTATATGAGGCGACAGTGAGGGCTGTGTTACTGTACGGCAGCGAAACTTAGCTGATCAGAGTAGAAGCCGTTAACCGTCCTCTGGTAAGGGACTACCGATCGTTCGCATCGGGTGGTATCAATGAGTTTGCAACGAGGAGGTTAGGAAGCGAGTATTTGATAGTGATTATCAAACGAGTCCTTTCCTTCAATCCCTACGTTTGCACAGATATAGTTATGTAGTCATAGTTGTATAGTTAGTTCATGTACTAGGGATGTCAGTCAGTCGCCTGCCACACCGAGCACTTTTCGCGAACGCTGCGACCGGCTGGCGTAAGGTGTGAGGTAGGCAGATGATGTCCCGGCGTAGAGAAATGAAATCGTTCACGAAGGGGCCGGTCACTGTAGGTCGGGTTTGTCTCCCGGGCTGAGGACCTCGCGACTCGCATAGTCAGTGGCTCGAGACCTTAGGTGAGATGACGGCTAATCGAGCTGAGTGGCGTGAACGTTGTTGTTTGGCCGAATTGTCTACGAAGTGAGTGTACTCAATGACGCTGGGCAGCGAAATCCGTAAGAAAGCTAGCTGTCTTGCTGATGACACCTTGCTTTCACTTATAGCTCGGTTCTTTGCAAAGTGTAGGCACCTTGGTGTTGAATGTTTGGATATAGACGTAGCCACATTTTTATTGGTTAGGCCCCCTTCAATCCTCTTCTCTACCTATGCAGGTATTGCTTTTTTTCTTCGTGTGTGACATTTAAGCATCAGCATGGACCTATGATGATGGACCCCACTCATCAGACGACCTTAAAGCACATTGGACACATATACCACATGCAGCGCATAGGTCTGGTACTGCCTGATATGGTACTACCGTTGTGAACTGAGAAGGCGGATGTTGTTTATTTGGGGAAACCAATACACGAGTTATGCGTCCCAACGGGACTACGGACAAAAACACTCATTTGCACACAGCAGTGATCTGAGGATGTTCCAGTCGCTTTGAACACCAGGTCTCAGTTCCCTTATGTGACGAAAGCCATTCCACGTGATGCTGCCCTCCAATGATCCTTCCCGTTTTTGTCCCGCGATCATTTCGATCCATGCTGCTGCTGAATAGTGGTGTAAATAGTACAGTGCAACCGTTTATCCTCAGTACACTACTACTCGCTCAGTTGCCAACTTCTCGGCCTCTGTGCGATCCCTGGACGTTTTTGACGCTCGCCGGAATATCCCTTCTGGCATCGAGTGCAATTCGGTTAGCAAGGTTGTTCACTCGGGACTCTGAGATTCACTACGGAAAGATCGCGAGTCTTGACGGGCACAACGCGCTGTCGAAATGAAAGGAGCCGCTGCAACCGGAAAGTTCTTCCATCCGAGGAACAGGTGGCTGGAAGTTAGTTAGTCTGTGAAGTCTATGGTAAGCCTGTCCAGTAACCTGTGAAGATGCTTAGGACGCTAGGCTGAGCACTTCCAACAGTAGTTCAACTGGTTACCCACGCCATTAACTGCGCCTGCAGGCTGTACCTGTCCTCATTAGTCTGTTGACGTTTCTTCGCCTTGGGAAACAAGTCTCACTCGAGAAGAAGTTCTTAAAATGTCACAAGGCACCCGGCCTAGACAAACTCTTCCCCGACAATTTTGCAGATGAAGGTTCAGTCTTACGTAAAGGGCTGACGGCTCTGCTCCAGAAACTCGGAATCGGCGAGGCCGTTCCAAATGACTAGGGCTTGGTTAACGTTATCCCCACTTTTAAAAACGCTCACGCACCTTGTGTACAGATCATAGAGGGACTGGCCTGATTCCCATTGCGTCAAAGTTGCTCGCATTTACTGTTCATCGTAGACTAAGCAAAGCTCGCGAACAACATATCTGTGAGCAGCAAGCTAGGTTTCACCCTGGTCGTTGTTGCATTGATCACATCTTCACTCCCTGCCGAATGCTTGAATTTCGCCATTTATACAGAAGTCCAACAGTTGCTGTCGCTCTGGAAATCAGAGGTCCTTTGATCCAGGCGATAGAGCTGTGCTGTGATATTATCTGTGTAGGTGGGTTGTGCTCAAGGAGTACGCGAACATCCTGAGAAAAATCAACCGCCAGACCCCGGGCCAGGACAGCGTATCACCGACTTTAAGCAAGACAAGGCTGTCCAGCCCCTCTTCCCACTCAACTCTACAGCAGACGAGATCCTAAGGTGTACTCTGGCAGAACGTGGATGTAGTGTCTTGGAACCGCTCTCAAGCATTCTACTTCGGCCCAGAGTATACAGAGGAAATCGCCCAAATGTGTGAAGGTTCACGGTGAGTCCGAGACATTTTAGGCAGAGTATAAACTTCAGTTTGGCAGGGCAACTGCACCTACTAGGCGCGAGGTGCTGTTGCATGATTGGCAGGACTCTGCGCCTGTTGTGGCCCTTGGTAGTGAGCCGTTGGACGTAGCTGAGAGGTTCGTGTACTTTGGGAACTGTGTGAGTGCCGGTGGGATGTCTGATGAGATCACAATTCACACAACAAAGCTAGGCTGACGTTTGCCAATTTGTAAAATCTGTTGTGTCGCCATGGTCTCAGTCTGTCTGTGAAGCGCCGAGTTTACAATGCCTTTTTAAGAGAGGTCCTATTGTATTACTTCAAAACGTGGTCCATCCTCGCGGAGGATGTTCACAGTATCCGTTTCTGACCATCGGTGTCTCCGAAGTATTAACAACGTGTGATGAGAACGGTGCACCAAAAAGGAGGAAGTTCGCCAATGTTTGTCTGGACTCCTGAACGTCATTTTCTCGTTCCAGGCTTTGTTGGCTTGGCCACATCTTACGAATGCCAACTCACCGCCTGCTACATCATGCTTTATTTGCGAGTGGTAGATTAAGCTGCAAGAGGCGGCCTGATGGTCAGCGCATGAGCTGGGTTCCGGGTATGAAGGTATTTATTTTGAAGCTTGCTTCAGTAGAGCGCTCTCGGCCTTCTGGTTGGAGTGCGAAAGACACTGTCATCCTTGACTGAAGACGCTGTCCGGTACGATGAAGGATAGAAGTCAATAACGCCCGTATCTCCTTGTGTATAGTTGTAATTTCTCCCCGCGACATTTTTCCTCCTCTATTCTGAGCATTACCTTCTTTCTCCTCATAATGTGGCACTCTTGTCACTCCATGTGGTTTTTTACGTGTTAAATGGATGGCAAATATATATACCAAATATCTGGCGTCAAGTTGTGGGCTCCACAGTCACACAGATCCTATGGTATGATCACGCGTTCACCGAAAAAAGTGCAGCCTTTGAGGGTTGACAGGTAGTTGTGATATTGTGTGAAATGCAGGAGCTCCCCGTAGAAATCGGACGTGGGCGGTAATACCCACTTGGGGGTGTGTACAAACCGAAGTTTGCATGTATGTGGAAGGCAACAACTTCGAGGCGAGTCGCCTAGTGCATACTTATTTTTTCCCCAGGGCGGCAAAAGATATGAAAGTACGGGAGGTCGATTCCGCAACGCTGCGCTTCATCGTTCTTTATTTTTCCGTTGCGATCATGGTCGCACATGAAAGCAGCCGAATGCTGATCTATGATCAGCTAGAGGTGATTACCCAGCGATTACTGTATCAATTTTCCAAAAGCTTCTACATGTGTACACGCTTCCCATGCAACTTGTGAGTGATTTCTTTGTTAGCGACGAAGTTCTTGAGAAGATTGCGACAGGTCTACTGTTTTGAACCAAGGCCTCGGCAGTTGTGTTATCTAAGTCGTCCAGTTGGGACTGCTAGCGAGGTTTCGTGGTCTATGGGATTAGCTACGGCACTTTCCAAATCTCTTTAGGTTAATGAACGACTGTGTAGCATCACTGGATACAAAACATGTGGCGTTGTATATATATAGGTAAATTTTTTCGGAAGAACACGGGATCCAGTGTGAGTAGTACGAAACCATCCTGACGATGCGTTGTTGGGGCTGTAAGTCGTCGGACGAGCTGTTACAACAGTCTAACCCGCTCGGGATCAGGTTTGACCACCTCATTTGAGACCCGATGATCTAACAGACTGATCTCTGTCTTAGTGCATAGACGTTTTTAATTAAGCTGCAGGTGGTATTTTCTGACTACATTGCGAAAAATCCACTATAGATTATCACCATGGTGTTTGGTTACGACCGTAAATTGTAAATTTTGTTAATACAGACAGATGCACCAGTCAGAGTTCTCGCTTTCATTATGGACTCAGTTGTGTTCCGCAACCTAGGGAATCCTCTAGGTGTGTTGCAGAGAATCCGACAGATTTGCTAGGAATTTCTCCGAGCCTCAGAAGCAGTATGCTGGTTGGTAGCTCTCCCAGACTTGGCAGCGTATCGTAGTCGGTGGCGAGCTTGTGTACACGAGGTTAGATTTTCTTTCTTTTCGAGGATTCACTGTTTTGTTTTGTTCTCTTTTCCCCTTTATACGTCTGTACTTGTTTATCGCTCTGCTGTTTCGTGGACTGCTGCCAGGACCAACGGTAGCCCGAACCGTTGTAACAGTTTTACCGCTTGACTGGTAGAATCATAGTGAGGACTCCCCGGGGTCGGCTGGATAAAACGGTTCAGCGGTCAGCTGATTACTTAACATCGAGACAAGAAACGTGATTTCGAGACTTATCTCCGTCCTTTCATAGTCTCTCTGTCGATGGACCGAGGATCTGGCACTTTTATGAACAGAAACGCTGCTGGCTGCAGCATGACAGTGTAATCAGTGTCGTTTATGTGGAGAAATTATTATGATCGGCTTTTGCTTGGCCAGTCGGATAAACAAACGTGAGGGTAGCGGTTTTTGTCCATGTGATACAATCCTTTTAATGCCGTCTCCGGTTTCCTCGTCCTGATGCTTAAATCAGATGACCTGGGTATAGAGTTGCAATCAAGCGGTTTGTGCTCGCGCATGCACCTATATTTCCTCCTTACTCTATTAGCATTGTGTAACAAAATCTACTTCCGTTTTCAGCTTCTTTTGCAACGAGGTTCTCCTTACCGGCGAGTTGCTTCACAGTTATTTCTTACAAGTGTTGCTCGTCGAGTTTGTTCTCCCCCTATTTGCTTGCTTTGAAATTGAATCACTTATACGGGGTAAATTAATTTCTATTAGTTTGATCAGCCCATTGAGTAGAATTTGCACTACACTAGATTCTAAGCACTTTTGCGTCAAGTTGTTTCATGTAGTTTTTCTTTCGAGGTGCTTCAATAAAAACGCTCATTGAATGATTAGTGGTCCTATGAAAAAATCGCTATTCATGGACACCTGTGGAAAATGTGTAAATCCGTGCGATTTTTTCATCCCGATACTCGATTGGAAACGATGTTGTGGTATTCTTGTGACTTTTTGAGAATATGATCTTAAAAGTTTTGAAAAACTTCCTGAATTTTGAAATGGATTTAGTATGCGAACCCTGACTAGGTACAATTGATTTGCATTACCCAAACGCGCGCAATATCGTGGCCTGTACGCGAACAGTGTCAGAAGGATGTTTTGTTGATCTTCACTACCTCGTCTATTTTGATGGTGGTACTGCGTTATCTGTCCGTTCTGTTCGTGAGCTTTTTTTTTAAAAACTACCTTATCTTATTGTCTATTCGTATTTGCCTAAATTTTACGACAGTGGGTGCTCACTACGACCGCACTCCCGTGAATGATTCCCATATGGTAACTTGTTTTTGTTATATTCGCAGTGCGGTGTTGTCAGCCCTCGGTTCAACTAGCAGTCAATCGTCGCTCAATGGATTTTTTTTTAAAACGCATACCTGCCTTTTCTCGGGCTCTGGGCGAACTGGATTCTGACGAGGACGACAGCATCAACGAATCGACGGAAGTTGACGATTTTCTTGACGTTGCCGGTGTGCCTGTGGATTTTGAACGTGTTGTTTCCGATCTCAGTTTTAAGCACATCATCGTATCCATTGGTCCAATCCAAACGGCGTTTATATCAGGCGCTCTGTGCGTCACTAAAGAACACCTTATTGCCAAGCTGCCGTTCATATTGCCCATATATAGTGGGGCTGACAAAACGGCACGCACTTATGCATTTGTTTATTTTGTTTCACCTTCGGAAAAGAGCACACTAATAATCACTTTGCCGTACGTAAGAGATAATATACATCATTCTCAGAAGGTCGTTGTTGATAAGCTTTTGCATCAGATAGTCTCCTCTGGCCAAACCGGATCCGGACCGGATCTACTAGTTTTATGCACTCGAGAAGTCCATGAATATCGAGCGTCATCGGTCCCCTCTGAATCCTTCGTGCGTGTAATCCACAGTGATCCCCGAGAGAATGATCAGTCTTTACCTTTTCCGAAATTAGAACAACCTAATATCTTGTCTGGTTTTCCAGCCGAGTTTTTCACATATGCGATTTTGCGTTCTATTCGAAGCATGCTTCTGGTTCTTTACTACGTTCCTCAGGATAATCCTGGCTACGCGTGGCAATCTGTTAACGAACTGTTTCGAAAAATCACTCCTCTTGAGCAATTTTCTGATGTATTTGTATCGTTTCCTTCAAAGTGGGACCTGCCCGAAGATGCAGTGTTAAGAAAAGCTTGTATCTCATTAATATGCGGCAATAAGCCCAGTTTAATGGATCAAATGTACACTTGAAACAACAGTTTTCCAAGTTTTCCGTTCCTTTAAGCGGTTGGTGTTTTGACTAATGTGATGGTGTTTACACTTCCTGTTGTCCATATTTCGAGCAGCAAGTGATTCTACGATCATGTGCAACCGTCCCAGAAGTCAACAAATTATTAGTAACTTGTGACAGCGACGACGCTAATACTTATAACTGAAAACACTTGCGGACACTACCAATAATGCATATTTTCTATGCAAGTGTCTCGAAGCCTGCGGTTCAGGGGGCCGGTTGTTCGAAACAATGTCGTATAGTTTACAGTCAAATTATGGAACAGTAAAGAAGATGGTCGACCAGCTTTCAGTAATTCTGAGATAGCATCAGTCACTGACAGTAACCTAAGTGTTACGCTGTGCAAACTTTACGTCTTATACCTTTTATTTCCGACTGTGTACCCCAGACTAACTAACTAAACGTATTTCATTTACGAGCCCCAACAGGATTAATGCGCTGCTGTGACCAGAAAAAAGCAACTCTGAACCTCCTTGGAAGTGATCAGTTGCCAAGCGGCGAACCATTCAGCGGCAGTTCTAGAAATGGCGGCTGGGAGGTGTAGATTTTCAACACGAGCTTCGAGGATAACACATCTGTTGTGAGTAAAAACAACTAAGAATTGTATGTGGATAATTTCATGTGGCTGGTGGTACAAGCCGATAGAATGGTATATGTGGACTAATAGAAAACGATAGGTAATTAGACAGAAATTAGAGGAAGCGAATTCACAACTTGAGTGCGATTCCTAAGCGTACCCAGGTAGAGGCGCTTGGCGTCCTTTGGACTCTGGGTACAAGCCATACGTTGTCCACCGGATATCCGTTGTCACTCCAGCTCGGCGTAACATGTTGGTGTACGTGCTTCAGCTAACGAAGTCACTGGTAAAATCTGTTCACCACTCACCACTTATGCTTCGTGGACGCTGACAGTGGAAGGTAACCGCCGAATGTCTTTCAAATGGGTTGGTCAGTTTTCACAATCGACTAGGAAAATTATCTGTATGGTTACGTTCTGTGTTCAAGTTTTCATTTAGAATTTGTGGTGACCCTATCCGTCCAATAACTGCTCAACTGTCGGTTTTCATTTGCGTCTAATTTACTGCTTAAGTTCTGTATACACCTAACGTTGTTTCAGTGGATGAAAACGCCAAGAGGATCCCCGTGCGATACGCGCTTTTGAATCAATTGTATTATCGTCTTGGCGTTCCGTCGCTCGTTCGTCCATTCTGTTTAACAAAAGTTACTGCATCATTCCCAACCCATCGCCTCAGCTTGCTTTCCTCTGTACAAGTGGCGTGAGTTGATAGTATTCATTCGGACTTTATTGATACGAATTGCAATGTCACAGCACGTCCAATTAAAGGTAAATGCAGGCACAGGGTCCAAATCAGTCTTTTAGCAGCGCCTTGTAGTCCGTAGGAGCGGAAGTCATACCAAACAGAACCGCAATTGTTGATCTTTTAATGATGTATCGGGGTGCTTGTAAAACATCGCTGATTAGGGCGATGTCTGCACGTCTTCATACTTGTGCTAATAGTCGACCACAACGCTCCTCGAAGTTTCATTTGGTGCAAAAGAAAAGGCTGAGCAGTTCTCGCATCCTTTTTCACACAGTGTCTGCGTGCGTGTTGGTTTCACTATCTTAGACTGAATTTCGTTCGTCAAGAACTGTTGCAGCCAGTCCCCTAGTTAACCCTATCAGATCGCTCAAGACATCGTTACGTAATCGCAACCCGAAACTGCTGACGATTAGTGAGGCAATGCTAATGAGATAACATGGCCCAGTTTTTTGTGCACAGAAGGGGTTGACGCAATCACTCCCCTTGCTGTGGAATTAACTACACTGTTAGCATGTGAAAGATCAAAACTATTTGGTTGGTTCGCCCAGTTGTGTGCAGTTTGCATAGAATTGTGCTGGTTTTATGTTGGCGATATGTCTGCTCTGTTTTGACGAGATAGTCAGACAGCTGATAAGCGTTAACCACTGTCTGACAACTCCGCATCATGTGAATGGTGACCACCCGAATCAAGCTCGTTAGTCTACTCAAACAATCACGACTGCGGCGACTAGTAGTGTCTGTGAGACAGGCATTATGCGTAACGTTGCTGCGCTGATGACAGTTTCATCCCTGACTGTCTAGACTACAGCCGCTGGGAGCATAAGCAGTAATAACAAAAAGATTTCAACAAATGGATTGAGAAAAACAACATTACGAGCAAGTCGTAATGGTCGGCGTTTCAACCACCTCGACTTGAATCCCTCTGTTTGACTCCATTCCTACCAGATTTTGTGGAGATATCGTACAAAAAGAAGTTCGTTGGGAACCTCTGCAGATGCTGTAATCGGCGGCGCAAGCTGTTAACGGGGTTAAAGTAAGACAACGCTTTCCCTGCCCATTCTCCCGAGTCAATCGCAACGTCAGATGGGATTCAGGATTTCCTGCTGAGCGTAAAGTACACACGAGTTGTGGGTCGAGTGGGCTGGCGTGGTAACTACCAAGATGTGAGTGCAGACTTAACTAACCTTATCATTCTGGTCGTATGGTCAGTCTGCCACAATGCGCTCATTGGTTTGAATAGCTGACTACCAACCTACAACAATTATTGTCATGGAACCAATAATTATAGCAACTGATTGTCTATCCTTTCCATTTGTGCGATGATATGCAAACAGTAAGTTGTACGGCCGGGTTTGAGGTAATCCCCGAGTCAGTTACTGTCTGTAAATCTGATGACATAAACTGAGGGCTCTGACAAATGAGGTGATGTCAGCACCTTAATAGGTCCAAAGTGAGGTGTGTCGCGGTAGTTTTGAATCCACGAAAAAATCTAAATAGTACACATGACGTTAGCTGTGAAATAACTAGTCCGAAATAACCATTTCCCGTTGCAAATCTGAATACAAAAGACTCAAATAACACGGTTTACGCTCGAACAGATTCCGCTGCATCGCTGTTGGTGTTTACCGCATATGAGTTAACATGTGCGAAATTCCAAAACACAAGACAATCACAAAAGGTCAAAGTTCAAGACCAATTGGGTTGCTACCACAACAGCATCAACGTCACGAAGTTCTTTTTGTACGCACAAAATGGGGTGACGGTGTCTGGTCACAGTGGCCTCGGCAGACCGTGGCAAAAGTTTGTTTCGACTCCAGGGCAGAACACGAAATGACCTTGATGAGTCAACCACATGTTGCGTCATCAAACGATGTTTGACATTCAAAGATGCTGGCTCCTTCCGGACGTTTGCTGTCAAGTTGCCTGATTATGATCGTTTGTTGAACCCATTTCGGCAAGTGTTCAGCTACCCTGGTTCTAAGCTGGCGCTCAGTTCTGCCAACATGAGATGCTCCGCACCCATATTTGTATTCATCGATTACATTTGATTTAGCGAACTGAAGCGTCGGTTGCTTAACCGCGGATGCGAGAAATTGGAACGCTCTGTACACGATCACATGGACAATGTGCGAAATGATCACCAACCCACAGTCCCCAAAAAGACTAGTTTTACACCTGTCTTTCAAGGGAGACAACGTGTGTCAAATAGTTGAACAACGCTTAAGGTCAGCTGTTCTTCGCCGCATGGAATGGAGTCGTCTCCGTTTCCGATTATCTGAGTTAGTCGCTTTAAGGGAGTTCATGTTTTATATAAAGGATGACTCCATTTTGGATTGGGCAACGTGCGCTGAGACAAGCCCACCTATTTTGCATTTTCTGCACAAAGTTTTAACCTCAATGAGTTTGATGGCATGAATCCAATCGTCATGAGAAAGCTTCTTTCAATAAAGTCATTCCAGGTGGGTCCCATTCTCCGTTTCTAAATTTGAAAAATACGTCGAGCAGGCTCGTGGATCTAGCTCATGAACGGTTAGGGAAAAACGGATACCACACACAGGGACGTCCGCGTACTAAAACCGGCAGCCAACCTTTCATAGGATTATGGTAGAGCAACACGGTACTGTACTTTTCTACCTTATCAATAGAGAATCAGACATCAGAACATGCGCACTGTGAACGCAGAGAAAGAATAGATGATTTTTACAAGTACGGTTGAGAGAAAAGAGATTGCAAGTCATGGTTAATAAGGATGAGGCAGACGGAATAAGGTTGAACACAGTAGAGAATAGTTGGGAATTGTTGAATAAAACATGATTCTGTTGAGAAGTCTCTCCAGGACTAGGTGACAGTGGGCCATCAACACTGCCAGTAGATTCCAATGGTAGAGCTTGTGCACGTGCATGAAAGCAGCAACAGAGAACAAGAGGAAAGAATACACGGTGCATAGATAAGGTGATGAAAGGAGTCACCGATTTTTGAATGAAAGCAAGCGGCAAACAAATCTGAACCAGACTGAATGGGGGTGAGTGGTTTATACACAGGAACGGGCGGGGAATCGGATGGTATTTTACAGCTTCGTGAGGGGTGGAGCGCTGCTCATGTGATGATAGTTCCCGCCAGAACACGGATCAAGGGCGGCTAATAGACGTCGCTTAAATGAGACCACAACAATGGGCGTGTAGGGAGCGTATTATGCGTTGGACATCACCATGTGATTGATCTATTGGATGGTGTTTTGAATACGTTCTATCCATTCATTCGCCTGTGTGACCGAGTCGGCTGCAAATCGGTAGGTTCTGGCATTCGTTTCGAGCTGATAAGAAGATAGGTGTTAATTGTAAAATAACCAGTTTGTTTGATTTATCGCAGGAGCTGTGGAAACATCTTACACAGAATTACATTATTAAGCACATTAAGATATAGTAGTTTCGTCTATCTAGGCTATTTTCCAAAAAACACTTTGAGACCGGTCTTACACCTGTTCGAAGCCGCTAAGTCTTATTAGTATTCATATTGATCCAACGGGGAGGGGGTGCAAATCTGTAATTGCAAGCGCTGACAAACGCCTGTGCACTGAGAGGCAAGTTCAGATCACTCATTTCGAGAATACCTGTCAAGGTACAGACAGCCTGGTCCTAACTTGCCCAGCACGTGCATAGCACTTGCCTGTAGGATAAGAGGGTGAATCAGACCATAGGAGAACCCACATAAATCTCACCTCAAACACACTGCAGTCGGCTACCCGACGCTGATGGGGGGCGAAGTTCCTCACAAGACGTACGGCACGTACTTCCTGCAAATCGATCCGGCCGCGTGGCACCTCGTCCAATTCAGTATCGTAATAGCGTAATTGGTGACGATTCGTGTCCAACACAAAGAAACGTTGTTTCCATTGTTGGAGCAGCTTGCGATGCCCCATTTTGTGCAGCACACCGTAGTAGGAAGCAGACACCAGATGACTAGGTGGGGAGCTATCTGGTTGGATTTCTGGAGAAAGCGGGTGTTCAGGCTGCGTTTGCGTTAATTGCACCGTACGGTCTCCGACGCCAATGCGTTTATCTTGGCTAAGGAACAACAAAAACCAAGTCTATGCATCGTGTGTTATGCGGATGATGAAAACAGAATGTGGGATGCCAACCACAGCACAAATGGACTCGTTCGGCAGGAGCACTGATTCATAAGGATATTGGGTGAACAATCGACGATGCAAACCAATCGAGTAGATCAGATGAAGAGCGCTCACAAAACACAGGCCTAGCTCACATCCACTGTGCTATAACGCCTGGCCTATTCAGTCGTTAAAAGTTGTGGGATTATCTGTCTTTGATAAACGTAGCTTGCACATGACTGTTCGCGTATTCTGAAATCACTACTTGAGCAACGACATTGCCAGGTAGTGAATCTTTAAGGATAGTAATTTGAGCCGTTATAAACCTAATATTGACTCAAATATACGTTCTCCATGCGAGCGCACTGTCTGACTCGTACAGGCTTACTTTTGGTGCTCGAGGTGAATCGGACATAGCAAAGTGGTAATCCGGCAAGATGTGAAATGACTCCGGTTGGAAACTCAAAAATTCACATGTATGGTTGGAGATGTTGTCAGTGTTGTAATGACAGATGACTGCGTGAGAGATTTCTTATCTTCTCCATCTACAATGTTTTGGTGATTTGCCTGTTCGTTCCATGCTATGTGCCACGATGCCTACAGTTGTATTAAAAAATGTATTGCACATGTGTACACAATACAGCCGAACTAGCATTCTGTTCAATGGAAACAGGTACAAGACAATAGAATGAATTGCCTTCAACAAGACCACAACATTTGCTATACCGACATACATCCAATTGACACAGGTTATCCATTCAACAGTGGATGTAAAAGGCAAACAGCGTACTGATAGCTTGAGACGAGTCAGTGCTAGAGACATGCCGTACTCACGTGATATGATGATAAATAACATGATGGTATTGCAGTCGAGAACAGCAACAAAATGGTAGCAAACGTAACTTTTCCGCTTGCATGCATCCAGTAGTTCCCTGCCGGGTGAACACAGTGAAACAAGTGCCAAATCCACACAAATTAGCCGACAAATAAAGTGTGACCACCAAGCTGGTGTAACAGACTTACCGGCTTAAGGATGGCCCTCGTGATCTACTACAAGACATCAGGACAAAAGTGGCAGATCGGTGCTTAGGGATGGTAGCTATACATCGGCTGATTGCTAACCTAGACAGACAGAACATAACTGGAAAGTCTGCAGCAGCAAAATAGGCAAAAAAGAATTACTAGTGACCGCTTAAATGTCTTATTTGTAATTCAACAATGAGGATGAACAAGGATACTCTGAAACCAATCTTTTAAAGTTGCTTTACGGAATCAGCGCGGCAAAGGGCTAACAGCGATCTACTGTTACACAGGGATACAGTTACGCCGTTCAATGTAAATATGTTAGACACACTGAAAACCGATCACCAAATGCGGCTTTCTGGAACTTTTATGTCGAAAGGGAACAGTTGGCTTTGCAAGCGATATGGTGTTGAGATTCAACTGAACCGCGATGTAATTATTTGGATGTTGAGTGACGTGTAGCCAATCCGCATACGCAAAAGTTAGAACAAAGATAGGCAATTTGCAGGTTAGATCTCGAGTATCATCTTCATATGATTGTATCTAAACGAACAGATTAATATTCCCAGTAGCTCACATTAGGCGGTGTTAGAAATGAGTTTCGGTTTGGCCAAATTGCTTTAAATTTGCTGACTAAAAAGTAAACCACCAACAACAAAGCCGTAGAACGAGCGCCCAGGCCCGGTTAAATGCTCACACATGAGTATTTACCCACTATCTTGATCGTACGGAGTCGAAATAATCCTGACAGCACGACCCTCAGACGAAGATAACGGATGTAAACGCATTGTAAATTGAATTAATAATCTATTGCAAGCATTCACCAAACTGTTTTATCTTGGATGGTACAACCGCTTACATTTGCACTGCAGGATTGCGAGAAGACCCATCACGACTATTGCGCCATGGGGGCTTGGGACTCAAAATACCGCCCAGACGTGCGCGATCTGGCTGCAAGCCTAGGGTATGTTCTTCTTCGGTCACTCCTGAAAGCTGTAGTCGACTCGAATCGTAGGCCACACCGTCCACGTTACGATTCGCGTCAGAAGTTATGGTAGCTCGAGGCAAAGTTCGACAGTTTTTAGGCACGAACGGAGCGCACTTCTCGTGACACAAGTAGGCGCAATTGGTGCATCGAGCAGCTGCACGACCAGTTCCCAGAGAGAGCAGAAAGTTCTTGCAATATTGGCAACGAGCGTTGGACATGCTCAGATTTGTCGCAGTAAATTGGTGAGGCTAGCAACAGCAAAGAGTGGTACCCAATGAGAGTTTCGCATCTAACATCTCGCAGTGTAATATATGTAAATATAGTGATTAAACGTTTTCAAGGAAGAGTCGCATAGAATGAAAACAAAAGCAAACCAATCGATATCGGTTCAGCTAGGGAGTGAGATATCGTCAACCAGAGTGCTCATGATTGTGCTGATGAATCCAGAATAGAAACACAACATTTTAACCAGATGTGATTCAGCAAAACCCGTGACGATCGTTAATCTGCGCTTTCCTGCAGAGGTGTAGCAAGACAAACGAAAAGTCTAAACGGAATAAGAATGATTGATTAAGTTCCACAATCGACAGATCTACGTTAACAGTCTGGATGTCCTGCCATCGAAAATGGCTGGTTATAATCGGTGTCCTTTCGCTGACCTGATCAGATTGTCAGTCAACTATAGATCCTGATCAGACAGTTTTCTAATATGAAACTTCGGATACTATTTGCACCATCTGTTTGAGACGAAATGCAACCGACGGAAAACGTACCGTGACAAACATGAGATTAGATGCAGTCACCTCAGTCGGACTGGCATGGACTGGGACGTGAGTTGGCATTGCCGCAGAACTGCTATACATCGACCCACTAGCCAGACTATCGGTTTCGTAGCCAAACCCGGAACTAAGACCAGTCTCCACGCTGGGTTGAGACAAAACATCCGAGCAGACATCACGTAGAGTCCGATTGTTCAAACGCTGGAGCGTGGCTACTCGGTGATAGGTCAAGGCAGCGGAGCGTGCAGCCAGACAGTCGTCAGAGGAATTGTATTCGCTGCTCAATTCATCTTCGTCGTCAATGTACACGCCGTTTTCTTCGTGAAAAGCTTCGTCCTCTGAGTACGGCTCAAAGACAAGTGTATTGATTGTAACACGCTGAGGATCGATCGCTCTTTCAGATGAATCACTGAATGGCCGAGTGATTCTATGTGTTTTCCCATCAGACTCTGATCGAATCACTTGTTCGCCGTTGGCCAAACTGATATTAATTACTTGACTAACCTTGCCTCTAACCGAAAGATCAGCATCAGAACATTCCGAGATCACGTCTTTGCCTTCATCTAGTTGAATGGATGTATTTCCTTTCGGAGTTAAGGTGGTATGATTGCATGTTTGAGTGGAGGGTTCTTTTGGTACATCTGACTCAATCAAAGGACCCGATATCGCGCGTCGTGGGGTGGCAGTCTTAGCAGGGTTGACGGAGGATGATGCCGGTTCACTTCCATCTCGATAGTTCACAGTGATAGTCAGCCTATCTGCATTGGATATTTCGCGAGATTTTGATGTTCTCGGTGAGATACCGGAACCAGTTGTGTGTTTTGGTTGATTGCGACGTTGAATGCGTTTTCGGACAGCCTTTTTCTGAGTATAGTTTGTGAGCTCCAACTGAGCCTGTTCCCAAGCTGCTTGCCAGCCAATCGCTTCTTCACCTTCGCGTAGACCCAGCACTGCATACACTTGTTCCTGAAATGATGAAGACTTCAATGTAAGTTTGAAGACCGGCAAGTTACGCATAAATATACCGAAAACCAATGGACGAAGATCGTTAAATGCGCTATACTAGGAGGAGATGGGTAGAAAAACTATACGACGACCCTTAAGGATCCTTGAACCAAATTTGCAGTGACGACGGGGCTAAAATTTATACACTGGAAGACGAGTGGATCTGACGTAGTTCGCCATATATGCTACTTACCACATGTGTGTTGTTGAAGCCCTGGCGAAGAATAGGTTCATACGGTCGGTTTGTTTGCTTACGATAGCTGGGCGAAAAATGATCTAGATCATACACAGGCCCGGTCGCAAGATCTTCATGTAAATAGAATTTCCAAATATCCAGGGATGCCAAGTTGGTGACAGGTCTGAGTATCTATGAGAAAGGCATATGAAAAAAAACGACAAAAAGCGTTTGTATTTAGTTTAATATAGCATTAGGACGTGTGGTAAGGCAATCTGATTGTTACGTTTGTCAACTGGTCAACAGAATTCACGCGACAGTGAGTCCATAATTTTCGTTATAAATGATATCACTGCCCTCACCTAGAAAGCAGACCTCTCTAGCGAAAAAACATTCAGTGTGAAGGTAACTAATGCAATGGTCGGAGTGACGGGCATTAATGCGAAAAATAAAATGCTGTACCAAACGAAATGGACTGCTTAAAGTACACGCGGTAATCCACACAAGAAGGGAAGCACCAAAATTAGCACGATGTATCACCCATTAGTGTAGGACCGAACCCCAACAAGAAAAGAATGAATGGAACGAAGACGAAGTAATTTGGAGCGACAGCAGCAACCAGTAGCGTAGGGGTAGACAGAACTAAAATGCGTGCCAGGTTGTCAAAGATCGAATTTGTGAGATTACAAATTTACGAATGGCATTTATTACAACCCCCGAAATATTACCTTTTCTACTTTAAGATGCTTCGATATTACTATTGTGTGACTTCATATCAGTTCAACAGTAACCTAAGGATTTTTCCGATATTATCCTACTAATGTTGTCTACACCACGTGGTTGACAATAGAACTGTTGAGACAAATAATTCAAGATGATACATTACACCAAAGGTGCCTAGACTGTGGGAGGGCATTTTAGGCATGCCAATATGTCCTTCACGTCTGGGTCAAATCTCATTGCCTAAATTTGTTCCGACTGCTGTGATCCACTGATGTCCGCTGACCGGGCTCGATTATGATCAGGGTAGGCTCTCACACAGTGTTAGGACTTCGGCATGAAACATCCGTCCGTTTCCACTCTGTTCTGTTGTGCTCTTATGAAGTGGTGTACGATCATTATCACAGGCAACAATACAGTGGTAGATCGCGCTGAAGCCCAACTGATAAACAACCATGAATGGAAAAACAAGTCCTAGCTGACAAAAAAGGAAAGGGAAGGTATTTAACTGTTAAAGACAATCATGTCTGTATGAAAACATGCAGTACATGGGTGCCTAAACTTTGCAAACAAACAAAACTATAAGGGAAAGTTAGATGTCCACGAGGTAGCCTCCGTGCAGGTTTCACTCCCTCGTGTCAGTCATTATACTTATTTCAAAGAAAACTCGAACAAACAATAACATTCACGCCAATGAACCTGATAAGCCACCATCTCACCTGAAGTCTCCAGTGATCGACTCTGAGTCATTAGGGGCGCAGTACCTAGAAGGCGAACCTGACCTACAATAACCAACTTGATGAACAACTTCACTTCTGTACACCAGGTCATTATTTGTCCACCCTGCACCTTAAGCCAGTGGGCCGCATTGTCGGGAAGGGCTGTTCAGTGACGATTAGCTGACAAACTTCATACATGACCTAACAACCTAATTCCGTGTAACTCACATGAGATGCACCAACGTCTGCTACCTGTGTGACGTCAGCTAGTAAACCAACAAGTCCTATACAAAACACGCCGCGCTTTCGCCTGAGCTAATTTCCACCAGAACGCAAACGTATCGGTATGTTATATCACGGCAATGCTCACGTTAGTGACCAGGACAAGCCCGATGTCGTATGTGGCTAATAAGAACAAACCAGGGGTTGACTGTGGAATGTGAAGATGAGGATAGAGTCGAATTCGGTTGACCGAATCCACTGGGTCTTAGTCTACGGTTCAGCGGGTGTTGAACAGCCTTAGCTTTTATCCAGACGAGTCTGACCACGAAGCTGCACTTCCAGAAAGTGACTGAGAGGAATGGTAAGCGTGCTGTAAATGATCTGTAGGAAACTTATCTGATAAACCAGCGCTCACTGGAAATATCGTTTTCTCAGTGAAGCCACCATTTTACCCTCACGGTAATGCTAGTGTGAAAAATGGTGCACTTTGGACGCAAATCCTCGTGCGGTGAAAGAGCATACCAGTGCTTCAACCCCTAGGTTTTTGTATGGTTTTGAATGCGGTGTAGTATTCTTAGGTCGTCTTTATCAAGCGTACAGTCAACAATTTCACTTATATCAAAACTGTTACCTGGACTCTTGGTGCAATATTTTGAAACTTTAGATCCCATGCGGCCTTGACATATATACTCCCAATAAGAAGGAGGATCTGCACACTTCGCGAATTCTGGACAACTTTTTTCGGAACATATGGATTAGAAGGGGTGGCCATGTTCCGTGCCGTTGCTAACTCCCCCGATTCAAACCCCGTAAACTTTGGAATCTGCCGAAAGGTGTCATATACACGCCACAGCCACATTCGTTTCAAAACCTAATGGATAGCACCACATTTATTTTGCAGCATATCCCTTTGTAACAAGCAAAAGCTTACATTTATAGCGCGCTTACCGTTCCTCTTAGTCACTTTCTGGAAGTGCAGCTTTGTGGTCAGACTCGTCTGGGTAAAAGCTAAGGCTTTTCAACACCCGCTGAACCGAGCGTCGACTGAGGGTGGGCTGTTGACATAACGTGCGTGTCGAAACCTGGAGGTTTCATTAACGATGGAGTACAGTAACATGTCCGCGAATTGGTTATTTACTACTTTTCACCAAACCTGTCTTAAGGAACCGATGTTTCATCCGTTTCACCACCAAGGTTTTCCCCCCACTGGACGTCGCTGTTCAACCTTCACACAGGTTTCTCGTAGGCTAAGACCCAGTGAATTCGGTCAACCGAATTCGGCTCTATCCTCATCTTCACATTCCAATGTTCCGCAATTTAAACAGTCAACCCCCGGTTTGTTCTTATTAGCCACATACGACATTGGGCTTGTCCTGGTCACTAACGTGAGCATTCCCGTTCTGGTGGAAATTAGCTCAGGCAAAAGCGCGGCGTGCTTTTTATAGAACTTGTTGGTTTACTAGCTGACGTCACACAGGTAGCAGACGTTGGCGCACCTCGTGTAAATCAAGATTCGGTGCTTTCATTCCAATCAGAGCGGGTTAGGACTCGTGGACACTCGGGTGATTAGTTCACTTTGTGCGTATGTGTTTGACTGTGGCTTTCCATTACAATAGCGTAGACAGTATGAATGATAGTGAAAATTATTCATCACCCTACTTTGTCGGGGCGACCTGATCAAGGTGCGCTATCTTATGTGATCCATTTAGCTTTATAGATTGTAGAAATACATAGCAACACTCTGAAAAGCCTGGGACATTTTAAACTGACAAGGTGTCACGGAATGGCGGTGTGAGGACAGGTGAGTGATATCGAGGGAGTTTGAAGAAGGAAAGATATGTTGCACCATTTGAAACCAATATAGTATTAATTTGATCGAAACTAGACACAACTTCCCAGGAAAAAAGGGGGATGAAAATGTGGATGTATAGTTAAAAAAGACGAACAAACCTTCCCGCCCATTTGTTGGGAATACCGGAAGTTGAAGAAAACCGGCCACTCTGCATGCTGCTTTTGTATGTAGGACCAGAGTGAAAAGCGATCGAACCGTTCTATTAACTTGTCGTCCTCAGCACTTCCACGCGCTGATTGCAATCCATCAGAATTACTCAACCAAGCCATAGAACGATCTAACTCACAGTCGTATTTGAAATTATAGAAACGATTGGAAATATGATGGTAGGCCAGAAATTGAAGGAAGAAATCATTGAATTCAAAAGAGACAGGGAACTGTCGAAGGAGCTGATGCACGGCGTCGAGAAATTGAAGAAAGACGGGTGAAACCTGTTCCGATTTAGTCGCAGAAGTCTGATTGAGTCGTTGATTGAATCGGTGTCCAAAAAGGAGCCATTCTTTTTCAATAAGAGCCCAAAATCCTGCCAATGTTCGATAGATCGGATCCAACATAACCTGAGCCAAGGCAACAACCTTCAAGGGAAAGAGGAACGTATGCGAAAATCTCGTAAAGCACACAGGAAGCCGTGTGGACAGAGGAAGTACTTAAATAGAGGGAACGAGACTGAATTGAGCCCAACGGCTCAAGAGTGGAAATACAAGGCAGCGAGGTACAGCAGGCGGTTAGGGAAGACGTCGATAATCAGCACACCTATTATGATATAACACCGAACACCGGGATGTAACGCGTGAAAAAATAACCTCGTGGAAATCTCAAATAACATGGGCGATGTGTACATATACATTTATTAGAATCCTATTCTTTGATGAACTTTTAACAATCAGAACAAAGAGTAAAAAATCACGGGTAAAAATCCGGTTACTGATAAATGTGTTGAGTACAGAAGAGGGACCATGACAACCACGTAGATACATCCGTCAATTGAGACATGCATTACTCGTAAGTAGTTTGGCAGATTAGGTAATGTAGGAAAGACCCAACTGTGAAAAATAGGAAATTCGATTGGAATCGAACTAGCGACTGAAACAACGTGCCAAAATGGGACAAGCGCTCTAGCAGCTTACCTAGAAAGCCAATTCGGAGGCTCGGAATTTTCATACCTGAACTCTGTTATCCACTCCTCCTATTGTCTCATATACATATATATGTATGTATATTAATACAATTTGCATGCTAAGCAATGACGTTAGTGGACTCCATAGTGAACCGACTAGAAAATCCTGCCGGAGCGATCGATCCTTTGGATCAATTAGTGGACTTCATATATAGGACAATGGGACGGCTGGGTAACAGGGTCCAAATGTGAAATTCCCAAGCTTCCGATATGGCTTCGTAGTTCACCTACTAGTGTACTTGCTGCATTCGGTTATGGTGTTTCTTCCACCGGCTCGAATTCAATCGAAGCCCTGAGTTGTACACAATTAGGTCTAATCTACAATGAGATATGGTTCTCACGTAAAATAACTGAGAGGAGCATCGAGTAGAACGTAACAAAATGGAGTTGGAGAAAAACGACGAACACTGTCACAAAACGTCTTGAACGATATGTTATAATGACAGTAGCCTAACTACAGTAGAGTTCCAGACCAAAAAATGACTGTACCGGCAGGCTTAGAAAATCTCAACGTTTCAGATAACAAACGAAGGCAATGTAATTAGTAAGAACGCACTAATATTCATTTTCTTACAGTGAGGATAAAACGATTTAGAAGTTTGAGTAACGTTACATGTCAAAATGTGGAAAGTGTGCGTAACAGCTCAACCGCATCGGGTGTGCAGTCTTGACTAAACAATCTCATCGCACTCTACCATTCACACGAGGGCGCAAATGCTTTTGCGTAACTGCGCCACTTTTGCTCGAGTCGTACTAGTTAATTGGAATGTTGTTGAAGCAACTAAATAGTTTTACTCTCGTTTTAGCAACATAGACAATTGTATCGTAATTAGCCTAATGGCAAACACTTCCTTTCCACAAAAATCTTTTTAGTGTGTTTAAGGTAGTGCGCAGCGAACATTAATGTCAAACGTTAACGGAATACAATCCGGTCTCATAAATTCGATAAAAGTGGATGCTACTTACAACTTCAACAGTAGTATACAATACCCAAAACCGGGTAAGCCGATGGACGTAAAAACCATGCATCACACCAGTGACCTTTGAGAACACAAACTGGGAATCATGGAAGCTTTTTGTTTGTAGTGAAACTGTGTCAAAACTCCCAAGAATGAACAACAGAAGCTCCTACTACCTCTCACGCACATTGTATCAATGCTGGTCAAGGTCAGCCAGTGAATGTCGGATGAGCATCCACGGATGTAGGCGTCATTTGCTCTCAGTGCGTCAAGTGTGCATCATTGTTCCTTCTACTAGTCGATCCGGGTGCACGTGAATTTCGGTGGTCTAACAAGTCCGATTGCTCTTGTTTCACCATACCTCACTAGCCGCTTTACAATACCCGTTGATTGACAACCACACACTAACTTGATTGTGCGTCATCACAGTGGAACACTGGCCTACATTTCTGTAGACACGTCCCACAGTGTGTCGAACAGTATGGCTTTTATTATACCACGGTGACCTGCCCCACTTGCAAGGCTCAAACAAAGAATTGTGAGATTTCATCCTGAAGCCAGGGTACTTTGAAAACACCCGTTCAGAGGTGCTTCACTGTTCTATGGTGATTTTTCGCTTGTTTAGATCATTCTTCAATGAAAAAGCCGATTTGCTCCGACACGGCCACCGAAAATGTTGTCGGTCATTACGACTATACCTCCTATGTTTCCTTTTTAGTAAAATCCATCAAAAAGTAAGTTTATTGAATGTCAAGATCCCATTATTTATTGTAAACATACCAACGACTTTCCCCAACTATCAGATGCTGCAGCCATTGTGTCCTTCATAAGTATCAATAAAATAACACAGAAAGGGCATTCGAATTCCATCGCAAAATTGTACAGACAACAGTGGGGTTTACCTTGTGATGTTTGAAATTGAATTTTCAGTTAAGATAAATCGACAGAAAATTATTTTTTGTCTTAAACGCTTTCACTGGGCACGTAAAACAGAACTGTCGCACCTGCTGACACGTCCCTTTGATTTGACTTTTGTCAGGCAACGATTCCCCCGATCGTAACGGCTGGCCGAGGTAGTGGTAAAGTAAGTGTGTCAAACTACCCTAGAATGCGAACTCAGCAGTTCTAACCTGAAGAATTCCAACAGTTGACGATCAGTTAGGCAGTGCGTGTAATGAGTTTGAACTGGAGCGGTTTCACGATAGCAGAAGGTTCGGCCAACCAATCACAGACGGTGATTAGCCGCTGTTGAACGTGTATCCGTTTCAAACAACCGAGTTGTGGTGGAACAACACAGCAACAAACCGGGCAATGAAAACTTAAGGACGCTTGTCGCTCAATAGCAGTCATAAACACTGTTGTTCCTCCATAAAAAGTTGCTGTTTATCCAATAAATCGAAATTGTTTAGTGTCGCTCAGATGCCTGTTCCGACTGTTCTCGATTGGGTAGTTCAGTACGCGACAGGATGTGTCATAGGATGCAGTGCGCTGAATTGAAGGTTCAACGTAGGATCTCAAAAAAATACCCCGAAAATGTTAATTAGCAGACGGAATATTTCTTGCGACAGTCCAAATAACAAATTTCACCGGTGTAAGGTGTGAAGCGGAAGAACGATGACCTGATTTGTAGGAATGAATTCATTCACCGAGAATTCAGCTGTTGACCGGGATTGTCTCATTGTTGCTAAGGCCTCAGTAACTCATAGAGTCGGTGGCTGGAGTCTTTAGGTGTAATAGTAGCCAAGCTGGATGATTAGCATGGTCTTTGCTGTCGTTTAACCGATTCCTCTGTGAGGCGCACTTAGTAAAGCGGGGAAGTGAAAATTACAAGGAATCTGTCTCGCAAACGATGCTTTAGTTTATCACACGGCTTAGTCCGTTCGCAGGGATTTTTGAGTTTAAAATGAGAAGTTTCTTGGTAAGTAGATCCCATCTTTTTCCCTACTTCTGCTTCTCAAATGGGATGTTTTTTCTCTTCACGGTTGGAGAGTAGTTAAGCATGGATGTGAGCTACTGACGTATTGTTGTCTATAGGACTCCGATTTCATTGTATACAGGAGAAAGTACCTCATTCTGTAAGGTCTTTTTTCATATCAAATTGAGTGCAGTTGTAAGTCACAATTGGAATACACATCTTTAACATGATGGGTAATGTTGTTAGAAAACGTCACTTAGTACAGGAAGACCGTATTGGCCGTTGTGCGGGCGATTCAACCGAGACATTTTCCCGTAAATATGGTTTTCAACCGATCGTGCTGAAAGTGGCTTCACAGATCCGATTTACTTACCCTATTATTCATGAAGAAAATCGTGCCTCAAAAGTAGTGGAAATGTGGTCGGATACAGTTTGAATGATAACAGTTCGAAAACTGGACACGAAATCCTTCGTCATTGTTACAACAAGAGCAAGTAATGTGGTCGATGAGTAATACGAAAGCAAAAGTGGAATACAAAACTGTGGCTTTTACGAATGTTTGGCTGAAAGTGAGAAAGAAGTGTTAATCTCCTACTAAAAAAGTTACCGAAGTCCTACCAACATTGAAATTAAGATATTTCCGAATTGAGAACATTTAAAAGATAAAATCCGTTCTCGATTACGTGCGAAAGTCGAGGTGACATTCACGGTTACAATGAATTAAAACGACAAGTGAATCTTTTTTGTGAATCACCAAACGCTTGTCCACCAAATTTTCCATCTTAGTTTGCACAACGTGCAGTTATGAAATAACTTAAATTTGTATTTACCATAAGAAAACTAATGTTAATTCAATCTGTAGGAAACCATGGGAAAAAACATCTTTCGTTTAAATACCGATATATTTGGTCATCGCTTTGGAGTAAATTCTTCATTTGGATGGGGGATCTGATAAGAAAAGCGCGAGCACTTTTGCCCTAAAGTGACCACCTGCTCTCCGGAAGAAACGGAAATGCATCGTTCAAAGGAGATAGACTCTGTGAAAACAGTTTAGCAAGTTTGTCCATATACAAATATGTGCACCTCCTGCGGATGTAATACACAACAATAACAACAAGTGTTGTGTAAAGTAGTTGAGTACCATTTAACGCCGCCTAAAACATATGGTCACGAAGTGTTCCCTACTTTAGGATCACTTTCGTTGGGTAAACAATAAAACCGTACTAGAAGTTGGTAGCACCGATCGTGATTTCCTTTCACCGTAGACAATTTCAATTTCCTCGTCAACTGAAATGACTAGGTAGGAAATCGGCACATTTTTACACCGTGCTTCTAGCAATCACTGATACATCCGGTCACCACAGAATCGCTTATGTCGCAAGTTATGAGTAATCTACATCAGATTCTTGGTGCATCTGATAAGCAGATCAATGCTTAAATTAGGTTGTGTAACCGGCCAAACAAGTTACGAACCAAACCTATAACTAAGCTAACATCAAAAGCAATATGAATACCTGCGACGTTGTTGCACAGAATAAATGATTTCGCTACCAGCATAGCAAAATTCTCACTCTCTCCTACGCTCAAAATAGCAGTGTGCACTAAATGTTCTATCGTAACAATGGCAGTTAATGCTAAGTTTGATAAGATAGCTGCTAATACACTTGTTCCTCAGATTTTTCGTAACGCTGGGATGCAGTGAGATGCTCTTAAATGCGTAGGCGGTTGTTGTTCGATCATGCTCACAAAGCTACATAAGTCTCAACTAAAATTTCATTCCATTCAGTTTGACGTTGAATGGTTCTCTGTGATGAGCCGAAGTATTCGGGACAGCCATTCATTCCCAACGTACCGATTTACTGCTTGTTCTTGGTGCAAATGACAAATGCTATTCTGGTTCTACAAAGTGCTTAAATCAAATAAACGACTGGAGAAAAGATGCTCTGAGCAATGTGGGTTCGATGGGCATTGCATTTGTTGCGACCCGGAGTACAAGTGCAGGAATTCGGGAAGAGGGTACACCAACGTACAAAATTGACTGTTGAATGCAATTTTAGCCAATTGCGTAGATCAACATCATTAACCAACCAATTCACCACGACGGATTATGACAAGAACAGTTCATCATCTGGATGTGCTTTCTGAATCCATCGATGGTCCAAGTCACTAACTAAGTAAACTTGAGTGGTCGCGCTCCATAAGGGAACAACTGAACGACAACACTTCATGGAATGCACCTTTCGTAACTTGCTATGGCGGCTGCATCGTTCTATAATCGCTAAGTTTTCGATCGACAAGCGTAGAATTCAACGAGAATTGTCGCTATGACCGTAGAGTACCTCTACGACACAGCCCAGTCTCATGCAACATGAGCAGAACGTTGAATCCATTAGGACAGAAAAAGTCCAGAGAGTTAGACTTTTCAAGTATGAAGGGGAAACAAGAAGTAGTCAATGTGTTTACCTCTTCCTTCCAATATCAATTACATTTGGCCGCTTTAGCGTGACATGACTTGATCGTAAACAAAGTTGAAATAGTGTGGTGAAACCGGAACCGACCTACTATCGGTCTTCGAACCTGTGATGTGTACTTATGTGGCATTGGCATAACTACAACCACGATCGATGACCGGGTGGTAAGGTCATGGTAGTGCTCGGTTCTGTCGTTGTCCAGGTTGTGTGAAGTGAAGTGGGAACTGTCCGTTGCCCGCATTGGGCCGTACATTGAGACGCAAAGTTATACGTCATCGGAACAAACGGGCCAAAGTTTGAACGAGACTAAATGTGAACTGAGGACAACCTTCTGTGGTGCCAGTATGTATCTACTTTGGAGGTGACTGGCACTCATTCTGTTCGTGAATAGTTGTAAATAACTCAAATTCGAACCGCCACTTCCAAGTTTCATGGAGTCGCCAGAGAAGGAAAAAATCGTATAACGCAGCATCGAAGTTGAGAGAGAATATCACAGAAACAGTCGTCGTGGGGTCCAAACATTGAGAAGCAATGGCTGCGGGTTTTTCATATACAAAAATGGTGCCGTTTCCTACAGCAGTGTCCGTTGTAAGGAGGGTATTATAGTTATCGGATTTTATGTTGACGATTACTACGTGCACTTAGAGTCAGAACGATCGAATTGCTTCATCTTTCACCCATCGATTTAGATCAACGAACGGGAGACGCATGATTCACTCGTATGGTTTCGATAGCGGCTAAAAAGCACTGAGAATACACCGTTGGGCTAAAAGCAAACAAAGCTCGCGTGATTGATAAAATCCAATGTCCAACGTTGACTGGTTGCCATAACAACTGCGCTGAACTTGCACACTGAAGCGAACCAAAAAGAGCGCATCAAAACATTTCGAGATCGATTAGCAGTCTCCAGATCGGTAAGCGAAGCGTAGGGTCGATTTTCAAAGAAATTCGCTCAGAAACAACTTTCAACGCAAATATCACGATAAACCATGGGGACAAATAAAAATTAAATAAGGAATGCAGCCCATACAAAGATTGACATTACGTGGACTTCGGCGTCACAGACGTGTGAAATATATCTAAATTTTTCTGTTATAACGTCGAGGTAATGTACATAGTCAGAGAGGCAATTTACTGTCGACAACAGACAGTGTTTGACGTGAATGTTAACCTTCTGTAACCTTTACAAAAATTTACGTTAATTCTCTGTACCATTTTCAAACTACATTGAAGTGTTGAGCGATATCGGTGGATTCACAGATACAGGAAAGTTACAACTGCCGTAGTAACCTTGATTCCAACGAAATTTGGGGCGAAAATACAATATAACTAGAATCAGAAAGCCAACTGATGACTGTGGTTTAAGTGAAGACAACTTATAATCACTAACTCAAGCGAAGATTCACAAGCTGGCCCCAGTGAACACAGAGCTATAAGTTTCTCTAGTAAAGGGCTCAAACTAAATATGATTCATGGTAAAAGACTAGGCACACTGAATGATTCCATGCATGATAGCCTACTTGTGTCACGGCATCTGTACCATCCTCAATACAGACAGCAACCGTTACACCTTGTATATCCAACAAATCGACCACAGCACCGGACAACTGAAGCAGGGATTGTAACTGAAGAAGCCATCGACTGTCGTGTATGGCCATATGCATTGTAGTCACCGTGGAAGATGTGGTCGTAGCTGACTGAGCGCTAGCGGGAGCATTCCCTGCAGCCGCGTTCTCTTGCCCAGTGCTCTGGCTGGCGACAGGAACAGAGGCCAATCCCGCAGCAGCGAGAATGCTAGTTTGAGCGAACGACTTACTAGCCTCCGTGGGAAGACATGCTTTGAACAGATTTTTGAAACTGTCAGCTATCTGAGACTGGCTCACAAAATCCACAGGAACGAACTCAACTGAGCGTAAGTTGGACTGCTTGGCCAAGGTCTACGGAAAGGCAGGAAAAACAAAGTTACATGTAACAGTTGATATATATACATACATTGTTGAAAATATTTGCAGCTCAGGTAATATCACAAGTAAGTGTGAAAAAATAATCATTCACTTCACCACCCCATTGGCCAAACAAATAAGACGAAGACGAGCGATAGACAGACACACATGCTGACAAGCCGGTAATTGATGTGAAATTTTTCCATCATCGTTTTGTTTGAGAACGGACTTTGGTGTGGATTTGAAACGTCACAATAAATAAACTTTCACCCGGTATTCACCATTTACAGTTACACTGCTACTGTCCGAACCGTCGTTTATTATAAAAGCGATGAAAGAGATGTTAAAAGAATGAAAGGGACGAATAAACGGAAGTGTATTAAGGATTCAAGCAAGTGATCGACCACCACAAACTGTACTATCAGACTGTGAACCAATAAGATGATGATGATGATGATGATGATGATGATGATGATGACTATCAGACAGTGTCGGGGATGACAATATTCCCGATCCGACAAGAAGCAGGTATCGCCATAGTGCTCACAGAAACAGTTCAATAGGTGTAACTGGTGGAAGCAAGAGTAATATCACCATACATTAAAAGCGAACGGATGAAATCGGTGAGCGAGAGACTGAAATGGATAGCATACACATACAATATCTACTCCATCGGGGCACAACAATCGGAAGCAATTCCACTATGATGAAGTCAGCATGTTTCCATCATCATCACAGACAACAATACATCAGTGGTTCATGCTGATGCTTAGTTGCCACGCAACCATGAAGAAAAAAAACAAACCCTGAATAGGAAAAGAAGAAAGAGAGAAGAGAAGGGGCCAACTACTAAAAAAGTACCTTCGTCTATATTCAAACATTCAGCATCAAGGTGCCTACAGGTTGCAAACAACACAACCGACCTGTAAGTGAAAGTAGGGCATTATCAGTAAGACAGCTTTCGTACGCCTTTCGCCTGTTTTCACCACTCAGAGAAACGCCGAGAGAAAACAAGTCTTACCCAGGCAGGCAAATCAGTCAATTACCTGGGTCGAAATAAGAGATGTCATGCAGCGACCCAGCCCTCACATAGTACACAGATGAACCTGACTACTTAACCTGTTCAGCATCGTCCGCACGTTTCTTACAGCGTGACTGTGTACTAGACGACTGTTGAAGTTTCGCCAACGAGGAGCTGCATCCTTAGATCAGACAACTACGAAGGCACACGTTCCGAAGAATCATTCATGAAGAACTGTAGAATGAGGAGAGAGGTCACATGTCTCTTGTGGACACTGGTGAAAGTGGTGAACATTCAGAGACTCGTAAACCTCCGTTTTGGTGTGAGAATGGTAACTCAACAAGTACAACGGCTTTAAAATTTTCTCAAATGCTCTCCTATGAGAAGGACAGACGAAGATGATCAGAACAACAAAAGGGAAACCTGTCTTTACTTCAAAACAAAAATAGGTGAATGTTGTAGGATAAAGAGATACTAAAAATAAATGTGACTAATTCGTTCACTGCGTTGAAATTGTGTGGGCTAGAACATGCGAAGCATAGCAACAAGTGTGAACAGTAATTAGGACAAGCGTAGCAGATATGAGCGAAAGATTTGCAGGAATCCATTTCAGACCATCAGAACTAACCTTCATCATTGATTTTTCACCTAGCACACACAAGCTAACAACTCGTTGCTGCATAGTTGACACGCGGTGCGCCCCATGTGCACGTATGCCAGCTGCCATTGGGCTGACTCCACGAATATTTAAATGTGAGGCACTGTTCGTACTCAGTAGATCATCATCCAAACCGGAAGCCACGCTACCTGATGGACTGGGAACGGTACGGTGATGACGCAGAGTGAGGCCAGCGAGTCTGCCTAGAGCTAAAATGGGATGGACGATCGGGCAAAGTAGTAGCAAGTACTAGCCAGACACAATCTCGATGAGAAAAACCGTCTACAAATAAAAACGCTCAAAAGATCTCAAAGAAGTGCGCACCGTCAGATTTTGCAAGGGCAACACGAGTTCGAAAATAATGACAAGTACTGTACACAGCAGAAGTGCAAAGGCTGACGAAACAAAGAAGCATTGCTGATAAATTCGAACAAAGTGGAAATTAAAGTGACGCGAAATAAAACGATTCCAGAAATACTGGAAAATTGACTGCATGCATTTTAGGTCCACAGCCTAATAGTCACTATGAATTTGGAAACTACACAACAGAGCGGACAGACAACGTACGAGCGAGAGAGAAGTATGAATTTGTTGAATTCTACCACAGTTAATAGGGAGAGATGTGAGATGAAAAGGTTACTGATAACAAGAAACATAAACATAATCCAGTAAAACGTAGGTCTTGGCATGATATTGAGCACCTGAGAAATTTAACAGTGTTTGTGCTTCAGAATGAATGAGCACATCTTGGGAATTACAGAAGCTAATGAAATAAGACGCACAACTCGAACTCACACAAATAACACCATAGGGATAGAAAGGAGATGAGTTGAACCAAAGGACTGTCTTTTACAATACAGTACTACCTCATACTCAAACTATGAAGCCACTTCGAACGGACTTAAGAGAAGCAGCTTGAACTTTGAGCAAGGGATTGCAAGTTCAGCCCTCGCTAGATCTATTTGGAACACATAAACAGTACGACTGGGTATTGACTCAACAAGCCACGTGAAGTAACGTCTATTTAGATGCGAAAGCTTGACAAGGAGATATATATGAAGAAAGCAATAACACCGTAAACAGAGCAGAGTATTAATAGACTACCTACATGTGCTAAACACGTTAGGAAAGCCAAAAAATACGGGCAACAATTAGAGCAAAGAATAAAAGTAGACACAATAAAACAATCAACGACAAACAAATAAAGTTAATGGCTTTGAAGCTGGGCTTCAACTGATCTTACCCTGGGAAACTAGATATGGTCGTAGGTCCAAACGGCATGGAAAAGAGAACGTAATCAAGAGAGAAACTGACGAACCGACAACGAACGAGGGAATCCAAGACAGACTAACGAATTAGTTAATTAATGAATATGTGATTGATCACGAATGTTCGGCATGCGGTTAATCAAATGGTACAGTTGATAAACAGGTGGATAGAACGAACATAAAGGCGAACATAATTGGCAAGCGACGGGTAACAAATACGAGTCAGATAAAATCAACTCTGCAATTAGGATGGGTATAGTTATTGGCGACTAAGCGCACAACCAAATAGGACATCAGATACACGTTTATCACAAATATGAAAGCACCCGGACGATTCGTGTCAGTTGCAATCAGCTGTATAATTGAGTGAAAGTAAACAAGAATGAGACTAGGCAGACATTAGGAAATGGACGAGTCAATTGTGTTCAAGCACAGTTATGGACGATCAACGGATATTGAGCGCATGTGTAAACATTTGAAGGAAAAGGTCTCGACACCTACCCGAATCCATAGAGACGATAGAAAGAAACGCTAAGAAGAAAAAGACCGGCGAATAACATCCATGCATACGTACAAGAAAATGTAGTGCGGCACAGAGGAATATATAGTTTTAAGCCAAAAAAGACAACGGCAAGTGTGACTGACCACGTGTGGATTGGATACGCTCAAAATGAAGTAAAACAAAAGTACAGGATGTTCCGTTTTTTGTTATTGCATAGCATGTGAACTTGTAGAGGAAGGATAAGTTCGCAATCCAAAGGCCTTCTGTATAATATGAAACAAAAGATGAAATTCAACACCACATAGCCAACTGTTAGCCAGCTTTTCGTCTGAAGTTCATAGGAAAGACTACGTGAGGGAAAGAAACCCAAAGTGCGGCTAAGCTGGAGAACAGACAGGCAGAGTAAAATGTGTTCCGACGACGTGGGGACGCTAAGTGACATGGATTATCCAGCGTACATATATGTAACGAGCGATTCACCGAAATGGACAGGGGCACACACTTAGTCAATTCAGAAGAGTAGTTGAGGTACAAGGAGAAAGATACATTTCTATGATTAGACAAAGACTGAAGATAACAAGTTGCAGATGATAAATACACAGGTGGTAGAGAGTCAGGAACGAAACAATTTGGACCACGTGGTCCAGATAGAGAAAGGCCAGATAAACAGATGAAAATAAATGGTGCGGGGAATAAGGTGTGTGGGAGTGGGATCTGTTTGCGATTGACAAGGATTTCATTAGTTACAACTGAGCTCAAACTGTGTGAAAATCGCCCCAGTTTCAGTGGGCTGACAACGATAGCTTCAGCTGTAACGGAGGTTAGTAACTGCAGTACACAGGAGATGTAAACGTTTAGAGAATTTACATCGTACGTGGTAAACTATTCTAGATCCCCGGTTAAGCATGAACGAGGGGACAGTGTCAACGAAGTCTATCCGAATGAAAAACTGCGATTTCTCTGATTAGGCACTCACCAAACCAAGCCCAGTGATACTCTATAATGGTTGTGATATGGCACCACTGAGAAGTGTTTAACAAAAAAAATTCTGGTTAGATTGTAATTGGTCGCACTGCAATCCAACGTGAACAAGGTCGAACTACCTTAATCCTCACATTTTCCATTACCATTATTCACAGTCCGAGTTGCTCTCCACCCACTCTCCTGTATCCTTTTTCTAGCGTTGCCACGATCGCGAAACAGACGTCGTGATCCTCGTGATTAACTTCTGATTGTTCATTGTCATCCTGATGTGATTTAGAAAATTACTTGGAACAACGCTTTACATGTACAGTTTGCGGAGTTGTTGACAAACTGCACACTGTTGCCTTGTGAATCATGCAAATGAAAAATATATGTTTGAGGCCCCACTCCTGATAGGTGATCAATATTCCACGGGAGACAAAATTGAGATTAGTGAATCGACAGCGTAAGTTATCAGCTAAACATCACCCACAACCTTCACAATTCCGTAGAAAAATCAGTCTACCTTCTTCGAAAGGAAGAACAAGATAACCGTTTCAATCTTGTTGAATCTCATCAGTAGTGCATATCATTTTCATCGGAGAAAGTTGATCACGCTGGCATGAACCATCCGTAATGGTTAGTGCGCTAGTGATCTCACATTAGGCAATAAGATGCATTCAATAATGAATGAGGCTCAAATTGTACTAAAGCAAAGCCCCTACTACTTATCACTAACAGAAATAGCGCACATCAAGTTTAACGATTTCTGTGGTTTCAGACTAGAAAGAAGTCCTACCTGTGGAGTTATCGAGTGGAGTTGACAGGATAGTTACTGTGCAACTTCTCGAGACGAGCTGGCAATTGGAGCACTGCTCACAAGCGAACGTGGCTGAACCTTTGCAAACGATGATTCAGTCGTGTCAGTGGCAAAGTGGTTAACACGGTTACCTCATGAAAGCGTGGTCAGAGCTCAAATTCCAGTCGTAGCGAGTATATGCCCTACTGGCGGGTTCTAACGAGAATGTGAAAGCTGTTCAAGTTACAACACTAAAATCCCAAACCGCGAACCGGAACTCAATTACAATTCTAAGGAAACAAAAGGTATGGGTTTTGAAAAGACAACCACGGTAATGTAATGAGTTTGGACTGGAGCGGTTTCTCGATGGCAAAAGGTTCAGCCAATCAGTGTTCACGCACAAGCTGCTAAATTCCGAAGCCATTGCATTGACTACCAAGCAGACATACGGCTATTCAGAAACCTTCTAGCTTTGTCAAGCCTGCACCGTGTCTGTCACTTCCACAGTTATATGAACGGACGGGCGTCCGAAAGTTCAATCAGCAGCAATCGCGCGACTGTGAATGGAAGGGTGCGGTACGCAAAGGAAACATCGGTGCCACAAGTCGTGGTGACATGACTATATGGCGTTGCGATGTGTGCGACCGTGAATGCGCTGGCGGTTTGGGATTAGCAGATCAACAACATATTCATGGTAAGCCATCGGTCAATAGACAGCGAGTACGTTGGGTTCAAGTAGGTTATCAGTTATACCTATCTTTTCTCTTGTTCACACCAACCAACGACTGCCGTCATTTGGAACTCACTCGCTCCCCTTTCTAGAAATCTGAGTGTCTGTAGCCTCTTGTCTTCCGCTATTTTAGCTTTGTTGGTACACTGTACGGTTAGTTTTACCCGTTTTCTTCCAGTCCACCCTTGCATCTTGTTCTTTCGCTGTATCCTCTCTAGAGTGCACGAACATGTGCTCTTACACGAGAATATTTTTCGCAGTAGAGTTTCGATATTTTTCTTCTCCTTTTAGATTTTATCACTGGTGTCTCCCTCTGTTTATTCTTCGAGAGACAGCTTCAAGATAGCCAGCATTGACCGATTGGACACGAGGGCCTCATCTACAGATTTCCTGGTCTTATTCCTTCAGGCCTACACCGGATACATGGTGTGTGTAAGTGGAGCCACAAGTGATGTAGCACAAGCCACTTGTGACGATGTTTATGCGCAGACATCCTGTGGCTTCGGTCACTGTGACAAGCTAGTCCGAAACGAGTGCCGCCAACAGTTTTCGGTTAAATACCCAAGTGTGATTGAAAAAAGATGTGTGGATTGCAGTAGGTGATTCGAAAAGCAAAAGAATGCGTTACTGCAGCAAACTAGGAGAGAAATTGTCATACCGACAACGACAAGCTTAAACCCACGTCTTATGAACCAGAAGAATGGCAGATAATCAAAGATGAAGTTGAAGTTAGGTATGTTTGCCATCAAACTTGTGTTAATTGCTTCCTTGGGGATACCAAACCTCGGTGTGAGAACGAGGCTCAATAACTCCAGCAACGGACGATTTAATTCCACCTGTAAATTGCGTAGGTATTAGTGAAAAGAAAACAAATAAAGCTAAATCCCCTAAGGTGTCTCCTTCAATCCCACAATCCGTCCGAGCCAGAAGACAAACGCACAGGTTTAACATTCGCAGTCGCCCAAAAACGATTGGGCAATTAAGGAATGTGTTTGAATACCAGTCATTAACAGTCAGTAGCCTCATGGAAATTTCTACCCAGAGAGGCAAACCATATTGGTCAGTTCTCAAAGCATGACTTAGTCCCCTACATCTACGGCCGTCAAATCGCATAGCTCTTCTCAAAAGAAAAGAGTGAAAGTTCGAAGGGGCAAGTATGCAAGCAGAACTACTTTCCGGTTAGGGCCTGCTCAGAATGGAACACACTACCCAATTTTCTCTGAAGTGTCAGAATTTTAAAACCTCATTCAATTAGCTTATACATAAGAGACCATTTGCATTGTACGCACCTTGCAGTTCGAGATTGTCACGGTCATACGCCACCAGCATTATTCCAATCTCCTTCCGTTTTTTCATTGCATTTGTGAACCGTTCAAAGAGACTTACTCCCCAAATCATTGCGTAAATCATGCGTAAGCCTATGAACTCAAATTAGCTGCACAGAACGGATAACCGATCAAAAGGTGAACGGTGTCCTGTTTATAGACAAAGCAGCGCAGCCAACAAGGCTACATTCTTTATGCTTTATCTTAGCACATGCTAGATAATTGAATTCAAAGAACGCAGGTGTGGCTAATGTGCGCCAACACCAGCTTGCTACCAATGCACATGTGCCCAATGTATGTCACAGACCACTCTACCGACACGTGCTATTAGTAAAACTGAATGTGATGAAGACGGTAGCCTAACAAATTGTGCAATACTGAACCGCACTGTCGACTGTCGAGGTCGATAACATGCCTCTGACGACAGTATTACTATGATTAAATCTAAGTAGACCTAACATCTATGACAGACCTTACGCCTCCACAGGATAAGGTCTTCGGATCGCTCGAGTCAAACAGCAGGCCGCCGTAACCAACTGTACATAAACGATCTAAGATGAAGAGGAATGTTACAAATAGTAATATTCGGATTTAGAATAGATGAAGGGGAAGCAAAACGTTAGCCATAATAACAACAGAGAACAGAATTACACCGACATGTTGGCCATAGATAAGTCACGATTCAACACCCGAAGTTAACGTTGTGGTGAGACACAAAACAGACCCCATGAGAGATGCGCTAAAAATGGCACGTTAGTCACACTGCTTACGGCCACGAGTTCGTTTCCGCGGCCGGTGGGATCTTTGAAAATCGTTGATCGACTGTTGCGACCTTACGGAAGCAAACGAACCGATGAAAGGAACTGTGGGGTTGGCGTCTACCAAATATGACGCGTCTGGGCCGGCAATACTATCTTTAGAGTGAGTGAAAGCAAAAAACATGACAGAATACAGTGGGATAGTGCTAACTTGGTAAGAAGGTGAAGAGTAGATGAATTGATGGACACGGTGAACGATGGCTGACAGCCAATACGGACATAAAACTCAATGAAACCCACAGTGGCGCACTCGTGAATGTGAACGATCAACAAGGCCCCAAAAACTCTTAGGATGAAGCTGAAGACAACAACAACGAAGGTACTAAGAGTTCTCTACCGCAAAAGCATATCAAATAGTTCGATGCAACAGCAGTACGCATCGTGAGCTGTCGTCAAGTGTGCGCATGACAAGTATGCTGATATGTAGTCCACTTGAGTGGTTGGCTTATGTAAAACTCAGTCGATCACAAATGAAACGCGAGTTCCAATGTGCATCACTCTCGTAGTTAGATGGAGATCGGTAACAAAGGTGAAACGCCCTATGATAGTTTCTAACACACCATTGCGCACCAATACTGCACAATCAGGATTTTCCTTGAGACCCGAAGCGGGTCATGAAGTATAAGTCGGCGAACGATCACTGAGAAACATTAACACCGATCCGATCATTGACCTATATGGTCATGATAGGGCGGCCTGGTCATGAAAGGTGTTTTAGATGCAGGAAGTGCCTGGAAAGCAAGGTGGATGTAAAAAAGAAAGTGTAGTTCAATGGTTCGGCTGAATGGAAAGGGGATGCCGAAACACAGAAGCTATCGACGGAGAACCGTTCGCTGTGTTCAATACAAAACAACCAAGGGCATTAGTAATGGATCAAGCTAAGATTCTAATGGGGGACAAAACTGGATCTGTGGGAATGGTTATTAATAAGTGAAAATACTAGAAATTGGTTTGAGATAGCAATAATGAAATTAACTTTGAAAAGGCGCTTAAAACCTACTGCTTGTGGAATTTAGACAAAGAACCCAAAGGAATAGTGCAACTCAAAGTGAACATACGACCATGCTAGGGATTTTGAATGTAGTGAAGAAAATAATTGCTGAACATAAACTAAATACCAAATTCATTCTGCAGAGGTTGTATGAAGTAAATCTAACTCGGTTGATGTCATCCTCAGACAAACACTTTTATAGCATAACACCCTATAACTGTGTACAGTCACGACTACGAAATCCATTGAAGTGAAATCACTGAAAAAACTGCAATCCTTGTAGTAGAGAGATATCTGAAAGATATCTCTCTGAAGTGTACTCACGTTTACGCTAGCCCTGTGAGCGAATCTCTTCTAACACGGGCTCATAAGATGATTAAAAAAAAGTTAGGAGGCAGAAAATTATATGGGGCTTAGATTGGACATCATTTTTTTAGGCAATTATAATGGAACAATGTTGAGAAAGATGTGCATCAACATGTATGGTTCAGAGCGCTTTGGTTGGAGTTCATAGGCCTCAGAAACTACTGCAATTCTTCGAAAGAATTGTCACGAGAGCAAGCACGAGTGCGGACTGCATGGCTCGCGTGTTTGCTAACATTATGCGTAACGTGTTGGATGCCTCAGAATTAAACCATAGCCATGGTTAACGAATGAACGGTTAAAAAGAAGACCATACGGTATAAGGAATATTGCCAGTCTATAGCGAGATATATATTAGGGCACACAGTGGTTACCAGAATGAACCCTTTTTCATAGCGTGTGGCATGCACAAAACGTTAGGATAGTAAACAAACCACTAGAAAATGTAAACTCCATGAGCACCATAAACTTACAGCGCGTCTTTCCGCTACTTGTCCGCAAACCGTCCGTAGCTTGACCACTTCTTCGTTGTCGCGAACCCGCGTGGTCCGAAGCAGGAGAGGCAATGGTAGACACATTTGTGGTAGACATGGTACCTTCATTACCGGCAAAGCAGTTCGTCGACTGTTTGAAAGCAGCGCCGCTGGCAGCCATTGCACTGAAAGACATGTCGACCAAAGCGAGCAAATAACGCGCATGCTCCTTGCTAGTCGAAGTGTGTGTGCTCGACTGTTCGCCAGACTCACCACTGCCAACTGCAGAGAAGGGATAAGACAGAAACACTTTGTTGAATTTGTCATTTAAAAACAAATTAACGCAATGGCGTCAGCACAGGATGGTCGGTCTAGTGCACAGTCCACTGAGCATTACAATAAGTGATGTGAATAGGCAACACAGGACAGCAACGAAGGCTCCATCGTAAGTTGTGCGAAGTAAGGGTGGAATTTAAATGACTGACTGAGAACAGCCAACATTTGGGAATAAAACGTCTACCATCAACAATACACACAATCACCAATTCGTGCACTACTTAGGTTGCATATTACCTATCAAATCGGGTTTGCATTTCAGCCGATAACAAATTCTGGCAAAATCAACACCAGTGTATTGGGAATATTATACAAATATAATTTATCTTAATGTACGATGCTTGTTACCAAGAGGCTTTTGGTATGGATAAATACAAAAAAGGATAACAAGAGTGAAAGCAAAAAAAAAGTAATATTGATGGAAAGACAGGGATTTTGACCGATAAAATTTGTCCATCACTGGCAGCAGATAGCGGCTTCCGCGGAAAACGTTTCCACTGAAACGCTAGAAAAAACGGCTTAGATTTCGCTTGCTACCTTTGGTCACTGAAGGTTAGCAGAATGGTTTGAAAACAATAGTTGTACTATTTGTCAGTAATATTTAACATGAGGTCGTGTACAAGCAGACAAAGTACCATGCAGCGTGAAATGAAAACAGGAAAAAAACGGGTTAGTTTATTCGAATTGTAAATAAATTTCCCATACAGGTTTCATATGTGACAGTCTCTGACCCCAAATGTTCAAAATCTTCAGGTACCAAAACGAGAAGCGTTGAGTCGACGAAATAAAACCTCACTGTCAAGCAGTTCAAGAAAGCTCTAAGAGCCAGATGGTGAAAAGGAACACGGAAAACATATCTGTGACAACAAATCCGATGGAGGAAGATCACTCTCGGTAAAAAAGATGTTCAGACATTCATTCCTGAAGAACCGTTGACTGACGGTCTCCTGTTTACATAGTGATTCCATCATACAGAAGCAGTCATGCGCAGGCCATCACGCATATTCGGTGAGCACCATCTGGTACAGTAGGCCAGCTTTCGTGATCATGTTTGAACAGAGTATGCCCGTTGTTTTCCACACGGGTTCAGGTATTTTCGTGAATACAAATATCGCAAGTTGATAAACGAAATTTTAAATTCTGCAATGAAATTGGTGATCGGTTTACCAGAACCTCCGTCAACACCTATGCAAGTAACCAACCGGAAAAAACTGCCCATCGACTCTAATAATGCGAGCTCTAAAAAAAATTTGGTCAGGAATTACCGGGAGGGGGGGTGATGGGAGAGTAATTGTGTCATAGTAAGAGATAGGTGATGGTGGGTGTTTTGCAACTTAATAATTTTTGCTCCGAAGCCACCAAAATCGGGTTCAATACGTTCATTCAATAAGGGGGATGGCCAACGTTCTACCTTCTGAGCCAGACAAGAACATACGTACTGCTCACGGGCTCTAATCGGGAGCGAACCTCAAGCCTGGTGTTTCTGTTTGCAATGGATCAGTAAGGCAGTTTGCGAGAAGACGAAAGGTGTGATCAAACTCATACAGTAAAACTAGAAAACAGACGTATTGGCCAGCGACCTAGGTCGAACTCAGTGTGCAAAATGGTTTGATAGCTGACCGTACCAGACGGTTATTTGTGTGGCCACGACTGGTCCACACCGGTAACCGGGTGAACGGCATTCACTTTGACAACAATGTGCTGAACAATCAGCGACCAAGATATTTGATGCTACGTAGGACTTTTTCTTTCGAACTATATAACGAGAATCGGATAGTAGCCATAACAGACGCAACCGATTAGCCGGAAACCAGAGACTCTGGATACTAGTCCAGGATACCGAGTTAGAAAACATTTAGGCACGATGATAAACATAGAAATCTGTGTTCGTTTACAGTACACACAAACAATGTCCATGATGAGATGTAGTTATAAAGATTTGATGAACTGCTATGGAGACATTCGTGAAAAAACTTTACTGCATGATGTCTTTTGTCATAAATACATTGAAAAACTCGATTATGGTTTGTAATCAGTTGAGACGAGAAAAAATGAGCTCGATCCTAGTAAGGCAATTATATACTGACGTGAAACATCAGACTCACTATCTTTATCAGTTCCTTGTTGAGCTGCTGGACCACTAGAGCCAACTTGCTTCAGAGCTCCCAGGATGGATTTCGAGTGAAATCCGCTACCACGAAGGAGATAGGCTCCAGTGGTAGGATGTTGCCATGTGATCACCGGGAAACGTCCGTGTCGGTAGGACCGAGATACTTTGGTCAGACAGATTTGATTGATGGTCTGTTACAGAGAATGTGAACAGCACGCAGTGTGAACAGGGGTCTTTACATACCGTTGGGGCTAGGTTGGCAACATATGACGTAAACGAATAGGTTTTAGTAACTTTCACAATAAGAAAGCAGTCAAGAAAAAAAAAGTCTGAACGTGCACACAGCTACATACACACACGGTTGGCATATTCGTCCTCGCGTAAACCTGTAAGACTAGAATTGGAAGATCGATAAACACAGCTTGTGGCTGTATAAGTGGGCGTAAATGCAAGTATAGATGAACAAGAACCGGTCACCGCGTGCATAATGAAAACAATTCACTTTCTACCGAAAAATATTAGGCAGCCTTAGAGTGGGCTTCGCTGCATTGGTAAGGGAATGATAAAATGCCTCATAGTCCGAAGGAGAGTAAGGGAAAAGGTATAAACGGGTGAACGACGTCAAACGTATGAACGGAACAAAAAGATACATCATATACCAATCACTTGGCATTCCAAAAAATTTCCAAAAACGTACGTGACTGAGAAACCCAGTGATAAGATTACGAAGCGAAAGAACAGTTTGAGCATAAGTCCAAATGGGATAACTATATGAAGAATAATGTAGTCTTCCACTACGGTAGAAGAGAAGTAAACTTTAAACCCCCGAAGAGAATATTGTAGTAAAGTCCATTTGAGCGACCATGACTCATAGTCACAGTGACAGTATGTTGATAAGTAAAATTGCGATGCTCACACAAAGGATTGGTAACGTCAGCTGGAAACAAGTGCAGGGGGTACACATCGAGGACGATGGGTATTGGGAGCGGATTTGCTTCAGCTTATCGTCCAATTAAGTATGAAGTGATGACGGAGTCCAGCAACTCGCCGGTTGCTAGGCTCGAATTATGGACGCGATGTAGCCAGTGCGGTTTGTCGAACAGCGCAAACATATGCACGTGAATCTATGCATTCACATGACTTATGTGCATCAATGATTCGATTGTAATTTGATTGTGTACAACAATTTATCGAAAATGAAGTTAAAATCAGCCATACATCCAGTTTAATTGCATGTTCCAATCATACAGCTTACAGTGTACTAAAGTACACATTTACATGTACTATAGATATAACTATACATACATATATGTGTGTGTGAATGCAGGAATCCAATCAACCGCAACGTCGATTCTGCATGTTCAAATCTCCACTATTTCCGCTAATATGTCGTGTATGTATGAGCTAAGTACTGTGGGGATTGGCGTTCGATAAGCGATAATGCGGTCACAAAAGTTTTGAAAAACTTCCATGGGAGTAGATGGTGGCCCATGTAAACAGTGTTGCTTTCGAATACGCGCATTACCACCATAGAGAATTGCTCTACCTAGAATAACTGACCGGATGAAGTAAACTTCGTTTGCATTGAAGATCGGAACAAGGTACCACAAACTAACCTCTTGAATGACGATCAACATAAAGAATGACTAACGTAAAGCAATCAGAAGAACTGAGAATGAATCATGACGTTCGAGCTCGAACTGACAATCCGTTGTGGCTGATTTGCGTTCTATTCAGACTCATCATGTGGGCAAGATTGGAGCCGGTGACTTTTACTTTATCAGTCGGTCCTGTGAACGTCGAGTTGGATAATTTGCATAAATTGCTTATATATCGTTCGTCTAGAAATATGCAGACTAATTCACATTTGCTTGTAAGAACCGGCAATTTTCTTAATAGAAACCGAATGCTGTTCACTCTATTTCTATCAGAATGGTTCAAATAGGGACAAAGTCGAGTGTAAGGCATCAGTTTGGGAATTGGCATCATGAGTCGTTACACAACCGTCACTTCGAACTCCAATGCAAAACATCGGGTAGATCAATCCAATCAGGCGCAGCAAACAACCCATACAACAATAAACACTGATTTCTATATTGCTAAACACGGCAAAAAAACGGAAAAAACATGTGGACGTCATAGTTACAGTGATGTGGGTCAATACTCAATAGATAAAACATGGTGAAGTAGACAAACAAACAAGGATTTATTGAACTCCAAATAGCAAGCACTGGTGAATTCACCCAAACTGATAGTGAAACGGTTACAATCTGAATACGAATGGATATCGAGTGTTAGTATTGTGTGAAACAATTTCTTTTATTTTGATAATCTCCTAGTTGGGCATCAAGTAGAATCGTTGTGCTTAGATTAAAAAAAATACTGAACGTGTAATTAATCCACATGTGATTCAGGTAGTATGTGAACATAACAGAATGGACTCAAAGTTGTCTTCTCATTCGTAGCCAGCAATAGCCATGAGATCTACAAACAGCATAGGTTCGTGTGAATGCGCACAATGAGTTGCTAACAAACGACGTCGATCACAAGCAAATTCAAAATGCCTGTGTAATTAGCATTTCGACTAATGCTGTCTATACAAACGTAACCAGAACTGCAAGCTATGAGAAATTGATTCGAGAGCGACACAACGCATATCAGCCATCATTTAGGCTAACAACGAGTTTCGTTAAAGAACGAAAAAAGTATTACCATAGAACGAGAGCTAGATGAACAAGAGACCAGAATTGAAGGTCGGAGGCGATGTCGATTCGATTAGTAAAGTGTCAAATAAATTTTGGTTTTTGGTCAGGGAGAACCAAGAAAAATGAAACCACCGTTCCGCGCGACATCAAATAAAGCACGGCAAATTTCCCCTTGTGTCAAAAAGAGGTAAAAGTTGTGGGACCTCAGCCAAGGAGATTGCTTACAAGGTGATCCCATTATACTTACCTGACAGCTAGCAGAACTAATATACTGATGACCAAGAGATTATCGAATGGGAGAAGAAAAACGTGCAGACAGAATCCATGAAAGAGCAAATAAAAAGCTAGTTCAAGGACACGGAGTGACTCAAAACACGAATACCCCTGATCAATACTTTTCGTCATATCCAACAACACTAACACCAGAAGGCGTATGTCGTCCTTTGGATACCAATCGACAAGCCCGGAATGCCTCGCAAAATTAAGGTCAGACGTCGAAGCACTAAGGCTTCAAACACGAGCGATGCACTAGCCAACACAGTGTAACACACTTAAACGAAACACGACGTTGGAAGCGACGGAACAACATATGTAAGTCATATCCGAGACAGTGGGACCTGCAAAATGACAGTGTTAGGCTCAGTAATAGAAAAAGTCTGTCGTTCCCGAAAACACACTGACGAAACTCGTTACTGTAGGAATGGTGGTCCCACTGCAAAAAATAACTAAATCAGAGCTAAATCAGCATTATTTGAAGTGTTCAATGTATGTGCCTGTTAAGTGAGTATGATATCTGTAAATGCACCAGCCATTTACCCCACATTTGTTCCTGATGATACCCGGTCGTCTCAAAATGGACAGTCCTCCTACAGAACTTAAAATGACTATCAAGTAGTCCTGAGTGTGCAGATGAAGTCTGAATGTGACTCAATGTATTCATTAAGAGCAAGAACCAAAAACGTGCGTTCATAGGGTTTTTCGAAGAAAAGAAAACAAAGCGAGCTGTACAAGCACCGAAATACATTATTAAAACACGGTATTTCGCGGTGTTCTACCTTGGTAATTGTGGTAAGAACAGTTTGAGGTTGGGCTAGAGCAGCTTCCTGATTGAGAGCAGTTCGGCCAATCAGAGCTCTCACAAAAGATGTTCGGAATGGAAGTGTGGTCGATTGACGCCAGACAATCGAAACGGCCATCAGCTACTACGTCGAATTTTTTGTAACGGGCGATAGCTAAAACAACTTGCTTGAACATGTGTCCAATTTAGGTATCGAATCGCTTGAGTAAATGTTTAGGAGAGCAACGAATGGCCTGACCGAAAATTGACAAGCTGGTCACCCGGTAACAGTCGTTAATGTGAACCCTATTTTTTCCTCCTGAGAGAGTACTGTTCTCCTCTAGTAAATCAAGATTGCTTAGTACTCCTCAGACTCATGTTGTCCTGACTATTTTTTGACATAGTAATGTAGTGTGGACGATACTAATAACACATGTAGGATGAAACTGATAGATACGTCTCATACTCACCATTCTCATCACAAACAGTAGTGGGTCACACCAATGAGCAACCGTCATACAACTATCGAAAGAATAACAGATTACAACGAAGAAACAAAAAGGAACGGAAGGAACTCAATTACTGAAGCGCATTTGCCTATAAACTCGAATATAGAACAACAAAGCGTTTACACCTCGCTAATGGAACCGAGCTACAAATGACAGTAAGGTGCCGGCACGATCATTACATTTTTCACTTTGTTATACATTTGTTCCACAGAGGGTTCAGGTTAACGGCGACAACATTCAGTCAGATTAGCCATCCTCTTTCATTACTCTGATGAGAATCCGAAAAAAAGCAAGCTACAGTTTGTTTATTCTGCCTAACACCGTCGTCCTCAATTGAGCTTGATGGTTTCGACACTAAGTCCCGATTGTAAGCCCAACGGTTCCAACCCAGAAGGGATCGTGCGCCACGTACAGTCAACAACTCATGCAGGTGTACGATCGATAAGTTGGAAAATCATCAGTGATGTGTTATGCAGGCGAAGCGAGTATCGGGACCGATGTTCACGGACTGGTGCTGATTTTGTATGAATACTGCATGCATGCCCGAAGGGGATCGTTGGGGTCACAACAGCAGCAGTGGATTGTGTTCGTGTGTGTGTGTGTGTGTGCGCGCGCGTTGTGGCCTGTTGTTAGCGTGACTCATTTTGCCCAATGAGCATGAACAAACGCGTCAATTGCAGGTCTGGCAAATATGCATCGATCAGTGCGTTCACTGTGGGACTGGCAAACGGGACAGCAAAGCCGGATACGGGTTGGTTTGCGATTCACACGCCTGTAAGTGTGCTAAACCATGCAACACAAATTTTCGTGTCGGAGTGACTTTTGCCAAATTGTAGGCAAAACGGTGGGCGGGCCGGATAAGCAATAGGAAACCCTGGACTAGTTACAAAACACAGTTAGGATAAAAGAATAAGCATCGACCAAAAGTACCATACTGAAAGGGAACAAGCCGCACATAGTGTGAAACAGATGAACGGTTTACCTGAGGTATGACCAACAGAGCCGGATAAGATTTCGTTAGTTCATAGCGCATGTTGTAGGCCACAAGACGAGCACCCGTGTAAACCGTGCTGCTTCCTGTTACACTGCTACGTGTTCCGAGACTCGACCGGTCTGTGAAGCCGGACACGGCTGAACTTAAGCCGAATCGAGCCATGTCCAGATAGCCAGGTGAATTGATCAGCAATGAGCGCAGTCTTGGATCATATTTATGTGGTGTAGCGTTGGCCAGAACCGTGAGGATTGCTGCAGCACTTTCTTCAGAGTATCGAACTGGGAAGAGAAAATATTGTCACGTACAAACGCACGCAGGACTTTTAAAATGAGTAAAACCAGCACAAAAAGTTCAACGTGGTCAAAACCAGCATAATGACTCTAAGAAACATGCACCTATTAAAAGCAGTCAAATAGTTTCTATGATAAACTTTAAATTTAGCACCCAATGTATGCACAAACAGACAGCTGAGAACAGACGTCAACTCAAATGAGACATTAGTGAAGGCATCAGACTGGGCAAACACAATCGGGGAATTCGATCACAGTTGCATATACTGCCCGATTACAAACTCGAAACAGACGGTAGTAAACGTAAGCCAGTGTACCCGATGGCGGTCGATAGGATGACCGAATGAACAAAAATAGGATGATTGATGCTGTCAAATGCCATGAAGAAATAAACAGTCGGATGAATCAAACGGTGCTGTTAAGGATGAGGTGAATGAGCGTTTTCAACTTGTGAACGTAAAACAACAACATTACGAAGGATACAAAACTGTAGTGAATTGATTTTTGGAGAAGTGACACCAGAAACTTACTCTTCATAGCTGATTGGACGAGACAAATTAAAAGCAGAGGATAACAGATACGTGTTCGTACAATCGGAATAAAATGGCAGGCAATCAGAACACTTGGTTAGAGAAAATCAACTAGAATGATATGTCTACAGAGATAATCTTGAAAAGTTTTACACGGTGCACAATGTAATATAATTATTCTCAGAATGAGAATCGGTCGATTTTAAATTCGCCTAACTCAGTTCATCCCGACGTTGAAGAGCAGCGAATGAAGCCACCGCTTTGATAGAAAGATGGTACCAAATAAATGAAATATCGGCATTGTAAATGTTATGCGTAAAGGCTACAACAACATGTAACCACAAGGGTTCGCCAAACGACATGAGAATCTGCTAAATCATTTTTTAGTTACGGTTGCCAACAGCTGTTTTCAACAATTCACACTGAGCACAAACGATTACAAGGGAGTTATCCCGCTTTAAACTTCCAGCTACAAATTTTCCAAGAATATCAACGTTTCCTATCATCAGATTCGTATTTCACACATAAATTGAACAGATGACTTCTAACTGTATAGGTCTAAGTATAATAACTTAGAACACAGTCTGCAACCCGTGAAAAATGATGAGAATAACGGTACGAACATCCTTGTTACTCAACAAAAAGCTACAATTTCATTGAAAATAGAGGTTTCCGATACGAACCAAGAGGCTTATTTAATTAGTACAAACACAGGCCATATCTGACCGAAAGATGTTCATTACATTCAATTCGCCCTTGGGATTCATGCCAGATAAATGCACAATTGTTGAGTGATGTTGGATAGGGCTATGCACAACGAGTGAAACCATACTAAGTGAAAACAGGCTAATTTGTGAAAAAGACTAACGACGGAAGCAAACAAACAGAAAAAAATATGTAAATGTTATCAGCTCAATTTAACTCACATTCGCCGGCAAGCGACGCCAAGGGCGCGGCATTAGAACTGTACTCAGCTGTTCGAAAACTTCCGTCTTTCAGCTGCAGTTTCCGTGTTCTACCAATGGAGCCAGGAGGAATGGTTCGCGGGAACACAGTGTTTTCTTTCCGGTCACCACTGTTGTGTGATCGGTGGAAAAAGAGATGTGAATTAATTATGCCAGAATGGGCGGAATTAGTAGATTAGTGCTTACTATACAAACGAAGTAATGCTTAGTATCCACTTAACGGCGTTTCACAGGGGGGGGGCTTAGGAAAGTGGTTTAAGGAAAATTCTTCTGTGTCAAATATTCACCATGACGACCCAATGTCTAGTGTGGGAGTGCTGGAAACTAAGGAGAACGGTCTAACACAAATCGAATGTGTCGTAGTGGTTGGAATGGACAACAGAGAGGAACATGTTCGCGTCTTCTAACAAAACAAGTGGAGTTAGAAAGTTGTGGGATGAAGCTATCTCCGTTTGCGACAACTCGTTCCTTGCATACACAAACAGCGATTCACTACTCCTAGTAAACACAGATTTTGGTCATTAGAAAATTATAACTTATCCAGTGGGAGAACCAAAAGAAACGATGATGAAATATATAAAAAGAACAACACTAAACACAGTTCGTTCACTAATAAGGTGAGATCTACAGGTATTGACAGTCACAACACAAACTGATCGACAAAGAATCCTGTCGATTGCACCAGAACGAAAATTGCGAGCGCGTGAAAAAGCGCATAAAAACAGAAAAGTACGTACCCTCGTCGGCCGAAGTGCTACTGTGTTTGGAGTCAATTGGTGTATGCTCCTAAATGTTATCTCTCTAGAAGTTACGGCCAAACGACACAATACAGCGTGCATGTTGGTCGTGCAAATACAAATGGAGGAAACGAGGTATTCACCATGAAACAGGCACTGAAATAATCATAGCGTGTTTAGCAGAAACAGTTTCAGAAGCGGACTGTCAAAATTAAGGATTGACAATAGAGAGAAGATAACCCGGCTTTTCCGTTTCAATAATTGTTAAGGCAGCGATACAACATAACTAGCACTGGTTACAATTTTGCCGCATAATCAATCCTTGTGTACTGAACCTTATAATAGCAGTTTGGTGTCTACCCTAGCAATGATCAACTGTTTTCAGAGTGGAGACATAAAATGTCGAACACACTATTGAGAACTTGTACACCGGAAAACACCACAGTCATATGACTACAAATCATACAGTAACAGAGCACTATCAGATGGTCACGGCAGACAGGAATGTAGCAGATTCGTGAACAATCCGACTGGTATTCGTCCGTCTGATACAGCGATATTCAAATCAATCGTGCGTGAGAAAACGTAGCTGAACCAGAGATGCCTCCATATAAGTGTACAAATGGGAGCCGACTCATATTCGTCATATCTTAAACATGTTTATTTCGATGAAACGTTGATTGAATAGAACATGAAGGAAACAAAACACCAGAGCAATTCTGATCAAGCAGCTTGGCTAAGAAAGAGAACTAAATCGGCTAACAGAAGCAACATTTTATGAAGCAATCAAGTTGAGACAGCATAAAAACACCGGACCGGAGAAATGGATCACCTGACACGTCTACTGTATGAACCGCTGGAAAAACTCCCGTATGATCCTCCCCTCTCACGTGTCATAGGTGTCGCCTCTGAACCTGTCTGCTGTATACAAGGAGAGATCGACAGACGATTGAAACCCATCCGAAGCGCAACCGGGTAGCGCAATTCCAGTAACAGTCCGCGCAACTCGTCACGTGTGTCCTGCGATATCTCATCTGGGTCAAAGCCAAGTTTAAGCAACTGCAACGTCAGAGCGCGTACATTTATAATATCCAAGTTCTCATCGATACGAACCAGACCTCGACGCCCACCAATATCCAGGCTGGAGTCACCATGAGAACCACGGCCGAATCTACGCTTGTTTCCATGACTGTTGGTAGTTGATTGTTGACCACGATTACGTTTGCCGATAAACATAGTGGCTGACTTCGCAGCCGGAGCCTGAAGATTTGGCTGAGCAGAAGTCGTGGCAGGGAATATGGTTGTAATGCGCATGATGCCCAATTTTTTAATCGAATGTAGCGCTGCGATCGGGAAACTCCGTATAATCACTTTATTTGATTCTTTTGGAAGAAAAAAACGAAAAAATAAAAGAAAATGCACTGAATAAGGATAGATAAATAAAATGCCATCCGGTCTCGCGTCCAATGGGTAGGAACCTCATTGTAGAAACCCAGAGAACAAAGTCATGATGATTCGGCTGTACTGGTAAGTTTTACAGAGAATGCAAAGCTACCGGCGAGCAAGACAGGCAGTAAATATACAGTAGCGGGGATTCCACTGGGAATTTCACTCCTCCAGAGGACAGCCTTCTAGTGCTAACGAGGGACGCAAAAGCGCCCATCCACCGGGTTGGTTTACTCCTCATGAGAGACGGTTGTTAGTCCATAGCAGGTGCTCAGCGATTTTCTGTAACCTCCGTAGGTGCTGTCGTTAGAAAGGTACATACATATTTACATACCCTGCTAGAGAAGGAGCTGATATAAATAACTATATATACCGCCATATACGTATTATGTATATAAGACGAATTTTTGCGAACAGAGCTTTCAATACAACCCAATCCATGTCTCATCTTCGCACGGTCGATAACTCCCGACTGTACCACGTGAACCTGGTGACCTGTGACTGCACAAGGATGCCAGGGGTGTGATCCAAAGTCGACAATTGTATTGTTAGGCTAGGTTCGTGCAAGGTCGTCTCGTCCATGTATTGTTGATCACATGCAACATAATGAATCAAATGGACAAAGCCAGACCGCTCATGTTGTTGTGGACGACCAATCAACTTTAACAAGACCGAGCAGGATTTTGTGTTCGGTATGTACGACACCTCGATGGTTGGAGTATCTTTTGTGCAATTTCTGAAGTGCCGTGAATATAGAGCATTATCATTCGTGTCTCTAGCTCGACATGATGTTCTCGTGGACTCTAGTAGGTGTACAAAGCAGCTGAAGTACCTATGGGCGATTAACAGTTTAGCAGTTTAGGTTTGCATGGTGCGTATCTGAACGTTCGTATGGCGCACGTGTGAATCTTTTATAGGGACCGGTTGAATGGTTATTGTTGAACTTGAAAATGATGTGAGCTGTTGTGGACTTACGATAGACGACAGGTTCAAGCTGACCACAGGAGCTACTTATAATCGGAAAATCGAGAAACGCTGGGTGGGAATTTTACTCTTTTTCGCGTGTAAGGGTAATTCTATGCATAATGGAGTCCAGGTAACTGTAAAACTGGTCAACAAGAGTACAAAGTAATATAACAAAAATATCGCCTACGTATCGAAACCATAATTCGGATTAAAATGTCTGAAAGATTCCCGATTCAAGCTGCTCCACTACAGAACCTGAGAACAGTGTCGACATTGACGAATCTGTCTTTTGCAGGTAGACTCGGTCATTAAATGGCAGGTAGGTCTCTGTACAGAGTTTCATCGGTTGGATCAATTAAGTTAGGGGAATATTTGTCTACTACGGCGACCTCGATGAACAGTAGTCTCAAACTTTTATCGCAAGTCTTCAGTCTGTCAGTGAAAAGCGAGGTAAGATCAAAAGAAAACATTGGGTTTAACTCCTGCAAGAACTCATCCGAAATGTTCGCAACACGATTTGCGCAGGGTAAACAGAGAGGGAAAGCACGAAGAAAGCCACTAATTGGTAGTTTAGAGCCGTTTTCGTACATGACGATGGAGGACCTTGAGTAATTCATAAAATCGTGGCACTAGTTCCTCGATGAGTCTGAGGTGCTTAACTTGTTTTTCTGGAAGTGAGTTCTTTCTCTTGGAAGTTAGTGGGGTTTGGAGATACGAACTCTCAGACGTTCGTCGGTTTACTCTTAACATGCTCATATGCTGCGGAATATTTCAAAAGTTCGTCCACATTCCTATGATCCTGTTTGTTTAATACAACTATGGTGTTTCTGTTGCTTGTGGACATGACGACAATCCGAGCATTCTTCATCGGTACCCTCAACTTTTTATTGTCAATATAAGATAGCACAGTTGGTGACTTTCGATTGGTTGGCTGTTGGGACAACTTTATTCTATCTGTTCATCCAGGTCACTGCCTTCCAGATGAGAGTCAGATAACACAATGAAACCTATGGTTGGTTTAAACATTCAAACACAACTAACTACTCATTAGATAGTAACGCATGTTCGGGTAGGCTGCGTAAGTGTTCCTCACATGAGCCCTCAGATACAACAATATTCGTTTTGGTCGATGTTTTGTTTAAATTCGCCAGAGCGTTGACAAATAATTCGGCAGCCGTTTATTTGGATTATCCACCTTTGCTTTCAAACATAATATATATGTGCATGTATACCCGGTTACACACCAGATTACTAGCCATATGCATAAATGAGTTCCGGTATCAAATGTGATACTTTCTTCTTTAGTTCAAACGAATGTAATATCCAACTTGATGTCAAGAACGGTAATGTTCAGGAGAACATTAAAATGCAAACATGTGGAGAAAGAAACAGATGGTGAACAGATCGCGGACAAAGCAGATGTGAACCACATGACCGGGATAAACATAAACGTCCAGAAAAGGAATCGAAAACTTACGATACGGGTCTTTTGGAACACCCGTAAAAATGATACGATAGTTGGTCACAAACAACGCCCCCTGAGCGGGTAACAACGGTCGAAGCATGGCATCCACCTCGACTTCAGTCTCGATTGGAGAATTCACACTCAGACGCTCGGAGAGACTACCAGCTTGGCTGTTGTTACTCAGATCTCCGGCTGTATCTAACCACTGCCAATCGGTTCGTTCCAGGCGACCATCAACTAGTAACTGACAACGCACACAGTCATATCCACCGATGGGGATTGCAATTTCATTGGTCAACAAAGTGGGGCTGGCGATCTCAGGCTGGAACAGAAGACAAATGGAGGAGTTGAAGAATGGTGTAATCACCAAAGATAGTATAAGATGAGGGATAGTTCGAATCCTTACCTTCGTTTTACTTGACGCTCGATCAACAACAAAACGAACACACGCGTGGATAACAGAGGCGGCTAGAAGAGTAGGACAGATGCGACTTAACCATCGTTTGTCAAACTCACGAAATTCGGATGCAAACAATCAGCAGCAGTAGATAGCTGGACTATTCAAATGTCTGGGTAGGATAGGCTACGATGTACGTGTGTCTGTGAATCCGTAAAACTATTTGCATGATCAAACTGTTCGTGTATGACATATTCTGTGAACTATCGTTCAGTGTGAAAAACACTTGAATCAGATCAAGAGAAGTAAGTGATGTGTGGAAACCTCCGTTTTCTCTAACGTAAAACAAGATTGGTGAACAGAACAGTGTGAATAACGATTTAACAGAATAAAAAACGACACCTCCAAAAACAACGAGGAATCTAGCGCTTGAATTTCATTTCGTGAAGAAGCATGTCGTTGCTGATCATTATAACGAAACCACAATGAGGGATCGCAGTAGAGCTAGATTGGACCGGTGCGAAACTAACGAAGTGCATGAACAGTGGAATCTCGACGTTAACAGCTATCAACACGTAGGTGGACGATTGGTACGAGGAGTACAGTAGGAGCATTTCAACGCATTCACCAGGAACCTGAAAAACGAGCTACTGAGACCAGGGTACAGCACCATAAGGTAGGAGCACAAACCCAGAGGCAGTATCATTTGTGATGTAGAAATGCAAACAGAACTATTCCGATGCTAACAGAGTTCGAACCCAGGATATGCAAACTAAGAATGGGTTCCATTGTTACTGTGCTTTTTAAATAGTAATTACCGCATACCAAATGAAGTAACATATGGCTTGCCTTTAGATGAACCGATCCAGCGTTCTGAATATCATCAGGTGGTTAGAGTGGAACTACCATCATATGCTTCGATGTATAGCTGCACCTGTAATTCGCAACATCTAGACATGCATCGTTTTTCAGTTTGCAAAAAAAAGAAGTCTCATTCTTCCCGGCCATTGAACGTTAATGGCAACACTAGCGGACGTAATGAATCTGATATGAAATCACAACCACCGTTCCGTCCAAACTGTTCATGAAGTTCTTGACGTAGGGTTGTACCATTCTGTTCCATATGCTAAAAATTACATTCGACGGTAGTAAGGAACCTTTTGCGTTTCGATGTTAAATGATCGTATCGTTAAACTACTCGCAGACATATGAAACGGAATTACTATCTGACGGGTGTGACGACCAAAAGAGCCCGTAACTGATGTGATGCAAAGAGGTCTTTTATTCATTAGTACGGGTCTAGTATTGTATAATCTGTTAGTAAGATGGCTTCACGATGCAATATCACGAGTGGACCAGTTTCTTAATAATATTGACACACCTCCTGATATCCCAGACAGCAGTTCCTACAGTAATTCATTACGATGTGACGTTGAAGAAGTCGTGTGCAGTGTGCAAAAATTGGTGTTGTTTATGCAAGCCATTCAACAGTGAAATTCGACATGCGCACACGATAACCATTCTGATTTAAGAATGGTCCGAAACGACCGTACAAAAGCAGTGTTATTAAAAACTGAGGGTTGCTGAGAGGCCATCTACCCTGCTCAAACACTGTGAGTACTGGTCGTTTGTTTCGGCGGCGACTCGCCTTTGTTTTCTTCCGTTTTTACGTTCCATATGTTCAATACTAAGATAGCATCATGTCCATTGTGTATAGAGTCTCGAAAAACGCCAGTGATACAGCCGAGTCCGGGCTTATCTGTTTGAAAGAACAAAGCCATCAGTACGCAGCCTTAGTTTCTTACCTAGCACAATATACGGCTATAGCCGACCAATGGGTACATAAATTCGACAGCCTATCTGATCAACCGATGACCAGACCTGGCCTTTGGATGCAGGGTGTCTAACAAAATGAGCCACAGTTCAACCTTTTCAGATATAGAAGGACGTGTTTTGCCAAGTAGACACCATCCTGGTTTTCCGTAGACGCTGTTATTCATAAAAAGCCAGGGATCTGGGTTTGCTTCAAACTCAGTCACAATCTAGTGATGGCTAGGAAAAAACTTCTAGGGCTCGTAACGACAAAGGTGATAAGTGCACGATTTGACACAGATTTACTTTGAATGCAACTAACGCCCTATTGGCAATCGATACCTGCCAAAATGTGAAGGAATTTGCTCGTAACTTTTGTTTGACACGACCGAATGACTCAAGTGAAACTGAATAATGTTGGATCCACTTCTAAACAGTCTCTATGCGTTTTTAAATTGTCATGGCCACAATATCCTACACACTAATGAGAGATCTAATAGCATAGCAAAAACTAAAAGAACATGAGAGGAGAGTTTGGCTCATCAAACCTACTTGTTCTGTATAACATTAGCAGAATTATACGCTTTTTCAGAAGCTTACATATTGTTATGGCAGAATACAAACAGACTAAATAACCTAACAATTAGGATGCCTTTCCAATTTTTGCGCATACTTCAATCATGACTTAATTTAAGGGTTTCATGAGCATGAGTGATGAGAAAGGTTCGTCAATTATAATAGTGCTGACTGAAACGTCTATCCATACAAGAATGGTCGATTGATTTCACTGACCAAGAGACAGTAGTATAGAGTTGTCGGGTCAAATCTCACTCGGTCTGATTGTTGAATAAAACGGAAATGAGAGTAGGAATTGGGAAGCGTAAACGGGGCTGCATTTTTCCAACTTTGACGACAGTGGCGCTGGCGGATTCCAGCGTGAACTGTTTGAGAAATCCTGCCAGGGCAGTCGATCCCCTGAATCATTTGGTGGATTCCATATGAGACAGTGGGACGGGTGGGTGACAGAGTCCAAATGTGAAATTTCCGAGCTCCCGGTGTGGCTTCGTAGCTCAGCTGGTAGAGCGCTTGCCGCGTTGAGGCATGCTGTGTCTGTCGCTGGTTCGAATCCAGCCGAAGCCCTGACTTTTCACAGTTGGGTCTCATCTAAATTAATATATGAATTGAACATATGGCGGGCCACGGTCATCCGAGCAATCTGGAGAACCTGGGCCACAAGCAAAAAACTGCTGTCTGGTCGGCGATGGCTCCGATGCAACACTTTGAGAAATGTTAAACGTAACTCGTGTATCGCCATAAAAAAAGTCGGTAGTTGATTGGTAATAATGTGACATACTGCAGAGGAATGCTACAAACAACGTCCCACAAACAAGTGAATATTTAAAACTCACCTTTTTGGCTTTGGGAATATTCTTTACCTCAGGATAAATGGTTTCCAAGTTCAAAAGATGTCCCTCAATAATACCTACAACGAAAACAAATAAAAGCATAGAAACTTAGTGAGCGCAACCATGTGTTTTTCATGACTAAATCAAGCGACAACAAACAAATTTTATTTAAAAAACGTCTTTACATACACGAAACAACGGTAGAACTTCGCTCACACCAAGAAGCGATCAGATTATAGAGTGATATCCGCAAGATCGATGGATCGCATTCATAACACTCATTGTTGTGTCAAACAACCGACTAAACAAAAATGATATGAACGGGTAGAATGATAGTGACAAACAAATGCAAATGTTCCAGAACACAGAGATGAAGGCAGAACGTTTGTACATGTGCAAGCAGATGAACGCCTGCTATCAACAACATGCTAATCACAGCTCAAACTAGCACCTAAAACCCTTTCTAAGGTCATAAACGCGAAGAACAAGGCAGCAGAAAATAGCAAAACAGTCCCCAGAAAACTGTGGCTCAGCGGGAAGTAAGTCGAAGTCTCAATTCTCCACCCATCCAGGAATTTTTCATACAACGAAGTGACGTCTCACCTTCAATTTTTTCGTTAATTGCAGCGATACGACTGGAGGACAAGTTATTCTCGTCCGTCACTTTTTCCACGAAACGCCGAAGCCACGCCTCCAAACGCGCAATATGCTCAAGCGCGGAAGCCACTCGTGTAGATCCACCTCGGACATGGCCATATCGAATGCTGGAGAACAGAGATTTGGTAGGTAATGAGAGAACAAAAACAGCCGAAAGAGATTGCGAGTGGAAGAACACACAGTACGAATGTAATGCCTCAGTATTCTGGGAAAAAGAACATTAACTTCAGATAAGAGATAAGCGAAGGCACAGGTACACTGGAAGGTTAACACTTCTATGAATAAGCTAACGAACAGAGACAACATCTCGGGAAATCGGGTTTATGTGGATACGTCTCTCATCAAAATCCAGTTAAGAATTCGAAAACTTCATGTGTTAGATAACTTACGGCCACGATAATCGATGTGTTTATGTGTCTGCTGGTGACAGATATAGTCACTCAGGGACCAGTAACAAAATTGAAGATTGCTCAAAGAGGAAACCAATTTAATCCAAGGGTGACTGACAGTTACGGAAGACTAAAAACCCTGTATCTCCGAGTGTGGAAGCAAGTCGATAACCATTGTGTATGTTCTTAGAATTAACAGTGAAATGGGTAAAATATTGCTCCATGAAAATATAAGCCATGACATTTCGAACATAACCTCAAAAACAACCCCGGGTTCCAGCAAAACCCAATATACATCCATTAATTTTGGTCATACCATGGATGAGAAAACGTAGCCCAAGCACAACACAAAGAAGAGTCCGGCTCCCATAACGGGTGAATAATTACAAATCGTGTGGGCAAGACTCACTGATCACCAGGAGATGTATGTCTGTCTTGTCCAAGCGACTCTGAATGAGCACGCTCAAGAGCGGTTGCTTTGGACTTCTTCACATTCACTTCGTACCGATCCGTGTGACTCGGACCGTTCGCCATAGGCTCATGCATTCCAGCCGACACGTCTCTATACTGTTCGGGTAGGCCACCACCCGGATCCCCATAAACCCCCGCAGCTGCAGCACCAACACTGATAGGAATGCGAATGTTCACAATCAAATTGATGAAATGAAGAATCTGTGCATAGACTGTACTTTCCTCTTGCGATTCCAATGTGGTCTGCACTTCTTTCGAACGAGAGTGACCTATACGCATCTCCTCAGCAGCAATTTCCAGGGTGGACATGTTTGCCGTGTAAGAAGGCTGTTGAATTGAGGACTAGCAAAAAGGCGGCAGTAAACGGGTAGAGGTGATTACAGGTTGCTGCGCGTACACACTTTGGAACATCAAATGCATCACTTTACCCTCGAAAAGAATATGAGGAAATGCCGGTTGGAATAAACTGGTTTGACAGAAAAGTAATATAACAAAAACCGAAGTCAGCCATACAAATTCTTTAAATTATTGAGAAAGTAAATTGGTTCTCAGTTTAGAGCACGGGGTTCCCTTGATTTAATACACCAAAACAGCAAGAAGACAAACGTTGCGGGATGCTAACATTTCAATTTATCCCATTGGCCGCATACAAAATACGAACACAATACATAACAAAGGCGCGTGATAGCAATAGTTGAACAGAGTGAATTTTCTGGATCAAAAGGCCGCTATCACGAGAGGTGGACAGTGTGAACCAACAACTTTTGCGCATACAATACTGGTTGTCTCTCTGTGACCAACACAGCTTCGCTGATCGCCAGAATTTTGGGGTCTGGGTGGCGTAGGCAACACAGTGATCGACTTAGTTGGGTCGACGTTGTGACCAGTCTCCAGAATGTGCTTCGCTATTGATGCCAGGTTCTGCGTTCGGTTGCGCCTTTGGCTGTCCGTTCGCTCAGCAGACTGAATCAACCATTTTGGGAGGTGTTCAGCCATGCGTTGACACAACCACTGGTCCGTTCTGCTGATATAACTGTTAATGCAACTGTAAGCGGACTGTGATCAAATATAAATGATGTTCAACTTGAAGTTAACCAAATCGTCGAACACTCATTAGTAATTGGATACAGTGATGTAGAAATAAGCCAGAGCTGAGACAACTTCGTATTGCTCTTGTTGATAGGATAAGGACACACAAAGGAAACGGACGGTTTTGTTCTGACCCCCTGAGGGATCGTTCGCGTTTCAAAGAAATTACACACGAGGAGGACGTACGACTGGGCAAATAGTGTAAGAACTAAAGCCTCCGTCCATTCATTCGGTGGTTTCTGGGGGTCTGTAGGTACGTGCACCTGCGAAGATGAGGTTCACAAACCAGCGATCCGTCATACACCGATTGGTAAAACCTTATTCAACGTGTGTGCTTGTCATGTAAATAACAGCCATCTATCAGTGATTACTTAGGACAACCAAAAGGAGATTAGTCCATGTGTATAAGCAGCTTTTAATGAGGATAAATTAGGTGGTTAAATTCAGCCTGGTGAAGTACCCAAATAACAAAATATGAGGCATCGACGTCAGTCGCATGATTCCTAACAGTTTGAACAAAAAGTATCAATTTTAAACGACCAACCTCGCACAGAGAATAGACAAAGCGTGAAGTACAACAGTGTCAGTGCGTCAGACGAACAAACGGAATTTTGCGCACATAGATATCGCCTGAAAACAAAAGGCAAACCGATAGCAACTGATTCGTGAAATTCCCCAAATCGAATGAAATCATGCAGCGAACTATCACAGGCGTTCGTCACGTTCAAACACTGAACCAGATGATGGGTTTTTCTATTCCCGTAATCGATACAGCCTAACAATATGTTGTTTTGAAAAATCGAGGAGACAGGCAATATACAGGTCCGTTCCTATAAAGTGGGAAACAAAGCACGATCGATTGGCACTACAGTAACAAAGACTAACGGAGTAAATGAGTGAGTGGTGAACGAGTGGAACGAGCTTCGTAATCGCAACAAGACAAATATCCTATGATAAAACCGTCCAGTCGCCCTGATTTCCAAGTCACCTGGTCAGATTCATGTCCTAAATGCCAATCTTTTTTAGCGTAAATACTTGAAGCCGATACAAATCGGATTATCGAGAAGTCTGCATCGAGAATGAGACTACAATCGAGCGGCATCTAAAAATGACTGCAGCAAAATTATACAATCGCCCCTGGATTGAAGCGTTGGTCCAGGGTTGATGGAACCAGGCAAACGTTAAGTACTGACAACTTCAGATAAACGAAGGCACAGGTAGACCGGAAAGGGAGCACTTCCATGAATAAGATAGAAACAAGTACCGGGCAGACAGAGGCAACACCCCGGGAAAACGGGTGTGTGGAAACGTCTCTCATCAGTGGTCGTTTTTTGCTCTGTAACTTGTATATCGATGACATTCTAATATTCGCCGGTTTTGATCATCTTATAACATTTTTACATCAGCTCAATTCCACTCATCGAAATCGCCGTGTGACCCATGAACAAGAGTTAGATAACTCAGATGCCCCTATTTATAGGCGCTCAGACGGTACACTCGGCCGGTCTGTTTATGGAAAAACCACGGGGAGTGTTCAGTACCCATCGTTCTCTTCATTTAAACTCGTGGCTTACAAAATAGTCCAGTGCAAACGAGTTTTCATCGAGCAAGGAAACTGTGCACAGCAGACCACCTAAAGTCTGAAGAGCAGTTCATGAGGAATTCTGCTTGCGAACAGATACCCGGTCAAATTTGTTCAGTCATTGCAACGAACGGGTGGCTAATACCCAACCACGATCAGCGCCTAAGAAACAGGTTTTTATCAATCTTCTTTACACAGTACACCATAATACTACAGATGTAAGTAGAAATTTGAAACCTGCAATTAATCGCACGTATCCTGCAGCCGAATTGCGATTGTTGCTTCCCATCAGCAGGATATCTTCATTGCCCCGATCGTATTTTTTCGGAAAGCTCTGCTTCTCATATCATCTACCAGTCCATCTGTGGTTGCGCTGATTCACATATTGGCAGGACGAACAGAAACTTACGACATGGGAAGGCGAAGCACATCTACAAGTGGCTAGTGCAAACAATGAATCAACGCGGGTCAGAATACCAAAACCCGACCGCAACAAGTCATGTGGTTGACCCCGTCACTTCCTATTGTGCAATCGCAACTCTAGGATGTTGGCATTCTCCGAGGCATCATTAACCAAGCATCACATACCGGCCCTCTGTTGGCGAAAGGTGCTGACGCAATCAAATTCGTTAGCATGGCAGTGAACCCTGGTTGCATTCATGTGATGTTCATTCATTTCATTGTCTTGTTGCCATGCTCTTAACCCAAATAACCGGATGTTTTATGCAATCGACTGATGAGAACAGACGAAATGCTTGTATCTCACAATGTAGGTCTTCTTGTCTTCTTGGTAAACTGAATAAAAGAAACCCAATGTTTCAAAAGTCAAAAACCTTGAGGATCGAATGAGTAGCATCTTCCAATCAACAATACAGTTATCGACAACCATGGTGTAAAACCGTCGTGTAACCAACCGCAAACGCATTTTACGTTTGTCCTATATACACCTTGAGTTACAAAAGTGTGAACCGATCGGTACTGAAAGGGAGAACGTTGTAGGCTTCCAAACGCGGCAGGTGATCGCGAGAGGTGTCGATAGGCCACCAGTGGTATATAGAACTTAAGAGGTAATATTTAGGAGGACCAACTGATGTCATACATGCGAAACGAAGGGGTGGACAAAATATCTCGTCGAGGTCATGCTAGGAACGACTTTTACGATGACCTTCCAAGGCAAGCACTTTACGTTCGTTTGCTGGAGCTCTTTCTGTCACATAACATTTATTCAAATAAGAAGGGAACTGCAGTGTTCCACAAGACAATGTATCTATTCCTAAGCTGTATATCATGAGGGTTTAAGGCTTTCTTCGACAGACTGATACTACCGACTAATCAGTTTTCGTTGTACACATAACAAAATGAACAGAAACGTGGAGCGTGTTAATCCACTTTTTAAACAAAGATATCAATGTGTACATCCTGATGGCTGAATGGGCTATTAACTTCAACTACGCATAGATAGGTTTGAGTTTCAACACGGGGGAAGAATGCTCAACTGATGAATCGGAGTGCCTCAGCAAAACCGCAGAAACACAATCGATAAATCTTTTTCACAGTTAAAGGATCCATTTTCAGAGCGACTAGCCTGCCTACTTTTGAATGAGTTCATTTCCAAGAAAGGTTTTTCAAACGCAGCCCATTGTTTTTTGGTAATATTTTTTCGTTTATTGCAAAAACAAGCTGCGGCCGATTTGATAAAAAGGTATGCCCTGTAAAAGAGTGAGTGAACATACAATTTAATTACGTGATGTTATTGAAACTGATAAGCCAATGACGGACAAACGGGAAAGTTGTATAATAACAACGATGGCTGATTATCCAAGAGGGTTAGGTTACAGCCAAAGTAATCCACTCTTCAGTAGCATTGCCAAACACCATTGTTTAGGGCAACATACAAACAACAAACGATAATAACCGTGTGTGCAAATTGATCAGTGATGTTACAAACCAAAAACCAGTGATGTCCATCACAAGCAAAGTTAAACGAGGACTCAAAGCATTACAACCCCAATGCCAGTGTTTTCCGCAGCCCACCAAACTGAAGGAAAACGGTCAAGTTGAGTGACAATGAAAGTCTTAACAAAATCAACGTCTACAGAGAGAGAGAGCAAGCTTACAATTAGTTGGACGTAAAATCTGAGGTCAAATGCACAGGGTGCAAAGTTCGTTGAATGTGATTAGATGGAAAAATAGGTCCGGATGTAGATGTTCAACGAATTAGAAGCTTGTTACCGGTGGCACAACCAATACAGGATACTAATAACCGGAATTTTAGTATACGAGGGCAATCCTGAGAGAGTGAAATTGAACAACCCGCGATACACGCAGCTACATAGTGAAACGAATCATGTTGAAAGTTTTTGAGCATTTCAACATCGCTAAAAAATTGGAGCGGCTAGACAAACTACGTGATTCGATGTGATATGTGAAAACGATCCCATTTTTATGAAAATAAACATTAAACCCGAGGGCGTGCAACAGTGTAGGAATGAAGCAAAGCCGTTGTGATGCATGTGACGGCCATCCATCCAATTGGTTTAAAGCATCCAGTGTTAATGCAACATCAGCTTCTTATTGGTTATTTCAAGGAAGTTGTCAGCTGAACATGTGACCCGACAGACGGTTTGCAGTGTGTTGGCACACGTACCCAGTCGACCGTTTTTCAATTTACATACGCATGGTAGACAAAGCCAACTACATCAATATGAGTAAAAGCCACAATTCCTATAATTTCCAGATTTTAAACGACGTGAAAAATGATGTCCGTAGAGTATGTAAATCGGTTTTAAGGCTTCATTAAGAAGCGCAACATTGGAGTAAACAGGAAAGCAGAAGTTGCTTCACAGGTAATCTGAGGTTTAGACACTATGTTGCAAAATCATGATGAAGTTTACTTTATTCCGAAACAGAAAACTCATGAAGCAGGCGGCACGATGCAAGTGTATCGAAATGCAGCAAGAAGGCGGCGAAGTACCCAGAATTTGCCGTGAAAACCGCTTAACTATGAGGGTACTCAGCCAGACCAACAATGAAATTAGGGAACATTGTGACAAGTGAATGAATCCTCAAGAATTCAAGAGAGAGAGAAAAACATGAATGCCGGCCGAGATGTCTCGGAACATCAACTGTCTCCCTATGTTATTCTGAACTACCTATCGAAAACAATTTCGGTTCAAAAGTATCCGTTAGAAAAGCGCCCGATAAAGATATTCGCAATGGATCGTGACAGGTTAACCATACATACAAAACGTCGTAACTGAATAAAATATTGTTTTATTTTGAAACTTGATCTCTCAGAACCGGAAGATAGGTCCAGAAATCAGACCACCAACAATCCAAACGACACGTCTGCTTAGATAAACAGGGAAAACATCTACGCACTACGTTGCAACTGTCAGTGATAGCTGCATTTCAGTTACATACGACGATGGTTGTCTGTTATCAACATATGTGCTTCTCAGTTTGAAGGAGAATGCTCGACGATGTACGCACTCTCAAGTTGCTTTTGACTTGACTCGCTAGAAAGGCGGACGAATAAACTTTGAGCAAATAAAAGCTTTGTGCAAACAGTAAGGTTACTGTGGCTCGCAGGACAAACTTGCAGTGGTTTGTTCGTTGGCAACAATTTACGCTCATAGCCTGCTGGGTCTTTTGGGATCATGCTCGTTAGTAGATTTCTCGCTAATAGGACTGCTGTAGAGCATCAGCGACTGAAGTTTGTTGTGACCGGCCGTCTCTGTGATGTGCACATTACACCGGTTGAAATCAAGTTTTGGCTACTCCAACTTAGGAAGTCCAAACATTGACGAAATTAACTATACAGGTGACTTCGAAATAAGCACCCATTTAATTACGATATCAAGTATTAATCACGACGTTTGTTATCGGTGCCCACAGACCAGAATGTGAGTGGAGACCCTCCAGACAATCGGATGTTGATAAATAAATGACCGATCAATCCGTTTCTTCAAATGGACGCAGATTCCACAATTCTTTTGAAAATGCAACAGCCACGTTTTTTGGATATGATCTGAAATATTTGCTCACATTCCTGGGTTTGCATCCAGTTGTTAGTTGTACATTATCTAATGTTCTGTTATTAATATTTGCGTAGAACCTTCTGCACTCGGCAGTTCGTCAACAGACGCCAATGAAGCACACAAGAAAAAGCACGGAATTGCCATTCACTGAGTGATTTTCTCCAATGGTTGCACGTCAATTCCGGTGAAAACAGAGCACGTTGGATAACTTAGGAACAAATTTTTGTAATGGTCTATGCGCCCTTAACAGTCACATATACAAAAGGTACTGTTATCCAGCATAGAAAAACCGATCCCGGTGAGCTCCATCCCCAATATGTATCGTTAGGGGGTCCAGGCTAACCATCCTCCTACACACGTGACTGTCAAATAAATGAAGAAATAATCGTGTCTGAATCGTGAACATAGCATTGACAAATGTGTAAGATATGGATGCATATAGTCATTATAAACAGAATCGCGATGATAGTCCCTATAATACACTGAGCCACATTTAATCAATAAACGAGCAGACATTTCCCTTATAAATGATGAGACGTCCCGTGGAAATATACCAGTCAAAATGTGTACGCGCAAGCATATTAAAATAGGCAAATTCCAAATCTCAATGTTCCAAAAGTTCAATATTCGCCCGGACGTCAACCAGTCAGTCACAATGCTTGGAATGTCACGGTATCTATCAGGAGTTTCAAATTCATTTTTAAATAGACACTGTTTCGGACATCGTTACCATCTCGAAACGCACCTGGAGACCTTTCGGGAAGTCACCAGTTCGACGAACTGCCCATACAGCACTGAACGTATCAAGCTGTTATAAAACCCAAAGATCAAATAACGCGATTTTTCTCTTGATGGCGAACGATTCAAAAAGACACGCCACCTCAAACATTGCCCAGACTTCAAACCACTTGGCCTAGACTGGACAGATCAGTTGCAACACTGTATGCAACAACATCAGTACTAACGACAGTCAACCATCGAGGCCACAACATATTACTGCAAAGCTCACTAATCTCCCGTGTAAAAACAGGCCGCTGTGTTCCAGTCCGTCCCTACGGTATGGCTCCTAGCCATGTTCCATCCGAATCTTCCAGTTCCGTATGTCGTACTGCCCCGGTTGGATCGGTCGAGATTTGGAAGTGCTTCAATCAGTTAACTATTCCGTATAGGCCGCGTACATTGTGGTGTTTCGGAAAACCAACAGTACCGTTCGTACCTGCGTCAACTTCTTCACGGGTGTCAACAACGTCCTAGACATCGATCAGCAACCGTTATTCTTCCCATAGGATCTGTTTGTAAAGCTAAATGGTGGCACCTGTTTTGCCAAACCGGATCTCACCGACGCCTACCTGCAGATGGAAGTTGCCGGATATTCCAAAGAGCTTTTGACAATCGATACACACCGAGGTGCGTTCTAGTACAACCGGCTGTCAGTTGGCGTAAATACTGGTCCAGCGACTCCCAAGCAGATCATGGATATGATATTCAGCGACATACCACGAGCAGCATCATACGTGGATGACATCACCGTGATGGGGTCGGACGAGGATCGACTCATGATCAGAATGGGTAAAGTGCTTGGTCGTATTTAGGATTGCGGATTTCGCAACGGCCAGGAGAAGCGCACATTTTTATGCACTGCAATAGGTACCTTGGACTTAACAATGACAAGAACAGTTGTCGTTCAGACGCCAGTTACATAGTAATCAACAACATGCTGTTCTTGAACGACGTTTCCTCACTCCGATGATTACTGAGTCTTCTGAGTCACTACAATACGTTCTTACCGACCATGCATCACGTATGAGCACCCCGAACAAACACTTAGCAAGGGAATAAACTTGGTCATGGTTACTCGAGTGTAAGTAGAATTTTGAATAAATCAAGTCAATGCACCGATCGCACACGCTGCCGATCCATGAGAACCCGAAGCTGAAGTTAGTTGTTGCAGCCGATGTATCAAAACATGGGATTGGCGCGGTGATTCCCCATGTGTTTCCAGATTGATCGCGGAAAGCAGATGTGCATGCAGTCCGATCTTCGACTCCGGCCGAAAGAAACTATGGTCAGTTTGAGAGGGGGGCTCTTGCGATTTTATTTGCCATCAGAAATTTCCATAAAATGCTCTTCGGAAGTCGTTTCTCATTACTAACGGATCATGAATTCTTACTGCTTGTATCTAGTCCGGAAAACGACACTGTGAGTCGATTGCAACGCTGGGCCAGTATGTTGCTGGATCATGATTGTGACATCAAGTGTTTGTCTGCGACGTCCATTAGGCAAGTCGATGAACTATCACGACTCAGGATCACAATCCCGCAAATCCCAAGATGTTGTGATAGCAAGCATGTACACCGGTCCGGAAGTCAACTACATGTTTTCAGAAGCCATTTGTGCTCTCTCAGTGACTTCCACAACGGTTCAAGAAGCGACCTGGCGAGACCACACGGTCCAAAAAAATCACCGAACACCATCGCACGTAAAGACCTACGTCCGTCCTTCACGGAGAGCACAACGGTGCAACTCTAGCTTTCAAAGGTTGTATTCTTTTTGGAGAACGCATGGTCACATTAAAGAAACTTCATGCCTGGGTAACCTGATAGCTTCATGCCTGAAACCCAGGAATCAATCGAACGAAGGCGTTCGTATGTAGTTACGTCTATTGGCCAAGAATGGATGGTGAATTGGAGAACCTGGCACACATGTGTTCAGAGTGTGTGTTAGTTTCCAAATTACTGCAAAATAATGTTACAACTTTGACCGGTCCTAACGACTCCATCGCCATTCAACCAAGCTGATTTCGCAGGACCTATAGATGGACAATATTTTGTGACCACCGTAGATACCTACAGAGGTGGTCTGAAGCTATCCTGCTGCGCGACATAAAATCGGAAACGACAATCCAATAGCTAGGTCGGCTATTCAATCGAATTGGGCGCCCCGAAACCGGATAACGGTAAGCGGTTTACGTCACAACTCGAAGGAGAGGGAGGACAAGCGATATTCTGGAAAATATCCCGCTACATTACAGCGCAACTCCGAACCCTCAGTCAATAAATGGAGTGTCCCCTGTGGAAGCGATGTTCAGCCGAAAGCTCCGATTGCTGCTCGACGTCATTCGTCAGAGCGTAACATCGTCTGTTAGGAATGAGAAAATGGAGGAACGGTTCCAAAAGCAACGTGGTGTCAAATCAAGAACATTGCAACCCAAGGAAACTGTACTAGCCCTTGACTACCGCAACAACCAAATTAAGTGGACCTTCGGACACGTTCTCAGACGGCGCGGAAACGTGGTCTATGAAGGGAGAGTTGACATGTAGGTCAAAATACGCCATTCAAACCAACTTGGGGTCAACTGTTCAAACAAAGTGCGCCCATGACAGAATCTAATTCATGACGTTCTGATGGACATACTTACTCTTCAGGAGAGCTCCCTTGACGGAGAAAACCGTTCATTCCTGCCAAGAGGTTGGATGGATCGAACAAGAATATCGACCATTCCAAATCAGTCCCAGATTTCAGATGCACAAAGAGTGTTCTCAGAGGTTAAGTATTAAGATTGACAAATCTTAACCACGGATTTCAAATCCGAAATCACATTTGAGATACCACGCACCGGACTGGCAATATTTGTTCTAATATGCTTACTGGACGTTGATCAACTAATCGTACTTCTTAGGGCTCTCCTGAAACGTGCTGGACATCCCACTTCTTCCCCAAGGTCACTTGTAACTTATGAATACAGCATCATTGTACAGTAATTTCAGATTGGACAAATATAGTTGTTTTCCCGCCCTCTCCATTTTTGTGTCCTGGCTGGGGGACTTCGGAATTTTTCGAGGAGTAGGGATCCGAGCGTTCTGAAAGCGTGATTTACATAATGAAAAGTGGGTTTATTGTTACAGTTTTGAGTTAAAACAAAGCGCCAATAATGTTGCTGACTATTTACGTTGATTTACGATAGATGATTTGTTGGACCCTGTTCGAAATGCAAAAAAACGCTCCTCAGGCTTCGCAACCGTGGGCGTATCACTAAGCTCGTTGTACACAACGAAACATTTATTGGAACAAATAGGTGTATAAATTTACGCAACATTAAATTAGCGATTACTTCGATTCTCGAGATGATTATTTTGCACGAAAGGAATGGAAAACTACGACCACAAGTTGGAACTTCCGGGATTTTAAACCCGATTCTTTCATCAGTGAGATAAATATTCCCGTGTGCATTTGGAAGTCAGTGCGAAATGGTACACTAGCACTTTACAAAGCGTACCACATCGAGAACGATGCTATATTCACAACCTCACATAGTTACAAAAGAAAGGGTCAAGGACGGTGTCAGACTGTGACAGATTATATACCTACGATAGAAAACGATCAGATGAACAAAACTAACTAGTATGGCCCATACGGAATCAGCAAATACGGGAAAGCGTAATCGACAGCGAAATGACAGATGCACTAAGCACAACTGAGCTCCATACAACCATGAAGAAGAAACTGAGCTGCGAGAAGCAAAAACAACAAACATAGTGACCAGAACGCACACATTCTATACGAATGGAAAAAAATGTTGAAATCTGTGAGACAAACTCCGCGATGGTTGAAAATGCATCAGACGTGGACCCATGCCTTTCCATCATCAACGTTGGTGATGGATATCCTGGAACTCGTCATTTTGTCAAGCTGCACACTTTGTGCCCGAGTACCGTAGCCACTGACAAAGACGACGGTTTTTTAAATCGGTGTTCAGAAAAACAAATTATGTACGGGTCTAAAACAGTCATTCGAATGCCCTATGAATAGGTGAGCACAACTTGCTGCTCCTAAGACAGTTTCTACCAACAGACGAGGTACAGCAATTCTTACAAACCAATAATAAAAAATGGCAACTTTGTGTCGGACGTTCGCCAAACCTAATGCTGACAGATAGTCCAAATGTACAAATTGTTGAACACCGTTAAGAAAGTTGGGACCAACAACAATCGTAGATTAAAAATGTCGATCGTTCTCAGAAGTACTGTGGCGCAGCACGCGCAAACTGCTCTAAACAACCTGTCAGCAACTAGCCTGGGAGAAGATTTTCCTTGAGAGGGGACAACCACAAACCGCAAATCAGAGGGAATGTGCGTACTTTCCGTAGACGGTAAATTGTGTTGAATTCCACTTTTTACCGCCGTATTCTCTTCAGCCTTCCGCCAACGATTCACTAATATTTTGTTTGCATAGCCAGCTACTACTGGCAGAGAGAAATTTCCTTCAAACTATTACTGGTTCTCAGTTTGTTGAACAAGTTGCATTTGCATACTGGTTATTTGTGTTAGTAGAAACGAAACTGTCTATAGTTCTCAATACCGAATTTGCGCCGCGCTGGAAATTATTCAAGTTCAAGAAATCGGGCCAACAAAGTGTGCTGAAAGTTCCAGTGAATTTCCAGGAAACAATGTCACACCATCTGGATACAAAGCCAGACAACAAACGGAAACCGGTAACTAACGTGTTTGAGTGGGCTTTAAAGGCAAATTCTAGTGAAGGTAAACGGCAGAAAAACCACAAGTACCTCGACAACTTTGTCAGAAGGGTAAAACTTCAACCTAGGGAACACGCGTTACCGAGAAAACAGAATATTGCAAAGAATACGTAACGAGACACTGAAAAAGTGTTCCGGGAACTTCCAGTTTACAACTAAATGGAGTGCGGTTACTTTTCGGCTTTTGTGAGACAAATTGTGTAAGCAAGCAACCTTGTCAGTGATATCAACTAAGTGGTTTGTACGTCCTATTAGTGTAGACTGCAGCTCAGAGTAGGTGCCCAGCTGATGGATACTCTTCAGTCTTGTGTCGTTTGGGAAGAACAGTGTGCACTGTGATCAAATATGCAATCGAGTGTAATAATGTTGATCTACAATGAAGCGATGACAGCGTCAGAAATCCGCTGATCGGATAACCGAAACAAATACAGATGGCGGAAAAAGCTAAAGGAATGAAGTCTTATGATAACCAGAAGAAAATGGGAACACGTTCGTGATGTCTTCAGTCAAACCGTCAATCCAGACAGACCGAGTTCGTCCTCATTTGAACTCAACACGCCTCTGTATTGTCAGTCAACTCCTTATTCTCACTAGACCAGTGATCCTATGTACAAATCACTGGTAGAGGAAGATAATGAAAATTTTCATCCAAACCACTTCGAGCCAATGAGACTACCATGCGTATAGCACAACCACAAAAGTACCATGCCCATTGCGGTGCTAGCATGCCAAAAAAAATACCAGAAGTACTTTCGGCTGTTATTCGATTGTTAATTCAAAATCGAAATCGTTTAGCGCAGGTTTTACGGAATGTATGAATACCGGATCGACTATGCCGAGCAACGTTTACATTAAATAAAGGCCCAGCACTCGGACATGATAGTAAGTCATGTCTACAGCGAGTGAGATAGAGGTTAGAACACCCAACTCACGATCGCCAGAGGCGGGATACAACTTCAGGTAACAAAAAGCATAGGCTTCACTGATGCAATCCGTTAGAAGCGATTCAAGAATTTAACGCACATTTTTGAAACGGCCGAACTGAAAAGCCTATATGAATGTGTAAGCTGTGGCCGAATTTGTATGATGTTTAATTCGCAACAAACGGATTCCCCGAACCTTGATTAATAACTGAAATACTAGATAAGAAACTGGCCACGATCATCGAAAAAGAATTAACTAAACTCAAGAGAAAATCCAATATGGAAACAGTGTATAGTGACCACACAAGCAATAGTGACCCAGTATGCATGGCAATGGCGTCTAAGTAGATTTACCAAAGACTTTCGCCTAGGGCCAACTGTAATAACTCGGTCCCCATTGGACAGTTGCATCGCTGACGAAAATGCGCTGGGACGCGATAACTGTTGTCCGTCAGCAGATGGAGATCGGTGCAGACCATGGTTCACCGCGTTAACAACAGTGACTGTCTGTTTTGGACTATCAGAGAGGCGCAGAGCATCTTGCTCGGAGAAATGCAGGTACAACTGGCGCATTTGGTTGTTCACGTGCTCATTGAACACATTCTCCCAGAAAGACATTTGTTCCCAGATTGCGTGCCGTTGTATTTGGTGGGCCATGTTTGCATAATAACGGACGTTGTTGACTTCCTGTGACCAAGGAGATTTAAGGCACTTGATCAAATGCAGAATCATACTTACAACACGTGCAAAGAGAAAATGACGACGGTCAAGGTCACAAAAATATGGATACGTTGGAGCTTGAGTTTGGTGATGAAATGTACAAAGGTATCGAATCTCCTGGTTAAAAAACTAGGAAGCGGATGGATTAATTTCGGGATACAACGGCATTCCCATGCAAGATGCAGGTCACGGCAGACTCACTGTGATGAAATACCAGGAGATTAAGAATAACTAACAAAAACCGCAAGTGTGAGATATAATCAGTAATACAGTGTCAAGATGGACAGTCTCCGGTCATCATCATTATCATCATAGACAGCAATACATTAGTGGCTCACATTGATGCTTAACTACCACAAAACCACGAAAAAAGGCAAGTCCCGTACAGAAAGTGCGAAGAAAAGAAAGGGACGGGAAGGGACCTAAATAATGAAAATAGCTACATCTACATTCAAACATACAACATCAAGGTGCCTAGACCCTGCGAACAAACAATCGACTCATAAGTACACAGAAAACTCAGCCAAACAAAGACAACATTCACTCAATTCAGCTCGGTTAGCCACCGTCTAAATTAACGTCTCAAGTCACCAACTCTGAGACCCGATCTACAATGACCAACCCCCTCATGAACGATTTCACTTGTCGACACCAGGTCATCATCTGCCAACCTCACAGCTTACGCCAGTCGGCCGCAGTGCCGGCAAACAGTGCACGATGTGGCAAACGACTGGCTAGCATCCTTACCACATGACCTAACCATCTGAGGCTGTGCGAATGTAAGGATCAAATGGAAAAACGCGTTTGACAATCAATGACAAACACCCGGATCCTAACCTCGTCGTTGCTTACACGCTGGTGCCACTCGATATGAGGGAGTGAACGCAGACAATGGTGATCAAATACCTGAAGATCGTTCACGTCCTCTACCCTAAGCGGCCGTTTTGTTGCCGTAAAGTAATATAGCCTCCACGGTTGCCTTACATAGGCGACCCTAAAGATCCAGGGAGATACCTCTCTGTTGCCATAGGTGTCTTAGATTAGCGAACACCGCCCTAGCCTTAGAGATGCGCATTTCTACTTCATTCCATGCATGTTCGACGCCACCATCGCCGCTGATGCAGCTTCCCAGGTGTATAGACCGGTCAACATCCTCCACGGCTTGATTATCCAACATTAAATCTACGTAGCCACAGCAATCCTGCAGAGGCACTTTGCACTTTAAGACTGCAAGACACATTCCGATGTACTTAGCAGAGCGCGAAATAGCGTTTGGCGTTGTTTGTGCTGCTTGAAAGTTGTCAAACAGTAATACGTCGTCGTCAGTATAATTAAGATCAGTCAGTCTTTTACCAGGTAGGAGGTCCACGGGAGCATATTGTGAGTGTTAGGGACAATCCTTCATTATTGTGCCTGAGACGAAATTGAACAATAATGGTAACAGCCTCCGGTACTTACCGTCTACAACCATTAAGATAACAGGGTTCCACAGTTAAATTTCTACATCAGATCATTAATCGTAACACTGCGAGCTAGTTCACAGCTGATCCAGGTGAGTACTCGGTCACGTTATGATAGGTGAATACTTTGAATACGCAAGTATTCCGACAATTGGGTATGGGTAATAAGAGTAATCGAACTAATAGCCACTGGGCAGATCTGTACAACGGGCAAGAAGTGAAAAGCAAAAATCCACACGAAAAAACATAAGCTAGAAGGGAAATTCACATGACGACTAACCGAAAGTCACGGCGCACTGCGAGCCGGACTTTCGGTTTTGGTCAGCTGAATACTGCCAGACTGCCTGAACGAGTAACCTTTACTAACACTGCTATGTTGAAGTGATTGGTTCCATGCACGAAAGCAATGCAGAAGAATCAGAGTGTAGACATGAAACACAACTTTGGTAGGTGTCCAATGCTGCGCGATTGCACAGGAGATGAATAAGATTGAGCTAATTAGATACAACCTAAATATGAATTATAAGTAAGATGTACATGAAACATAAAAGACACTGTCCTCATCACCTAGATCTGCCCCGAAGATGATATGTTGCTAGTATCACTCAGAATGATAGTCTGTAAATGAGTGGATTCTGAAGACACGCAAACGTAGGTGGCTAATCAGACAGCATCCACGAACGATCAGGATGGGGTGGCGATGTTTCGGTATTGAGATGGTACTTTGGTGAACGAATTAGTGCTATTATGGCTATCATTTATAAGATGTGAATTGGTTGGGCAGTATACATTTGGAACATGGAAAAAACTGAACCATTTGTCATGTGAAAGTGCGCATTTTCAAAGTGGATTTAAAGTAAAAGGGCGTGATCAACCATGTTGAAGAGGTATGAAAATGCTAACAAGAGAAAAAAAGAAGTCGCTTCGACTCGGATTTACACTTGATCGTAATTTGACGATTAGCAGAAACAATATGAGAAAGCGTTCGTTACTCCAACAGGACAGACAACACGATGTTGTCAGTGTGACCGTAATGTGGTAAGGGACAGAGTAGCGGAGAGAATTTCACACCTCCGAGATTTCCGTTGAACTGGCGAAGTCGTAAACGCGTTCGGACTGTACAAACGTTCTATACGCATCACCAATTTGGGTGTTTACATGCTTAGGTACTGATGAACAAAAAACCACATAATCAGGAGCACTACTAATGAACCGTGGGAGGGTGCGTTCAACGGTATGTAGATAACAGGCTAACACAGCAGTAAACCACCACCGTAGATGAAGCGATGGAACTCGCACGTGAGCCGCTCCAAAAGTTCATACAAATAAACCGGCATGTAACTACGGGCGTGTATGCACACGCGCCGTGAGTGCACAGTGAAGTGCCAATAAGCATTCGTAGGCCACCACCTGTGTGCGCACAGACTGGAACATCCATGGTCCATAAGCTGCAAACACAAGCCGATGGAAAGTAAGTGTTGTGTGTTCGGAATGCGAATGAGAGTACAGGAAACAAGATTCCCAAAATCACTCTTCAAAGCGAACACAGATTTAACTGTACTTAGTATGGTTAGTAACGTTTAAAATAAAGCTTGATAAACCAAGAAACAAGTTTGACGATAAGAAATAAATTGTGGCAAGGAAATTTGTTTAAGAGCTGAGTGTGAAGAAAAACACATGGAGACCATCAGGATGCTCAAATTTGAAAACGTATCCGTCTGTTCACTGAAAAGGGATTCTCTGCACTGCAGTATTCATGTGTTGCACATGATACAAATACAGTAAACGTCTGTTATGTGCAGTGGACGGCTTAAAATAACTGGTCTACAGTTGGACGGACTGAAAGAAGCAACTAAACAACGTTGAGACAATATGAACTCCATAATACTTTCATCATGAATTACGTTGAGTTACACTATAGTTACAGAACAATATGCTGGCTACGTTAAGTCCACTGTTGTGATAAACGATCCCGTTAGGTCGACATTCGCTAAGTAGACGAGGCGTAAAACCGTGGCACACTTCATTTGAAGTGTCAAATCAACGTCTGTGCTCGCTTGTGTAGATAAATCTTCGTTTGTTAAGAATAACAACAGCCGGCAAGGGTTTCCATACAAGTCGTTCAGTTACCCAAAATTGGAACAAACCAAACGACCAGAGGCTAGGTTGTAAAAGTCGACCTCAGAGTCGTGTCTAGGTTTGACCAGTCTGATAAAACTCGTCTCACATGTCCCGATAGTACGGGCAGAGCTGGCTTCTTCAACTTACGGTCGTAAACTTTGTGCTCAGTTCCATCACGATTGGGGCGATTCCACTGTCTTCTGATTGACTCTCCTGACAAAGAGCTTCGTCCAAAAGATCAACAATCAGCTCAAATTGTTCCCAGGTGAGCATGGCACGTTGCTCATATAAACCACGGTCAGTTCCGTTAGACAAGTCATTGATCGCCTCATTTGGAGACAGTGTTGTCACAGGGACAACATACCGCTGTAACTCATCGACAAAAAGCCGTCGAATTGGGCGGGATTTAAGATCGTGTCGAATAGTGTTACGGCGCTGAAAATGGATCCAGAAGAACACGAGACTCTTGATTGGAGTGACACAATAAACGGGTTCGATTTGCATACAAAGTGGCACCAAACTGGTAAACATTAATTGATTACGGATTACAGCAAACCAACTGAAGACATCCAGATTAGAAGAAAATGAACTGCAAAACATTCCGGATATAGGCCATAACACTGGTGTTGTTGTATGATGCCAACTCTTAATTTTCGACAATTAGTGACAACAAAAAAACATTAATTCATGGTAACAAGTTACCTCCATCCTAATCTCATGAACTAACTTTCCTGGTCCTTCCATTCGACCGCGGTTGCCGTGAGCTAGGATATATACACTCAGGTTGTTTTTAGTAACCGGTTGACGAGATAACGCCAAAATGCTATAAAACCGAAACAAGTCTTCTTGCTGTCCTTATAACTTCAGAATGAGCTCAGTCAAACACAAAGTCGATGAATCGTGCTGAATGAAAAACAAAACGCTTGTTATGGATAGAGACGGAAGATCGATACACTGACAGTATTTAATCTTTACAGAAAGTTAGCATTTAAGTAGCCTTAATTCCATCCGATCACCTCAACAAAAAAACACTTGCCTTGATGTCGATCTGAACACCAGCCACTTTTCCTCTTCGATTATGCGGAGGACAATCACGAAGCCATCTATAGCTCACTGTGAAGCAATTTACTTAAACCTTTCGAAGCACAATATGAGAAAGCATCACTTCAACCAGTCAGCATAGCGGTGCACACGGTTAACGTCATTTAAATCTACCCAGCTCCAAACACAGTGTCCAGGCTTGCGTAAGACACACAGCGACTGTCTCCAGCCACTGGTTGCCAGATGTAGGTAACTCAGGGAATGTAAAAATATATCCATTAGTCGTTACACAAGAATTCCATGGCAAAACCGCACTGTTCATACTCGTGATATCCGGCGCTACGTAAGTAATGCTAACTGAAATGGCAGTGGGCCAGGATAATTGCATTAAATTAAAGACCATAGGTTAAACGATGACTGTCGCCGTAAGGTAACACCACTCAGTATGGCGGATACCTCCAGAAGTAAGTTTGACCTTTGAAGTCCCCTTACTCTTATGTTGCCAGTAAGTGAAGTAGGCAGCATGACCGCCTGTCACCAACTTAGGAAAGAAGTATGAAAACTGTAGCCAACGGCATGTTGTTAGTGTAGTCGAAGACAAGGAAACCATGACGATTTCAAAAGACAAGTTTCTAAAAAACGGAAGCATCACAGGTTCGGTTTTGTTGTGTCTCTTGGTTTGAAGTGAACCAAAAGCTTGAGAAAACACAACAGTGTTGCATAAGTTGATGCAATTGAACAACATGAGTGACACAATCATCACCATGATTGCCAATATAACCAGTACAACGAACACTGAACACCTGATCAATTGTTTACGCGCCTAAAGAAGGTTACCTTTTTATTGGCAAAAGGCCATGTAGCCATGACGTGACGTGAACTTCCAATCAATAACGACCAAACTAGTCAAAAACAGTAAAAACGCGCTCATCAACGGGTTGGAGACACTGGAGACAGTCAGCTGGTTTAGTCAGCAAAACAAGCCGTAATTCTGAGTGTGCTACGAAAAAAGTCCAAACAGCCCACAGATCTGTACGCTGAATTTGACAAGTCGGTCTGCTGAATAGACGGTGTTTACAGAGGAACATGACATGGGAAAAACTTAGCCGCAATTCAGCGTGGCTGAACGTAACATTAGATATAAATCAGCAAAACGATTTTCGAAAGCGCTGTGTGTGTGAACAAACAGTTTCAGGTCCCAGTGATGTATGTCAGGAATTCAATGACCGATTCGGTGATTGATTTTCAATCAGGACTAAGCAAACCAACTACATCTTAATACATAACATGTGAACCTCTCAAACATTCCAATGAAAGAAGTAAGTGGTCATAACTTGTTCAGTAGATAAAAAGACTGCTTCAGTAGTCATGTTCTGTACTGACGCCCACTTATAGGATAAAACAGGATTTTGATAGATCAGCGACCCCCACAACAAAAAAACACGACATTGCCCAAGGTCTCAAATAAACCGCAGTTCCACAGGTTGATAGGAAGATAAAAGGAAAAGCAGCAAAATATACTGATCAAATTAAGTGGTTCATCAGATGAACTTTATGTTAAATGTTAGAACAGAAACGAGGTCCGATTAGTCCATTCCGTATGAAATTCTTGGGCCCTGATAAGATATCAAAACAAACTGCGAGCTAAAACGTCTGTTGGAAGGTCGAAACGCATATCCGCCTGTGACAGGTTGATTGGACTGTTAACAAGCACGGAAGGAACCCGCAGACAAACAGCACCAGGTTAACGTAAGCCATCAAAAACCAACCAACGATGCATGTCGATTGTGGATCTCAACAACTAATGCTCGAATTGTGAATGAACTACGACTAAACTATTTTTAATTATAAAAGGATATACACATAATTTGAAAAAGGTTCGTAACGAACCATTAGTAGACATAAGGTTCATCAGGCGGAAACATTTAGGTGGACAAAAAGACTTCAGGAAACCCGAAGAAGTAGAGCAAGAATCTTAACTGGACATGGCGGAGATCTTCCACACAGAAATTAATGAAGCCTGCTACAGTGAAAAAAAGCTCAATTCGACTTTGTTGTGCTAACAACAACTCTAACACACTAGGTAAGTATCTGGTCAACATAACAAATGTGTGTGTGTGTGTGTACACGAGTGCAAGCTGTGTCCCAAGTGGCTGACGATGCGGACCAGACAAGACGCCGGCTTCGTCGAACGTTTCGCGGTCGCCGGCATCTTGGCGGATCGAGTGCAGTGCCTGATGGATCACTGTTGCAACTGAGCTTGGGTCAGTCCGTGGCGGCCGATGGTGAGCGCCCGTTTTGGAAGACATTCGAGCATGCAGAGTTGGATAAATATTCGGAGGATCTGACCGCGCTGCCCGTTCTCGATCGGCTACGAGGCGTGGACAGTGGGACGATGGACCGACCGGGGCCTGGTTTCCAATGATGTTCGAGTTTCACTGGCCTGTGTGGATGAGGTGGAGGTCGTTGGCAGCGATTTGATTTCGCATGCTACGAACGGTATGGTTGAGGTGACTACTGTTGGCTCTCCGGCTGCACGCGTTTCGTCCGGGAACG
>QNGE01000045.1:339370-385545 GCA_008508345.1 Paragonimus westermani | reverse complement strand
CTCTCTGTTTAGTTTCCGAGAGATAAGAGTTTCCTTTCCTTATTAGCCAATCAAGTGGCTAACCAGCATTGGCCGGCTGGACAGAAAGGCCCCACTGGCACACCTCCCAGTCTTATTCCTTCGGGTTTACACTGGATGTGGTGTGTTGGTGGAACTGCAATTGGTTCAGCGCAAGCCAGTTGCAGTGATGGATAAGCGCAGGCGTCCTTTGGCTTCGGTCACTGTGACAGGCTAGTCCGAATCGGATGCCGCCAACCGTACAGATCTGAATATGGTCCCATTTAAAAGTGTTGTCCAGACGACATTCAATGGTAAGTTTTGAGTCAATTTTATTGTCGTCAATACTGAATATTTAGGGTGAGAAAAGGCCCCAACTACAGTCTGCCTAACGAGCCAGGGCACTTGGACGCAGAAAGTCAGTAGCATAGCTACCGCACGGTTTTTAAAAAAGTCACTCTTCAATTTCTCACTCTCAAAAAAGACAAATTTGTTATTGCACGTGGTCGGAAAGGCTTGGGATTATTCTGCATTGCAAACAGCAATAGAACATATCTCTTATCAAAAAATAACGCTGAAAACCGTTACCAGAAAGTCACAACAACAGTCAGAGTTGCTAAGAGGAACAGCAGCTTACCAGGAAATCGTATTCAAACATCACTTTGAAAAGCGTTAGGGCCCGCATAGCTGCCAGACGAATAAATAACTACCTTAGATGAAAGAAGAATGACTGGAATTGGCAGACGCATAACGACAATTATAAAAAAGCACTGATGCTCATTACTTGGTTAAATTTGTATTGGTATAATGAATAGTGTTTTGTGATAGGTGCTCTCTCGAGGAATTCTAACACAGTGCATATTGTAGTTGCCGGTACTCCCGGTGGAGTAGTGAACTTGGACAGCAATATCAGTACTTCGCAAAGAAACCGCCGTCTAGCCTCTCTGAACATAGTTGCTAAAAACTACATGAGAATACCGAGGACAGTCGAATCCTTCAATCAGAAGGAGGATGGATCTCGACATGATACAATCGGTTACATACCTCGATGATAATACAAGTCAAACTGAACAACGATACAGCAACAAGTACATGACTGAATGGTACTTAGTACCCCTAGCGTCCATCGAGTCAGTACTGGGGAAGTATGTACAAGTATCAACAGTCGAACGCTACTTAAGACAGGGATACAAGTCAGCGCACATGAGAATCAACAGGAAATGCTCTTGGTAAATGTTTGCGTACCTTCAAACAGAATTGATTCCAAAAGAATTACGGCCAATAATTGCTAATCATACCGTCATCATTCACGTTATCAAGCTACCAGTGGTAAGGCGCGTTGACCGTTTAAAGGTGCTCAGATTGTGAGACAGACAAGTGGGTTCACAGTACACCTTCATTGTCAAAGTGAAATTTCCTACTGTTATAAGCAGACCTGTTTGTTGTATTATGAGAAACATGTGCACCGAACATTGCCAAGTGGCTCACATTATACAGAAGTCTTGGGAGAAACTACGAGAATGGTAAACAGAGTCAACAATCTCGTCTGATTTTGTTATACGAACACCAACACCGCAGTATGCACCTGATGAGATGCAACAAAATAAATCAAGCAACAAATTGTGCGGTCTCACATTTTTGACCTTCCTATTCAGAGCCATCGAATTAATTAGATATCACCCTGCTGAGATACCGGACAGTTCAGTAACTAGATAACTGTGTGCTGCTTATGATAACAGCTGCGAACAGAAGGCTAATGCCACTGTATCAGTAGAGGAGATTCCCCTACAATGTCAACTGATGGAATGTTAATAAGGAGACCAATCGAAGGAGTGGAAAGTACGACAAGCGCAGAAGGAATCCTCTGTGGGCTGGAGAGGTCGACCACTTAGCAGCGTGGGTGAGCCAGGACTCGTCAGTTAGAATAAATGCCCAACGACTGCGACCAAAATGAAATTTGGAAAAGACATTTCTCGTGGTACCATCGGCAACTACTTGGATGGGAAAGTGACAACAGCCAAGAAATCGCACGCAATGCCGTAGACAATGAACAGAGAGCGAAATAAAACAGAGAAGCCAACCGTTCTTTCAAAACGAACAATCATGAAAAACCCTCCGGAAGTGTCACATGGCCGTAGACTTAGTCACTACAGCTGGCGGAGCGTAGTCGGACCATCAAAGTCAACCGATTTGACATGTTAATGGGTTTGGTTACATTGGCAAAGAATGAAGAGGTATCAGGAGGGGATGACGTAGCTGTATGAGGCCATATTTAGGATACACGCGCACCAGTTTTTGCAGACCGTCGAATAAACCAGCTACTAAGCTTTTTATCACAGAACATTGAAATTTCAAAATCAAAACAAGTCATATTGGCTAGAGATGTCTATCACGAAGATGCGATGTCTTGATTCAAATGGAGTCTTACCATGTATTGCTTGGATAGCTACGATCGACTACCTAACAACAGACAATGAGTTTCCAATTGTTCTTCGTCCCATAGGTAAACAACCGCTCAAAGTTGCATCCGAGAAGAATCCAGTGCACAAGCAAATCACTGGAAACCGTTGTTTCATTGTCAAAAGGCGTTACTTTGTGACAACTAAATGGGCTTGGGTAAGTGGAATATGTAATCCGTGAGCTGGTGAACAGATTCAGCAGTTAAGGAGATTGTCCGGTCGTTCGTTGGGCTGAGAAGTGGGAAGATATATTAATCCAGTTTGTCAGAAATCTCAGTCTCCGCGAGACGGTGGTGCAGACATGAGGTTTCTCATCATCACAACGGAGTCTGATCATGAGGTAGTGTGGCTCAGACCGTCTTTCATCTTAACAGTGACATGGAATATCTTGGAAGAGAAAAAGGATACTAAAGAGGCCAAAAATAATGAAATACTAAGCGGGCGAAGTAGAAATGGTATTGTTGAAGGTACACTATTGACTGCAGCACACTGCCATCTAGGACAGCGGTTCCACGAAGCGATTTGAGTGAGCGCGAGAAGACCAGCTAGGCGACACCTACTCACTTTACTCGATGGGGCAGTTATGGCCTCAGATTTTGTGACCACGTCGTTGCTTGACCACCACGCAGTTCTACGCAACCGTTGCGAGTCTCAGTATACAACACAAGGTTCGGTAAACACTCAGCTAGCATGCGGGGTACGTGATCCAACTACGATAGGCTGTGCAGCCTGATTAGACGACTAACAGGTCGCGCATCCCGAACGCTCCGGGATACGCGCCGGCGAACGGCCGTACTGCTCACGTGATCAGTCCACTTCATGTGGACTGGCATTAAACACCCCACCTTTCAGTGACAACCGAACGTCTTTTCGACGCCGCAGATGATGCAAGTTGGTAGAAGCAACTCGTGCTTTTGCTATCCCCGCTGATATTTCATCAACAGGAGTACAAGCTGAGAAGATAGTGCAAAAGTGTTCAGAGCCTCAACCGAACTGCCTGTAATAAAGAGGGTAGCAGTGGAAATGTCTTACTCTGTTTCAGCAGTACTTTACACTATGAATGTGTGAAGCGCACTTCAAGCAATTCAGCTCGGTAACTCACCTTGTTCAACATGGTATGCATGTTTCCGACAAAGAGCCTAAGTAAGACAATGTCATCCGCATACTCTATGTCGATCAACCTAGCGCGAGGAAGAGGTTCAACACCATGTTTACTGGATTCCTTAAGTGTACCATCCTGAATGTCGTCCATCTTAAAATTGATCAGAAAAGGGGGAGTGGACACTCCTGACGAACGTCACTAGAAGTCATGATCGCCCCAGAACGTTTCCTGATAAGCGTTCTTTACACTCTCCTTACTCAAATATCAGTTTGGTGTCGTGCACTCGTAAGTGTACGATTTCCGGGAAAACGAAAAAAAACAAAAAACCACACACAATAACATGATCGGAGTCCAGGTGGTTGTTCAACAAAAAGTACGACGGTTTTTAACAGAGTAGCACCACCTGTAACTGACTGTTGTACAACCTATTTGTGTCCATGGCTGGGAAGAACAGGCTAGTCTCCATGTAATGTAATGCTTTTTCATGTGTTGAAATGGGATACTCAAAATATAAAGGCTGTGAGATTTGCATGGCTGCAGCAATCCTCCGCCACCGTTAGTGTTGTGCTCGGATATCAAATACCTCCTAACCGCTTCTCTTCTGATGATAGACGGCCAAACTGAGCATTGAAATCGCCATTTAGTATAATGATGTCAGACTGTTCGGTCTGTCTCAGAAGGTCAATGAGGGCCTCATAGAACTCACTTTTGGTAGCATCCGAAGAGCTATCTGCTGGGGCATACATCGATCTGACCTGCGAGACAACAGGATGCGGGGTTTTCTGGGCTGACCCTACCTGAGCCAATGAGACCAAAGAAGCTGATTCGCTTGACAGTGAAGGGCTTGTCTAACCCGTAGGCGAAGTGAATAAGATAATGTCTGATTCTAAGCGTTGCACCATACAGTGGATGTGTTCGAAGCTACACCAGACGTTCGAGCGGTATCGAAGGTTTTTCGACTGTACTGGATAATACGCCGGCGATCACGGTCAACCGTTGGGCGATCGGAGTAATCTTTGGTTGAGGGTACCTTACCTAACATTTTCCTTCCTGATTCGGAAGACAGCAGTATCACATCTATAAAAGTAGTCCTGTATGCTCACAGTATAGTGCCTCACAACCTAAGCATTCTTACGGGGCCAGCAATGCCACACACAATCTTGAGTACATCTGCTTTTCGTATGACTGCTCCCTTTTGGTCAATCTGACAAGGTTGCATCTGGTAGTCCCAGTCAGCATGAAATTCCGGATCAATGCAGCGCACAAGCCAGACCACCATGTCAACAAAGCAGAATAGGTCTCGTGGTGTATCAATTGCCACTCTGGACTCTGGGGTTTACTGGTCGGTTGAACGCTGCAAGTGTACAGTTAATACGCTGGTGGCGTAATGCAAGATGGACAGCTAAAGACGTGACTACTAAGGTTGAAGTAAACATGGGCACGCACAGTCCACTGAGCTTCGACTCAGCTTTCTCTGGCCTCCGTGTATGCACCGGTTGAAGTTGTCTTATCGACTTGTTACACATATTCTCGACAATATTGATTATAATATCCCACTTTACACGAGTCGAACAATCCAAATCTATCAGCTTGCCGGTGGACTCAGTGGCTGTGTGCTTTCAATGACTATCGAACCATATATGGCAAACCCAGAAAAACTTCTTGGAACACCCCAATCTGATACTCTGCCACCTGAAACTGACGTTCAAGCACCTTAAGTAGAAAAAACGGTAAAAAAAATAAAACAAGACAGTTCAAAAAGGGTTCCGAAGATGCCCACAAGAAAATTATGAAAACTCAGTAACGAGTTCATCGATAAGTGCGCGGCAGACAGAGGACGAATGTAGGTATGAGGCGGTTTACTGAAACGAATACCACAGATTATAAAACAAGAATGGATTGAGCCAAAAGTCAGAATGTGATAAAACAGCAGATCCATTAATTGTACGCATGCACATACAATGGGTTGTCTAACTTAATTAAAATTGCGCCGCTCAAAAACCGGTGTCGGAAGACCCACGATTGTGCAAACCAGTGTGAACACGCTCAGTCGTACATAGATGAGCGCAACTGACCAAATGCAAGCAGGATAATGATGGACAGAAGTAAAAATACTGATGTGATTCGATGATGACCACCATCGATGTAAAGCCTTGTTTCCATAAATGCCAGTTTTGGTAACACGAACCAAACACAAACCCTCAGAGAATCATGAGAGCGAAAAAGTCAGGTAGCATGACAGCATGAGAGGTTACCGTGTTTAGACTAGGGTCCCGTTCGTAGATGATCGTACTGTCCAGCCAAATACGAAGCCGCTGATTAATTCAACCTTAATGAATGGCAATTCAAAAGCGTTTCGTTTGACCGTACGTATCAAGGCACTTCAGAAGTTACATTACAAACGTCATTAACTTGTATCGGCTTATTGTTTATACAAACTTATGCGTTCGAGATTTAATTACATTCGGATTGAAGTTCATTGGGCAGAGTGATGAAAAACAAGCAGAACCATGACTTTGATTCGAGTGAGCTCACCAAGTATTTATCCCATGACGGAAGTCGAGGTTAGCGGCATAGATCAGTGGCAAACAATCGAGGTGTTTTTACGTTTAAAGATAAAATTCAATCTGGTTGCTCATTATGTTTTCAGAAGCCACTGCATTTGTGGGGGTTGACGCTAAAAAAATAATGTAAAGCATTGATACAAACTAAATTGTCGAATTATTTGGAAACGCGATCCGGCTGCGACCAATACGTAAAGGGACTTTGCAGTTCTTGACCACCGTTGTGTCCGTTGTTGGTCACGAGTGCAACGTGGCTGTTCGCAAAGGTACGTTTGGGTTAACTTAAGACACGAGATCAATTGGTCAAATAATGAAGCCACATAGTTTACAATGGCTGGGCGAATTATACCGAGTGCCAACTGAGAGATTACCCCCACGGGATACCATTCAATCGGACCGTCGAGACCAGCATAAACCAGGAGGAAATCGGGTGAAGACATAGCCATGGGAAATTAAAACCCCCACCGGTTCATTGAGTATAGTCAGCGGATATTGCCAGCTAGGTTAGAGGCTTCGGATCACGGGATATAAAAATTATCCTACATGACGGCATGCTACAGTCACTGACGTATCTGCCGCTTTTTACCAAGTTTCTGATTCCTTGCTCTTTTGATAGAAATTTTCTTCCATATTATTCCTTGTCGCCGTTGCAGTGAACGGTAGTTTGAACCAGGCTCCCAGCAGTCAGTGAATACATGCGTCGCTCATTGTCGCGTTTGATACAGACGAATTAGCCGAACTAAGGAAACGGATTAGTTGGGTTTAGATTGTGTTGGAGAAAACATCGGTACGTGGCGAGGTCTTCAAAACGAAAGCAGGATTTCGACGCCACTAAAATGTTGTGTGTGAGAGCGAGAAAGAGGAGAAAAGATGAGGCGGCGGAGAGTTAAGTAAATTGAACAGCTGCTTACCTTTAGTGCTTCGGTGATATGCCGATTGAAGATATCTGCGATAAATTCCCGGATTACTCGATTCTTATCTGGAAACATCCCAGCCTTGAAAAGTTGACGGTCGAGAATGAGACCCTGGGGCACAAATCGAGGTTCTTGTTTGTAATAGTGTGCAGTTCTAAGGATCGTGAGGGATAATAAAAAAGCAGCTAATTGTGCGCATGGTCGATTACAGTCGGAATTTTTACAAACAGCCTTCAAACGGAAAACAATCTTAAAAGGGGAGCACCAAGAGTAATGGAGATGAACCAATGCTGAATTCTGAAAATGACTAGACGGAGAATTCAATTCCATGTTCGCTGTAAACGTTGATATCTGTTGGCAAACTTCTTGTAATGATCAACGTAACTGCCAAATTCTGACAAGAACAAAACAAAGTATAGTGCTCCATTTTGAAGTTTATCTGAATGTGAAGGCTAGCATTAAATGTGAATAACACTCCAATTGTACCAATTAAAATCTGACTGCACAGTGGTGGGGAAGAATGGTGATCAGCAAGTTAAGTAGAAATGAATTAAGGGAACTTGACTGAGAGCACCAGATCGCCGGGCCAATAATCAAGATGATTAGGCAAGTAAAACACTACCCACAAGCGACTGTGATTGAATGCCTATACTGTGTACTTTGAATGTATCTGACGTAGTAGTCAAGACGGTCCATAGTGTACATCCAGATCGGGACAAACATATGCATTATCGACGAGAGCAACAATCGACGCTACAGCTTATTTTCCAAAGTGGATTGCAGAAAATACTCACTTGAATGTGGAAATTGTGAGTGTTCACACCGTATCGATCTTATTTCACCTTGGAAATTTAAACAGTCCGAAAAAAACGATACTGCGCTTTGGACAAAAATCCAGGCATGCAAAGTTAGAAACAAAATTGAATACGAAATGTGATTGTGTCACCAGGCGAGACACAAACATGTCAATAGCACAAAGGAAAGCGCAACTCGTGGGCGGGAGAAACGACCTGGTCAGCATATGGATAAGCCATAGCCGGATATAGAATGAAGGATAGAATGTACGTAGAATAAAGTCTATGTACACAAAGTGAATGAGAGTTGGTGAGTTAGTGGATCCAGAAAGGTCAGTGCAATGAAGAGGGCAGCAATCCACAATTATAAATCTAACTAATTATACGTAGCATGCGGAAAAGAAATAGAAAACGAGTGGTGGTGGAGTAAACTTAACAGCACTACAAAAACGGAGGCAAACTGCTTGAGATGATCAAGAATAAACACCGAAAACACTGAAAACTGAAACCAAATCATTTTGTTCTTGTAATAAAGCACCTTAGAACTCCGCCACGCGATGATCGATCTAAGAATTCTTATACATTTGTCTGGAGAGCGTACGTATGAGACATCGTTCACAGACTGGTCAATGAAGAAGCGAAATAGCACAACCACGTTCCATACGTGATTCGCTGTTACATCATGATCTGCCGGACACGTGGCGACGCGACTGGCAACAAATTCCTCCTACGCTGAACACAGGATCATCAATTTGTCCCGTCGTCCAGAACAGATAACCTACATAACCTCATTTTTGAAAACCCATTACTCAGCATCAGTAACCGGCTACCTTGCCGGAGTATATTTCCTACTCTCGAAAGTCATGGCAATCTTACATCCCTCAATTAGAACTAACTGGACCGAATGTCATTTTGCAAGTGACAATCACACATTCCCATTGTGTTAGACGTCAGTTGAAAAACCATGTGCTTGTCTCGTTCTGATACAATTAAAATGCTCAGCGGTAGCATTGGTATATTCTAACTTTGAGAACTCCTACCTGGACAGTTAATCCACTGGATCACTTGATGAACTCCGTATAACGATGAATATAGGCGGGTAACTGAGTCCACGTGTGAAAATTCTGAGCCTCCGATTTAGCACTGTAGCTTAGCTGATGGCACATATGCTGTGTTTGGGTACGCTGTTTCTGTTGCTGGTTCCACTCTATCCGAAACCAAAAGTTTTTGTGATTGGGTCTTTTCTAAAGTTGACGGCAATTCACTATCATGTGTAGTCACATACGAAGATGAACTTATTTGGAAACGATGAGTAGCGCACCTTGGTTATATGATCGTTTGCCAGTCTCCCATACCCTCAGAATTCATTTGTTCAAAAGTCAAATATAGGCCCTCCGAATCCGACAAACGTAGCATAACGTCACGCACAGGCACTGAAAATCTCTTTAACTCACTGCATCTGTTTGAGACCACAGTAACTGTACACCTGTTCCTGAACTATTGACTCATCAACCTGGTATTTACATATCGGGGGTATGTATACTCCCCGGTTGACGCTTGTTGAAGAAACGAGATGAGTTCAAAAAAAAAACATTTGACTCGAAGCATCGAATGTACACTTGATTGTGGCAATACACGCAATATATATCCATGGAACGGCCGTATGGTTTTGTTGGGTTATCTACGTAACTTTCTGTACCATCCACCTACGGCATCTAATGATTCATACATGAAATCCGTATAGAATGTGACTTGATGTAACAACGTGGCCCGTGAAACATTGAGTTGGATTTTACGGTTTTATCACGAAGTGTGCGTGCAATATTCGAAATTCGACAACGCACATAGTTGGTCAGTAATTACTAACGTGTAGACATCCACCCCATCGAAAACTACAAAGGCTGCCAAGTTCTAAGGTGATATTCAGCGCTCAATATAAACCATGAACCATCAACTTCGTATGACTATAACCCACTAAATCACCTGTGTGCTTCCTACCTACATTCATTGGGACATTATGTAGCGGCCAATGAGTAACTGACAACACCGGAACAAACAAATACCTGCACACCAATGCATTCATGTGGGCAACTGAGGGCGTCCACACAATTCCAAAAAAGCGACAGACAGTAGTCAATGCGAAGCAGTACCAAAATAATTTTTGGTTTGCTAGAAAGACGTGTCATAAAGGCGAGTATATAGAAAGCGCGATAAACATTCCATTAGAAATATTGAAGATTGATAAACCGTTCAGGATGACGACTGTGGCAAGTTGGTTACTAAATTATACATCCATATAAAATTGTGGTTGGCTCATATTAAAAAGAAAGTGCTAGACTGGGGTTTAGTTTATACGACAGTTCACCAATTACACGCACGTTCTGTGAGGTTTGTGACATAAACCCGAAAGAGGTGAAAAATGTGATGCTCTTAGTTTGTCTTTAGCGTTGCGTGCTGTGTTAAGTAACGACTACACGAGTAGTTAACTCGGTGGTCACGTGCATTTAGTTCCAAACTCTTGAGGTTAGTGAGCAGACAACAACAGATGATCACTTGTACGATCAAGGCAGAGGGATTGCAAAGCCCAATAACAACGTAACACCTAACAGCAAGAGAATATGGTTGGTAGTAAGCAAATGACCGATCAATAGACGGCAAACCAGTAAATGACAAAACCAACAATGCGCCAACTGGAAACGAGGAATGTCTTAACGGTCAGAGCAACATGATTAACCATAAGGCCCTGGGAGCGGGGCTTGGCTGTACCCTTACAAGAATAAGATATAGCAATGAATAACACCCATAGCAAGCCATTTTGCGTTCACATCTGTACGTTCCGATGTCTTTTTGAAGGTGTCCACTCTTTGCCTCACATTATCTTTAAGGCAGGCTATATATATATAAAGTAATTGAGAAAGAGGTCACACACCGAGTAGTGAACGATTTATTGTGACGTTTCAAATCTACACTAAGAACCGTTATCAAACAAATAAATGAGCCGGAATGAGATTGCTATATATATATATGTGTGTGTGATTATTATATGTATATATATATATAACGTGCAAGGTTTTCAATGAAAAGTCATGCTACGACAGCCCTATAGAACATAACTTGCGACAGGGTTATTTTTGTTATAAGATTAAATGTGCCATGTTTGTAGGCTTGCTCACGATCGTTCTGCATCAGCAGTCGGTAGAGTTAGGAGAAATACATTCAACACACTGGTAGGGATAACACATCGCTATAATGTATGCTCTGGCAACATAAATCCGGTGGACAGTCGACACATCATGGAAACCAGCGCCGAGAATTCCGCCAACGGTTTTGTGTACGATTCGGTATTTCAAACAAACTTTGAATGGTGATTCAAACGATGAGAGGACGTTTTTTAGTCTAACTTGGCAGCACCCATGATTCGTCAAATGTCTGCATTCCGGTTCGAAAAACCGCTGACCGAAAAAAATGATAAATGAGTCGACTTCATTCTGCCCCCAAAACATCCGTGATATGTAGTTTGGCGAGAATGAGTCCAGTGCTGCCATCGTAATTTAGCAAACGTTTTCTGTTTCGATCTAATAAGAGATAATACTGTTGACTAAAAAACGTATGACACAACCGTGGATGCGGGTGGCTTATGCCAATTTGTGTGTACAGGATCTCACTTACTTAATCGTACTGAACCGAACTCGACAGTGCAGCCAGCATATCCGTATGCTTCCCTTAAAGTTTCAGCTATATCGCTTCATCGTCTACTGTTTCTTAGTGCGCACTCGATAACAGGGAAACCTGTCCCACCGAAAACCGCGCGCGCTGACATGTTTGGCTGCTCCATTCAAACTCATTCCGGGAAAATACTGCCCTATATTTGCATTGATGTTAAGCATTAATTAAAACAGCGGAACTTCAGTGAGACTTCTGTGTACAGAATAAACGCACGGGATTATGTAGGTGGGTGAAAAAGTTGCAATCAGATCAAATAAACAAATAAATAATAAAATAATGGTGAAATAAATGAATAAAATCAGATAAAATTGTGCGCACATAAAAAAATACGTGGTGAGAAGTCCAACCAAATAGCCAGATGCATTCGGAAATGCACACACTATCATATCACTAACCTCATCTTAATAATCACATGTAATTTTATCTAGTTAAAGAGGGATTAGGGTTCCATCAGCGTTAATTAAAAATGTTATTGAAGAACATTTGTTTCTTTACCATTGAGAGTGTGGCGAACACAGCTGCAGCTTCGTGCACGTAAGACAAGAAAAATTGATAAATGTCATCGTATTCATGTGCCTGCTGTTTGAACGCGACGGAGATTGGCGGAGAGTGTGCAATCGGAGTAAACACACACACACACACACACATATGTTAACAGAAAGAATCAGTAGCAGAGTAAATGATCGGTTCTCGGTTTAACCGACCTTGGTGTAAACTATAAGGTCAAGTGAGCGTGAAGACGAAGCCTAACGAGGTCGACGGTGAGTCAGCAAACAGGTTGGGCAATGGAAGACAGGGTTTGTATGTAACCCAATCTGACACGGGGAGCGGAGCGAAAGGCTGTCAAGTTTGGTGATCTATGTGCTTTCCGTTTCACTTTCGTAGCAGAATCAGCATATGGACATTGTGGAAGTGAATAGAAGCAACCAACTGGGAGTGGGATTGCAGTGTACATACAAGGCATCTGGTAGTAAACTACACGTTATATCAGATACCGCGAAGCTGAACAACCTCAAGGATGAAAAGACATCAACGGTGGACAGAGAGCGCGACAACAGGTGCATTCGCAAGGATGTGTGTTAGGAGGGGCTACAAAACAATAGATGACAAATATCATAGTTAACGAAATAAACAAATGTTAGGTTGAGTGTACCACCAAACACAGGCTAAAAGGGTCAAAAATAACAAGAGCATTATTATAAGTGTTTACACAACTGGCATCCAGAAGTTCACCAGTGGTCACATTGTCAACAACCAATTACGGGTTTGACATTCCTAACTACGATAACCGAAATTACTGCTGTTCGAATAAGGCAGGCTTAGGGTGTACAGAGATGCCTAGGTGAGTTAGTGTTGACATCAAATGGCATTGTGGAAAAGAGGGAATTTCATTCAGGATTAACATGCCATGGAAAAACCCCAGTCCAAATGAATTCAAGAATTTCCAACAGACAGTTATGACTGGCTTGACAAGGATTATGACAACCTGTTGATCACAGTGTGCAAATATCACAATAATGGTTGGAATAGTTTTAACAAAACCCCACATTCATAATTTTTCTAAGCTCTTTAATAAGTACGGTTGCTTCCTACGTTGTCAACAGGAAGATATAGAATATGGACTCATTTCAAAAAACACACTCAACTAACAAACGTCTGCATCTGAATACTCCGCGGAATCCGCTTTGACCAAGGTGGACAAAAGCACTTTTTGCACAATAGTGGCGTTGTTTTTCTAGATCACTTCTTTACTGGAAAAAATATATCCTATCGTTGAGGAGATTCCCAAATGTAGTGGTGTTCCATATGCAACCAAGAGTAATTTTATTCCGCACAAGTAGTTTGTAACGCATGACAGATTTTCCGAAGAAGTACTCTCTGCTTCCAGTAAGCTTTCTTCTAGGCTGACTCCATCTCTCTCCACATTTCTAACAGAAGAAAGATGCCAATTGTTATCTGTATTTCTAACATTGCACAACACTTCAATCGCACGTTGACGGTGATTCCCTTGTGAAGAAACCAACCGAGAGACCAGTTCACTAGGTTAATAAGCAGTACCTGTGTGAACACTATAGTTGTAAATCCGTTTTCGATATCCACATTTCGAGCGCAGAAAGTATCTTGGATTCCATGGTTCTGGCATACGCTATATTGTGCAATAAGTGATCGTAAATGTTATGCATCGAGAAGACCAGAATTAGACTCAGTAATCCTGTGCAAAACACGGTTGGTGGCTGAGTGGATAGGCAGTTCGATTTGCCATGGAACAGTCGGCGAACAACTAGAGTTTTTAAGTCTTAGTGGCCTCAACAGCAACGAATCGACTCACTAGACCTACTTTAGAAATTACCCAGTTCAAATCTATAAAAATTTTGCAAAATCCAAGTGGAAGTTTGACGCATATTACAGGGTATACCCGAGATAAATACGTCCGAAACAGGTCAAAGTGGTTTGATTCAGACAATTGGAAGCTACCATACGCGTACACACTTAGGAATGTGAATTATCCGAACTGTCCCGTCTGCACATAAAGGGTGAATTCCGTATAACAATAGTATCCGACGATTTATATGAATGAGACAGAGCACAGGGACGGTTCCCTAGAGCATATTTTGACTAAACCATAGCAAAAGCGTAGTGTAGCATACGGACAAAGAGAACACACATACTTGTTACTTCTTTTTTGTGCTGCTTCTGTGATAAGTTGATCAATCAAGCAGCTATCAAGAGTGGGAAATGGAGTTTGGTGTATGCGTTTATGAGCTTCCACAGCCTCGTCCGGTAAAACATGTTCCACGGGTTTATCGCTGCATTCCTGAGAGAGTAAACGAACCGCCCAAATAAGGGACAGGAAAAATGCAGTGCACCGTATAAAAATGAAAGGGAAGGGTGTAAAGTGAATAGTGTCTGAACAGACCATCTAATCAAGTCGAAATTCAAAAGAACGAGTGGCAATAGGCTCGTTTTATAAGTAAGAATGCTACAGTTCTACCATCATTTTGTACATGTTTCAGTGAAGTGTTAAAATTGAGTCACATTAGATACTGATTACTCAATTGAAGCAGGAAAATCTGAGGCTGTTGTGAACATGGGGTGTGCGCATTGAAGAATTCAACATAAAATACGAGTAATTTTCGTAGCTGACTAAATTACATAGTGGAAAACAATGAAAGAACAGGTTGAACTCGGTTTCTAACCTATACATTGTGCTGCAACTGTTGTCGGACACCGTAAGGGATTGTATGTGAGCAGGCTCCATAAGGTTAGGTCTGTCCCGGTCTGTAGACAACAGCCTATACACGATAAACGTAACTGAGATCATGACGATACGTTCATGAGGTAGTATTGACAGCACTAATAAATGTCCAGTTCAAAAAGTGTACAGATCTCATCGGTCTTGAAATGGACTCAAGAAAGATGAGTTGATTTACCAGTGACCTGGAAGAAATCGGACGACAGAGCATTTCACACTAGCAATGTGATTGTTCGTGCGAAACAAAACTCCTGTCGGACTGATTACACGATGCGATCGAAATTACCACAACCACCAGCCATTTTTTCATCCTGCGGCTTATTCCAATCGTCAGCGGTTTTACAAAGAAAATGTCTCTCACGAGAGCTCTTAATCAACTTACAACTCTTGTGAGCATTGAACCCAGAACCGAGAGTCGACTGCTAAAGCGATCATCTTAACAATCTCATGTGGCCATAGGGTGCACACACACAGTAATTGGTTACGATTTCCTTTCGCTTTAGTAGACAGAAAAAAACGGGACAGGAATCTGACTGATAACTAACGCGACGAAAATCCGATATAAACTCACTGACAAAACAATAAAGACACCGGAAGAGATCAACGACCGGCTTTACTGCATTAAGTCGGGGAGCGCAAGCGTTGGGGATCAAACGAGCTGAAGTGAATGCACGTCACATAACTGAAAACTTTGACACCCGCCTATTCTTAATGTGCTACCTAAGAAAGTAGTACAATAGCTGTGACAAACATAAGTGGCCACGCCGTCAGTGTGTATTGCCTTCATCCAGTTAGCGCGTACGCGCATGGCACGTGGGACAGAGACGTTTTATGAAGTTCATAATTCAAAAAAGGTAGATCCTCTGTTTCACATCTTATTTACTGCGGTTCTCGATTAACTGATTTCACTTTGTTTTGATGTTGACTTTGCTCTAGGCATGTTCTGTGATCAACTGCATTACCGTCCATATGTAGACAACATAATATTAGCGACAATCAAATTGACGCGTATGCAGTGCGGATTTTTTTAAAACTGGTTCTGTTGCTAATCATTCAATGTATCCATACAAAAGTGGACGAGATCAGGTATACCACCATTCAGAATAGAACCTTTGGAATTGAGAGCGAATCACTATGACAACTGTTTCTCCTATTATAAAGTTCAGGTTTTTAAGTACTATCCAACCATTGGAAGATCATACCAACTGTAGCGAAAAACGTCCTGTGAAGTGAAAACAACGCCAATAATAGCTCGGCAGAGAATAGTAATCTCGAAAGTCTAAATACTATCAGAGCTAACCCAACTGGTTCAGATACCGCCCATAAAGTCTTGCGATCGGGCGGCTAGCGCGGACTTTAAGAAACGGATATGTCTGTGAGCGTTTAACATATGTGTTAACTCCAGCCTGAAATCCAGCGACTACGGGAGACTACCTCTTCTTCAATCTCGTGCTCTTAAAGATTGTGTGTGGAAGAAGAGATCCCGCCAATGGAATCTAAGCGATCCTTCACTCTAACCATTTCGCGGCTTGGGTCTCAGAAAGAAGTTGGTAGTCAGAACGATGGGTACGAACGAGGAAGAAGCAAACTCAGCACATGCGAGACGCAATACAACAAACAAAATGATGCTTTCTTTCGACATCCCCAAAACACCACTACGTCGCACGGCCGATTACGGAATCCCTCCAGGAACTCCTCCCACCCATACATCGAGGGCAATACAATTTTGAGCTCGCATGTTACAAACAAAAGTGTTCCTCACACGACTGCCTAAAAGTAATGGAAGAAGTGAAACGCCGAGTTAGTATCAGCCGTAAAAGCCTAGTACACGCAGCAGAACAAAGCCTTCCCAAACACTGTTAGGTGCAGGGGACAAAGTTGGCGCAAAATTAAATATTCGCAAATAAGAAAAGAAAAGTTAGACGGCGGTTCCCGAACGTCTCATCTACACGACCAACTCCTTTTTTAAGCCCGACATTCTCAGGAACGAAGACAGTGCGACCTTTGTTGTTGATGTGACCATATGTGAACCGAGCAGAATAGAAACCACAAGTCAAGTGAAGAGAGATAAATACAGCCCTAATAGCCAATTAAACAAGCGCCTACTTTTCACCGTCTCGGGAATCGTCCGTTCTTCAAAATCGTGCAAAACGGTATAGTACTGAATGGCAAGAGTTCCCTACATACATCATCGCACGAATTCTTCCCAAAGATGGGTCTCTCAAAATGTTATATGCTAGACATTGGTAAAGTATGTATTCAACATCCTCTTGAAATATCCAGCTTACAAATGAGGCACCTAACACGGGTAATGACACAACCACATTGTGATGCCTTGAATTGAATAGATATAATGAAAATCAGACCCCACACCATCGAATCATAGGCCTCATTCATGGGAGGGTATAATACCCCACTCCGGCTAATTGTGAGAATCTCAAATCTGGGTTACACGTGATCTTCATCAGAAACGTTCGTCAGTACGCCAGTCTATCAGCTTGCACAAATCGAGATGCGCGTATTACGTTGGTGAATCGGTAACACAAAGAGTGAGTGCGTAAGCATAAACCGATGCAGCCAGCAAAAGTACACTTTCTGACCTCCTGAGACCACATCATGTTATTCGAGAACGGTTTAATTTTATACTATAAACAAATCTATTTAAGTAGACTAGGAGTCTCCGGGTGACACCGACGATCACGGCATGTTGTTGGCTGTTCGTTTAGGAGTCCACTTCCACGTGTACAACAATAAATGAGAATATCCCTCGATCCTACAACCGTTGACTTGCGTTTAATGCAGTCAACGGTTCTACAGAGTTTAAATCAGTACCTACTCCGAATATCTTAACGACAGACAAACAAAGGGCACTGCGAGACTGCTTTTGACTAATGTGTTGAAAGAAGTTGAATTACTTCAACCATGAAAACGTTCGTTTAAGGTGAGTAGAGACCGGCAAATTAATGAGAATTTGCGATCAATGCAATTTTAATTCAGACGGTTTTCAGAAGGATGAAGCATACTTTGGTCAGACCGATGGAAATTGATTATTTTGATGCAGGTCCAACGACGATTACGAATGAAGTGGACATCCTGGATGATGGACAAACAGGGAATTGCCATAGCAACATCGCGAAAAATTTTGTCGCCAATTGTTTCGTCACGTTCACAGCGGAACGCAGTGTTAAAAGACAACGCTCCCACATCACAGGAATACCATCCTTCGTCGAAGAATGTGTTACGACGACCAGCCAGTAGTTATGGTGCGCACAAAACTGAGAATCTCCGGTGCTTACTAGCTCGACAAGTATGTAAAAGTAAGCCCAATGCATGGCTCCACCGTAAAGTTGAAAGGCACCTCAAGATGAGCATGCCGGAGCGCTGCGCTGAGGCTCTGGCACGAAAGATATGCCAGTTATTTTACGATTTTATCACAGCTAATTTTACGACTTATCTCGGCAACGTACTGCAAGTAGAGGAATTCAAATGAACTTGTTCATAACGAATTCCGACGGTCAGACAAGAAAACTCATTCTGTCAGATGCTGCAGCAAAATGCTCTAAATCCTTGGCAATTTATTGTGAGATGCACTAGTTTCTGGGACCTATGAATTTGTTAAAATCAATCCGGCGTTCTACCAAAAAAAACAGAAGGCCGATAAACAAGCGCCCGCACGAATATCTCTTCTTAAGAATCACGTTTGTTAGATGTGGGTCCTCAACATTAAATGTGCATTTGCAGCTTAGCGCCTAAAAGCGCGGTACCAGGATTCTTGTCCAACTTGAGTAGGCCGGATGTGGACAGTTTGAATCGATAACATGAGCCCGTTCGTCAATCACTGTGATTATCCGATCCTCATTGTTGTTAACGAATCAAGAAGTTGCGGAATAAGTGGGTGTGATCATTGAGTGAACTATCTGTATAGTCATCATAGGATGTAGCAATCATACTGTACCAAAGGAATACATACCTTAGTCATTCAGCTCTCTAAAACAGAATACTAGTTAGTGGTGAGAAGTAGGGTAGTTAGTGTTCACACAGACTGAACATCACTCATAACTGATCGCAGCTGTCGCATTCCCGTAGACTTTCCAGTCGACCTCCTTGGAAAAGAAGCACAAGACTCGAGTTTCGCTCTCGTTAGAGCTCTTCAATAGCGCATATCTTTGCCACGGCCGGGACTAGAACTACGGCCAAGCTTTCGTGAGTCAACCATGTTGATCACTTCACCACTGACCTCACACTGAGCACGACTGAATTGTCGTATGTGAACGCACTACTGACGAGCTTTAACAAGAACAAAACTCGAGCCTAGTGCTTCTTTTCCAAGGGGTCGCCTGGAAATTCTATGGGAATGCGACAGCTGTGATCAACTGTGAGTGAGGTGCAACCTATATGGATGTTTTATGGATGTTCAATGAAGTTAGCAACTTCAATCAAATTGGGAGGTCTCGATCAAGGGGGTATTGATTAAAGTGAATAGAGGGATTCCGCTTAGCCGCCTTCCGAAGTGATCGGGGTAGCCTGAATACTATCCAAATACGGTTGTGGATAAACGTTTATGTGGTTATTCCGTCATGCCGATTGAAAGTTTACCGGTATCGTGGTTAACATGCCAGTTTCATACACACCAGCGGCACAACGCAAATTTCAGACCGGACGCTCTAGTAAGAGCGAAACATGGGCCTAGTGTGACTTTGTGAATTAGACTAGTCAAAAGACTTGCCCGAATGTGAAGCATGTGATCAAGTGTGGGTGGCGTTCACCCCGTAAGAAACAGAAAAAATGTTGGATGTTCAAAAGCAACCCAGAGCTTGAAGATATGTATGAGAAACAATACCGAGTGCGAATGAAACGATACCTACTTAAATTGGACGGAAATATCCGAGAGCTTCACTGTTGAGAATAAAAGTATTTGTTATTCTGTTCATGAAAAGCGCATAAAGTGATTGTGAAAAATGATGAAACTCGTCGCTTAACTGCAGGCAAAATGGATGTCGAGAACGATCCACTCAAAGCTGGAAGTGAGAACAATACCGCAATCAATGGTATCAGCAATGAAGGTGTAGCAGAAAGGATGACTGAATCAGGAGAAAAACCGCGAGCCAGATGAACGAACCAGGTCACATCGGTCACGAAAAACAACAACAAACGTTAAGCAAACAAAGCTGAAAATCCAGGTCGGAAGTCGCGCGGTGCACACAATGAAGATAGTAGAGATCTGCTTGAAAAACCTAGGTACAGAACAACAGTTCTATGCTAAATAACATGGATATTAGTTCTAAGTGAACATAATCAATCAGTTTTAGTTGGGCGTGTCGGTCACAATCTGGGTAAGGGGAGGGATAGAACGGAGAATGAAAATACAGCAACGGTTTGGAAGAGCATTACGTTGACGAGGGCGAAGCTCCAACTTCTGTGAAAAACTATAGCGTAAAAATCCGACAACAAAATAACGAACATAGCAGATGGTACGCTGACATTCGATCCATTTCTCTCCTCCCCCCCCAACATAAGTACACCCGCTTTGAGTCCCTCTGATTCATCTATACTACTGCGAGTTGATCGGCCTTCTTTGTGTAACATTCGATTTATCAATGTTATCATAGCAATGGTTATTCTTGTATTCTGCTCCTGTTGACGTGATCGAGTCAGACGGCTATTTTAACCGTTTTCTATTGAATGTTGTCTTAGATACTCGTATGGTCATATAACAGCAGACTTACATTTTCTAGCAACTTCTGGCTTAATCGTTCTAATGTGGATAATTTACAGGCAACAGTCGGGCTGAATTCATCCGTGGACGAAACACATTGGGAAGAGGACATACGCTTCGTAGGTGGCTGAGCAGCATCATACATTTCGTCAAACACGTCACAAACGCGAAACGGTGGACCCCGCTCCAAAATGAATTGCTGAAAGCGCATGCTGGATAGAAGACGCTCGAAAAACTCGTTGTGCACCGAAATTGTTCGAAGCATGAGAAACAATGACTGAGTATTCGGTGGGAGGAGGGATGGGAAGAAAAGAACAATGCGAAAGGTATGAGCTAACCAATTTTAACACAAACACTAAACACCAGGTGGACTTCGTGTTACGTGCTAAAGCAATAAATCACGTGAAGTTGCTCCTTTTTGTCCGATAACAGGCATTTTCGGAACTCACGAACAAACGAAAACTCAGAGAGCTCCAATCAGTTCAACAGCTGTAGTACCAGTTCTAGCTTTCTTTATCTCAAAAGCGTGTGTAGTTTGTGTGTGAAGCCTCACCAAAATATCATGCCACATGGTGTAACACGAATACTAAGTAAAAGACTGAAATGTCTCATTTGATTAAGACTTGATTAACCAATAACGATGTACACATCTTTTCCTGTTGATTGGTGTGCGTGTAAATGGGTAGGGCAAGAAGCGTAAAGTTTGTTGACAGACCGAACTTCTACAAACCAGTGCTGGATAGCTAAGACTTCTTGAATGAACATAGAAATATAGTAGATGTAAGTCATGAAGACCACAAAATAAAATCAAGATGACACATTTCAAGGAGCGTCAATGTAACAAGCACACAGTTGGATGTCAGTTTCGGAGTAGAACTCGTAGAAATCAAAGTGTGATATCAGTTAGTGTAGGAAACTAATGTATCTGAATGTGGTAACCCGATCTGATCAGGCAACAGGGTACAATGGGAGGGACGAAACGAAGAGGCAACCTACCTGGTTAAAATGAAGTACCGGTTGAGGATGAATGCGAGTGATGCTCAGACAAGATCGGTAACCGGAGAATAAGGATGCAAACAGACGAATGAACACGGCGCGAAGTTGTTTGTCCTGTAAGCGTAAATCTGGAAGCACAGATTGTGGCTTGGGCGGATACATGTAGTCAGAGGTGAACAATTCCGGGTTCAAAATCTATAACAGATATGAGATAGCTTTGTGGTCATGAGGTCGATTATCTATCAAATAGTCGTTAGAGCCACATCCTGGTTCCTTCGATAGCTGCTGTCTAGATAGAGGCAACTTGATGGTGTTCAGTTCATTTTCTATCTAGTCTGGCGCATGGCACTAGTGAGTAAACTAAACCTTGAAGCAGTGTAACAGTTCAACTATCATGATGGCACGAAGTACAGAAAAGATCACCCAGATAAAATGGGCAGATAAATAAGACAAGAAGGATAATCCATCATCAGAACGCCATACTTGTTCGACAAAACACTGCACAAGACATATTGTCCAGTCTCCCTCATCTAATCAAAATGTATTGCAGAAAATAATTGCAACCTTATTAAACAACTTTTATGAGTGCGGTCTTGAAAGCGAGGGTACATTCGCAGATATTAATACGAAAAGAGCAGAAGTTCACAGAAGTGAAGAGGTCGTTAAGTTACCACACACCTCGTAACAGACTGCATCCTCCACAAGTGTTATACAGTGTACAAGTAACGAGACGGATTATTGGTATAAAAAAATATAAAAACCTCAAACCCTCCTAATTTGACTGCTTGCAATTAGGTTTGAATAGCATGACACAGCCATGTTCCCTGCATGTCTCATATGGGAACAAACACAAAGGTTAACTTGATTGATGATTGAGAGCAAGAAACAAGTATTGAATTTAAGAATAATGAATGGGAATAACCAGTACGCCTTTGAATGCAATAACAGGTAAAAGAAACGTTTTTGCCGACGATCTGCCAGAGGTCGATAGGGATGTGTGCGCCTGCAGAATCGCAGATGTGAAATTTGTGCAATTACGCACACCATGATTACAACATTCCTATCCGTGCGCCTATGCGGAGTCTGAAAATAGCTAATTCAAGCATCATGGGGTAAGAGAAGCGAATGCGACGAGAATGGTCAGTCAACAATGACAGGGATCTTCAAAACTCAAAAAACCACAAGTTAATGATGCAACAAGGCAAACGATGATCCGTTCACATCGAAACCAGTGACGACAAATAGCAAAAGACAACGAAAGAGACTGGCTGAGAAGTTTATCTAGATGCGAAGGCTGCGATCAAATGTGTGATGTTCAACTAGAAAATTTAAAAAAACAGACGATGAAATCCGCCCAAATTTTGCAAGGTCGAGCAGATTAAAATACAATGTTGCATGGAACACAGCTAATCTCACAAAACAACGTATTCCAAGAGATTTTCGACAATTCCGAGTGCATGAATGCAACCTAATGTGAACGTTTCTTGGCAAGTTTGCGGAAAGCCTAGTTCAGTGTAGTCCTTTGCTCACCAAAACCAACGAGACTGACTGCAAGAATCGGCTGTTCCTCATACTTAAGGAACAGATGCGATTCAAAAGTATCTAAAATCTGTAGACATTGAATGAAATCAAACAACTATGTTCGTATATGTCAAAAGCGAAATGTTTACTTTATCAGTCAGAGCTGGCTAGTCATGAATCAACTACAGTCGATTAAAAAATGAGTTTTACGTAAACCAAGAGAAGTATTCGCACAGAATTGAAGAGAAAAATTCCATGCACTTTCAAGCTACCTTCCAGGCCTATGCGTCTCTGCAACCTCGCCTGATGCTGATTAACTTAATGCAGGATGCAACAGTTTACACATCCCTGAAAACAACGACAACAGTACACTGATTTAACGGTAGTGTAAACACACGCACAAACAATTTATCTATAAGGCCAATGTACTTACACACATCGTGTCGTACAGCGACTGAAGCAGTTGGTGCAAGTTCATGTTTACTTCTTTATCTCTTCTAGTTTTTCAGGGGTGCCACTCAAGTCGATTTGGCCACTACACTCCAGTTTACAAAGGAAAACAAAGTTTTCGATCCTTCCTCCTTTTTCAGAATAGTAGTTAGTTGGCGTGAGCAAATGTTCGATTTTTATTTTGACGTTGACCTCTTCGAACAATCGTTTGCCTTTTCTAACATCTATTACAGTCTCTATAATTTCTATTTTATCTCCAGGGCATTTGCTTTTCACTAGAGATATTACATAACGGTTTCCTGATCACCTCAACCTTGCCTTCGTTTCCGGTCACTGAAAAATGATTTGTCACAATCCTGAAGTTTTCGCGAGATCCTGGTTACATATTATCAAAAGCAAGTCCGTTCCACTGAAACCTGTTCATGTGACATGAGCAACAGACCAGACAGCTTCCAATTCTTTTCGAACAGAATGATAAAAGAGACAAGATGCTGATGTTTTCATTTACCTAACTGAGACATTAGAATTCTGGAATTCCTACCATGTGGACTGATGACGATGTCACAATCTGAGGGATGTACACGCACGATGTCAAGAATTTTTTCATGACCTGTTGTCATTACTTTTTCTTTGTAGACCTAAAAATGTTCTCAGAAGCCTGCTGATAAAATGTTTAGCACTTATTGTGATTACAGACATGGCTTCCTAAGGCATCTCCCTTGTTTCAGTTCCTGAACTGCTTCATAGACAACGAATTCACGTTCCATTTCTTCGGACACTTTTGTGAGTTTTGTATCACTGTGATATGTTGCGAGCCCAATAAACCCGGATCCTGTTCGCATATCAGCAGGTTTCCTTTAGCAAACATCTGCATAAATTTTAATATACATTAAATGCAATTTCTGTGAAAACCAGCAAAGGAATTGCACTCAACGTAGTTCAATAAAAAAAAGTTTGACTTACAGGGAAACAAAAGTTAAACACGATAAGGTTCAGCGCAAACAAACGACCACTGGGAATGGATGACATGCGGTAGTTACATTCGGCGAATAAGACCGTTGGAGGTCATTCAATGCACGAGTAAAGTTACCGCAATAGAAGTGTGAGACAGATACAATGGAACAACCGTGATTTGCACGACGAAACGCGCAACGTTCATGATGTGTAGCCAACGTTTCGGATTCTCAAAATCGGCAACACTGAGTCATTTTCCAAGACAGACCCCGATTAACTTCCGTCTTCTTTAAACAGGCAGTCTGTAAATTCAGTTTCCCCACTACTACATGTTTGAAACCAGCCATTCAAAACTTAAAAGCACCTTCAGAGTTTGAAAATTTCGCACAAGCCTAACAATGTGAGTTTTTTTAAAACCATCTAAGGCATTGAAACAAATTAATAATCCAGTTTGGCAAAAACAATGTGTAAAAGTAATGTGTTAACCAATTTTCATAATTCACCAGAAGGAACCAACGCTTTCAATTTGTGCTCACAGTTCATCTCCAAAACTATTCTTATGATCACACGCGAAAAACATAAGCATCCAATGTGTACTGTACCGGCGAACTTGTGTCAGTTCCAAACTGAAAACTAAGCAATCGAAACACATGAGAAGAATTTGGTAGTCCTCGTTTAACTTAAGCTCCTAAATGACTGGCTAGGCGGAAATCGATCAAACAATTGACTGACTGACCTGAAATAGACTATCGACCACTTCTTGGAAATAGGGTTCTGGAAGCTGCGGAACTGGAATGTTGTCCGGACAAGCGACACTGCCGCCGTCTAAGTCAGCCACGAACACATCCACCTAGTCGGAAAGCGGGGAGGTGTAGGGAGTGCAACAAAACTGCTTTCAACTTGGGACAACTTGAAGAACATCTGGTGCAGCTGTTTAACTTATGTCTGGTGTTAACCGTAAATGAATAGGTGGATCGTACAGCGTATGTGCTTCAAAACACCGGAGCTTATTCAGTTAACAGTAGGAAAATGGTGGTATATTCTGTTAAACTTAATGATCATCACTGTAGAGAAATGAATCCATAGTGATACTCCCTGAAAATGGCAAACATGAATCAAGCAGATAAGACGCCCAAAAATATATGATGGACAGAAATTCAATAACTTTGAACTTCAACGCAATTCACCGATCATAACAGATCGCCCGAATCAATCTACTATTGAAAAACCACAACGAACATGATAAGATAAGGAAAGAATTTAACCTTGCGCATTTCGACGTTATTTGTTAGTAGGTGAGTGAAGCATTTTTCTTGTTTTACTTAAAGGTTGTGTAAGTAAGGCCACTGTGAGAATAGTACCAGACTAAGGCTGTGAAACATGGTCACATAAAAGAGGGCGGCATTCGTCTTCAAAAATTCGAACATCAATGTTTCCGGTCGATCGCACACACTATTTGGCACTTGTGGGTGAGCAAAGACGAGGTAAGGAAGGGGACAACCAATAAGGAACATCAAATAAGCTGCCTTTGAGACTACACAAACTTGGGTGGTTGGACAATGTACCAAGGATGGCAACTAGTCGTCCGCCCAGCCGAGTACTCGTTCACGATTTTACAGACGACCGGGTTGGTATGTGAGGCGGACGGCCGATTATTCGACACAGGAAAGTGAAGATATAGTCAGATATTGGAGATGTTAAGAGACAGCAGCTAGTCGACACCAGTGACATGAACGTGGCTGCTTCTTAACTGAGTAATCTGTCGCCATCAATGGCAGCAATACATCAGTGGCTCACACTGATGCTTAACTACCACACAACCATGGAAAAGGGTAAACCTTGTACAGAAAGTGCGAAGGAAAAAAGGGGACGGGAAGGGACCTAAATAATAAAAATAGCTACGTCTACATTCAAACATACAACATCAAGGTGTCTACACCCTGCAAACAAACAACCGACCTATATGTGAAAGTAAGACATCATCAGCAAAACAGCTTGCACTACCCCGCGTCAATAAGTGCACTCAATGCACAGACAACTCGGTCAAACAACGACAACACTCATTAAATTCAGCTCGGTTGGCCGCCATCTCACATGGCCTCCACTGTCGTCTTACACACGCGTCCCTAACGATTTAGCAAGCTCTTAGTTTCAATTTTACGTGAGCACATCATAGACAAGTAAAACACGAGTTCGCGAGAAGCGCTCACAATAATATGATGAGATATTTCATGTCTAAAAAGTGGATATGTCGCAATCCTAAAGCCACTGTTGACTACTGTTCGAACCGGACAGCATTATGAATCTGCGTGTAATGTGCAATAACTGACAGGAACGTAAAAAGCAGGATCAAGTGGTGTAGCATGCTATTATTGCATGATTTACGACACAGGCCCGCACATTCTTCATACTCAAGTCATACCGGTTAAGGTGTGACTGTGTATGCGTGTGTTGACCGGATTTCTTCTAATTAAATGTCACGGTGGCCAGTTTTGTGTGTATTGATCCGAACCGCTACAGTGATTGAGAAGACGGACCTACCAGGTCCAACCATGAAATAACTACGTACATAGAATAATACATTGCACTACTGACAATGTAGGAGTGTCTGGGTATCAGGACACGGTTCCATGACCATATGACAGATTCATATTTAAATTCGCCGCACCGCTGTCTCTCGTGTCTACAAGAAGGAGAATAAAGAAGTAAGTTCAAACAAAGAGCACATCGAGCCCACAACAGTTGACTGCGACCAGCGGCGTATTGTCTAACATGGCCGAAAATACATAAGCTCAATATGGCTTTAAACACATTAAGTGGGATAATCTTCGAAATGAGAAGTCGATATCTTATGAACTGCGCTTCCAGGAGGAGTTATTTTCTCTCTGCCGAATCAGACTTTTGGGTAGCTGGCTTCGGGAAGAGTCTTTATCCTGTTGCCTAGCAGGTCAGTCTGTTGAGTCAGAGGCTTCATATAAGGGTCCTACAAGTCAACCTGAGAAGTGCTGCGAACATACGTTGGGAAAAGAAATGTACGTACGTTGTTGGATTGATACGACACCGGAAAGCCACAACACCATAGCGCACTGAGTACGGTGGAGATGAATCGATGCGACATGGATATCGCAGCCTTGGGTTCGGTAAGACTTGCAAACCAAGGTAAGCTCAGAGAAGTTGGGGCTGACTATACCCTATGTCGGTTAGATTAACCAGCAGAAGTTATTAGAAAGTATGATATCCATTTTGCAGTCGATGATCACACTGATTCCTTAATGAACGTTAAGTGAACTACATGGCCACGGTCCTCCAATCTTGCACACGCGTCTGCGACTCAGTGGAGGAAGGTCTGCCATATTCCACAGCGTTTATGGTCCAGCCAAGCACCATACCGATGATACAAGGGGCAAGCTCTGTCATCTGTACTTTACCACGAATTGCTCGACATTGGTGAATGACCGTTTCTTCTGGGCAAATCCAACACACCGGTTCGGCAAGACCCAACGGCCTGGCCGGGTGTCCTCGGGTTTCACGAAATTGATGTGGTCAAAGGAAGCACTGACCGTCCGTCCCACTTATGCGTTACCGACAAGCTGGATACCGCGAAAACTCCTTTCCAGCTGAATGTTCACGATATCATTGAGTTGGCCCAACCATGAAGGTGGCACCACTATCTGTTTGATTACGTGATCGTACGGCGGTGCGACATTCGCGAAGTATGGTTCACGAGAGCGTTATGCGGGGATGAATGAATTACGGGTCATATATTGGTTGGGACCAAGTTATTTATGCACATTTGCAAGCTCATTCATTGTAGGTAAGTCGACCGTAGTCGGAGGCTGGATAATAGGTAAGTGAGGAGCTTAAGAACGAGGACTATTTCCCTACGCGTAATCACTACCCGTCCCAGAGGCGTTCTCATAATAATAACCTCTGGGGGTGTATAGCAATAACTCATGCAGCAAAACGCGACAAAAGCTACTGAAACAATCGATATCTCGTGCCAGAAACCCCCAGACTGCTTCGACAACAACGATGCAGTTATCACAAGCCTCAAATGAAAGAAAAACGAAGCATTCGCTGTTTCTTTTGTGAAACAACGCGATGTAACGAAGACAAAAAACGATATTTCGAAACAATCGTTCATTGAATGACTGTAGAATCAAGGACGACTGGTAGAAAAGGCAAGATGATTTGGTGTAAGGTCATGCTTATCGCCAGCAACACATGCAGTTCCGGAATTCAAAGGTTTTGAGAGACACGTCTGGAAAGTACCGCAGCTTGAAGTTGGGTACAAAACTTACTATCCATGGCAGCATGACACTATCTACACACTCGTGTGACAGAGATCTGGACAATGTACCGGCGAACTGAGTGGCAACTGAGCCGCCCTTATTCGCAATGCTCATCAAGCAATCTGGTAGCCGAGCATAGCCCTAGACACCATGCAGATATGGAAGAGATCAAACCCATGATGGATTCTCAATCAGTTTCGTCGGTTAGGACAATTACGGCGGCTGAGTGAGAGCAGGATCCCAAAGTAGCTGTTGTACGGGTAGCCAAAAGCCGGTAGGCGGAACCCTGGTGATTAGGAGTTTTGATACCGGAATATTATCCAAGTAAGTCATTCGCGCAGAAGGACGCAGCCCCAAACCGAACCGCACTTGAAATTCCAATAAGTGCCAGCTGGATAGTCGTTAATGCAAGAGCGCGACAAGCAAAGGGACTGTGGATGCCACAAGTCATGGTGACGTGACCATATGACGTTACGTTGAACGCAGCCGCGAACAGGTCACCCGTCTCGGATCAGTAGGTTATCCACGTACCCACTGTACATCGTTGATGAAGAGCACGTGAGACGCAAGTAAGTCAAACCAATTAAATACGTCTTCATTCGAATCAACTAACGTTCCCGGTTGTTTCGTAAACCTCCTTTTGAAGGAAATGGGTCATGTATTTCTGCTACCTTTCCTTCCTTCAGCTTTCTTAATGCACAGTGTGCTGTGGGTTTTGTCCGACTTAGTACAAATTTGAAGCCTCGTTCTTCTTCTTAATCCCATACAGAAAGCATTAGCAAATGTACTCCAATAATGAAATTCCTTTAGCCTTGCATTTTCAATATCGTTCTTGCTAAACAGAACTTACCGTTAAAGTCTTTCTAGTTTTTGTCTCCGGTATATGGGGGTTTCACGTTCTCAGCCTGCCACCTGACTGACCACCGTTGAACGACTGGATCACAAAGACCTCTACTCACACGCCACTTGGTCTTATTCCCAAGAGTCTACACCGGAAACATGGCGTGTGTGTGGAACCACAAGTAATACGGACCAATGAACTTGTGGTGAAGATAATGCGCAGGCATCCTCAGGCTTCGGACGCAATGCCAGGATAATATGCAGACGGATGCTGCCAACCGTGTGATGTAGTCGTATAGGTCTACAACGTTAGAATCCGTGTCACCTATGAAATCGATTGACAGGAATATGAAAAATACAGTTCGCTCCCATGCCCACCGCCAGTACAGTCACCTTCAAGGTAAAAACTATGAGGATTGATGTGATGATGCAAACTCAGGGGTTATGTGCAAGAAAGCAAAACTGTGGGTCCAGCACTTAGAGCAGGCCGTCGCCACTAGCTGTGTAACCCGAATGTAACCAGAACCCGAGGTGTTTGCGGAACGCTTGGATAGTCGAGCAAAAATGACTGTTTTGCTGTACACACAGAGAACTCACCAGCTCAGGAAGCATATGCCGATAGGAAGAATGGATGCCATAGAGGAAAGGTGTGGGCGCATTGAGATACTCGGTCAGACGTTTCGGTAGAATGGGAACAAATGTATGTCTATGAAGAAAAAAGGTAAAAGGACAGTACGGCAACCTTGAAAACAGATATTATTGGGTTTACAGGAAGAAGAATGTCGGAGACGGAGTCTTTGAAACGTGCACACTTGAACTGTCAAATGGTGATGACAGGGTAAGAAGGACAGATCGTGACATACGTCTTAACAATGCACTCACAGTACAGTGACATATGATGTTTAGATTACAAAGGAGTTTAGTGTAGGTCTATTAAACGTAATCAGAATCATTTCAATGATTTGCAATATTCGACGATAAACATGAAAAATAATGCCACTACAATGGAACCATTGATTCCATGATGGTAAGCGAAGGCAGGAACACGAGTGAAAAAGAGAATATTTCAGTTACTCAGAATTAACTTCATCAAGCGGCCTTTAAAGATAGCCGAATAGAAGATAACATCGAGTGAAAAGTTGCCGTTATGATCCAAGAAAAATACATAATTTCCTGAAACAGACGATTGTGAACATTGTGACAAGCTGTTAGCTCGACCGGGTACCAGCTACAAAGGCCATACAACGTCAGGTATGAGACAGAAACTTTTGGTTAAAAGACTTCGTAAATATGATATTGGCCAAGTCAGTTTTCTCTACTTAGAATCGGATAGTCGTAGTCAGTGAACGTCAACAATAATCTGTCGGTGTATCAACATAAACGTTCGAGCTACTCCATGGGATCGCATAAAAGCTCCGTAGCTGTATCACCAATTATTAAACTAGATGTCTATGCCCGAATGTAAACTGTATGGAGATCGAAATATGTGAGACCTTGAATCTACTCGCCCCATAGAAGTGACTTCCTAGAATGTTGTACTGTAGCGTACATCGGGTGGTGCACCAGCAGGATACCTCTAGTTTCCTGTTTATTTAAGGAATCAGTAAACATAAACGCTGCCGTTAACAACACTAGGTTTTTGAGGTTTCGGGTTGCTGAGGTACAAAGTAATCGAAATCACCATACAAAATAATAGCGAATACAAGCAACCATATTATGTGATAGCCGGTCAAAGGCTAACTGGCACGACATAAGCAGCCAAAAAAGCTAATAAGCCCAGAGAAGAAATGTGATCTCACGAGGTCGCATACACACACACACACACACACACAGTCATTAAATTAAAGTTGCGGAAAAACGCATCGACCTCTGAGGAGTGATCGCGCGAGTTGGCGGTAGGCTGGAGCGATAAAGGCACGTAAAAGGCTTACTTACTTACATGTCCTGCATGTCCTCGGAAAACCGTACGGCTGTCTGGGGTAGCCAAAAACAACGTGATTTCTACACTAATACCAGCTAATTTGCATTGGCAATGTGAGCCAATAAACTGATGGTCAGGTAAACAGTTTTGGCGTAGCAAACAAAAACGAATGACTCGACGATTAGTTCAACGTGGTCATGCGGTATGTAGGGTGAAAACATTGACAACATGACTGACCCGTATTTGAGTGGATAGAGAATTGCGGTCAGGGCTTGGCAAGATCGAGTGAGACGATTTAGGCTCCGAGAACAAAGTAGGATCTTTTGGTCGCTCAAAATTGCAGAAAACAGGAGGATAACATTGTGAACTCCTGCAAGGAAAAGTAACACAACAGACTGCAAACTACTACGCTTTAAGACAAATAAAATCTGGAACCTAAAAAGACATTAGGGAACAGAGCAACTCCCCTATCGCGCCACAATGACATCCAACGAAATGTCAACGTTGTAAGCAATGCGGGCAGCTAGAGGTACACTAATGCTACTCGCAAAAGATACCACTGGCTTAAAGTGACACAGCCACTAGATCAACGACCTTCGGGTTAAGCAAGCAGCAACAGTAACGGTGTTAATCCATCCTGATTGATGAGACTCAACATCACACGGAACATTCGCGACCAAGTTTACGAAGCTTAGAAGCTATAGAGAAGTGATTGTATCAGGCTATCTACAGTACCGAAACCCAAGCAGTGAAGCAACTCTGCTTTCATTCAATATTTTACCCCATGTTTAATCAGGGTTGACGGGTAACTCTTCATTTTTAACAATATGGCCGAGCACGACGGGACCGCCTGTAACAGGCAGGCGGGATTGACAAAAACGCGAACACGCACACACACACACATGGCAGATAGATGAGTGTATGGCGCGGCATCCTCCCCGCCCCAATGCCGTTTGACACGAGAGTAAGTGAAAGTTGTAGCTCACAAACTGTAGGCGATGACATGCGGTTTCCAAAGTCCTACAACCACACACACAAAACAAAATAAAAAGTAGCCAAAAGACCGAAACAGCCCAGTGGACGGAATAGGAGTGTGTGGAAAATGAGGGACAACGAACTCACCCAAATGTTTGAACAGAAGAGCTACACAATTGTGTGTTACAGGTATGGTATCACAGTGTGCCGGTTGAATGGTTTGTCGGTCACCGGCACCTAAACTGAAAGTAATGCGGGGCCCGCCTGTTGCAAATCAAAAGAGAGGGTGTGCGTTGGGAAAACAGAACGAATGGATCAAGCATGTGAAAAAGCCAAACACAAGTGAATGACTATGCATATATAATGAACGATGTGACTGAAATGGCAGAACGTACATAGGCGAAGAGCATCACAAATTGCATACGTACGTACTGTTTATACTCAACTTGCGATGGATCATAGAAGAGGAATTTGGGCAGGCACTAACAAAACAGTATCTAGACTCATCATCATGATCATCATCAACACAGCAGCCATGAACCTGATCAAAGGGTACTGTGGCTCGGACCGCCGCTCACCTGAACAGTGATGTGGGATACCCTAGAAGGAAACGTTATTAAGAAGGTTAACATATACTAAAAGAAGACTAAGCGGAAGAACTAGAAGTGGTATGGATACAGGTACGCCATTGACTGTGACACACCGCCATCTCAGATAGCGTCTCTAACCAGCGGTTTGAGTGATCACGAGGACCCCATCCAGGCAGGCGATACCTGCCCACTTTTCTCAATGGAACAGTCAGGGTAATCATCATATTTCGTGACCACGTTGTTGCTTGACCACCACGCGGTTTTAACCAACTGTTGGTGACCTCAGTATATAATGCCCGGTACGGTAAACGCTCAGCTGGCATACGGAGCACGTGACCCAACCATCGCAAGCTGTGCAACGTAATTAGTTGACCAATTGATCGCGCATCCCGAACGTTCCGGAATACGCGCCGGCGAACTGCCACATTGCTCACGCGATCGGTCCACTTAATGTGGGCCAGTTGGCGGAGACAATGATGGCAAACACAACAAGCCTGTTGATATCTTCCTTGTGAACAGGCCACGTTTCCGAACCATACAACAAAATGGAACGCATACAGGCGTTATATACCCTTCCTTTCAGCGACAACCGAACGTCTTTTCGACGCCACAGATTACGCAGTTTGGCAAAGGCAACTCGTGCCTTTGCTATCCTCACTGATATCTCATCAGTAATATTACAGGCTGACGAGATAGTGCTACCTAAGTATGTGAAACTGCCCACAGTCTCAAGCGGATTAGCTGCAACAAAGAAAGTAGGGGTGGAAATGCCTCAGTCGTGAAGCAGCACTTTGCACTTTGAAGGTGCGAAGCGCATTCCATACAAACCAGCCCGGTCACTCACCTTGTTCAGCATGGTCTGCATGTCTTCGGCAGAGGGGCTAAGTAAGACAATGTCGTCCGCATACTCCAGGTCGGTCAATCTAGCGCCAGGAAGAAGCTCAACACCAAGCCCACTGGATTCACGAAGCGCACCCTCCAGAATGTCGTCCATAACAAAATTGAACAGGAAGGGGGAAATCGGACACCCCTGACGAACACCACTAGAAGTGATGAACGCTCGAGACAGTTGTCCATAAACTCTCACCCTGATTGCAGAGTGAGCGTACAGTGATCTCAATAGATTCACGTATTTCTCTGGTACTCCCTTGCGAAGGAGACAGCTCCAGAGAACGTTACAAGCAACTGAATCGAAAGCAGCCCTCAGGTCCAAAAAGACCACGACCGTCGACTGCCTAAATGAATACCCATGTTCCAAGATCCGTCGTAAAATGTGATCAACGCACCCTCAACCGGAGCCTTATTACGCTTCAATAATTTGAGCTCTAGGGCCACTTCTGATTCCGACAGAGGACCGTCTGAAATGCAATAGCTGACCAATCGAGTCCCGTCGTCCATATGATCTGGTTGAGGCCAACTGAGCTGCTCTTCGAAATGTTCAGCTCACCTGTCAAGTCGGTGCGACTGGCTGGTGAACCATCTTTTTCACATATGGTCTCACTTACACTGACTTGACGGTCAGTACAACCACGGATCAGGGAGAGAAGCTTTCTGCTATTCCCAGACAAAGAGGCTTTTTCCATCTCTTTCGATTGTTGGACATAGTAGTGCTCACGGTCTTTGCGCGAGCATTTAGTCAGCTTGCGTTTAAGTTCTCGACGGTCGTCATCGTATTCAGAACCAGGTGGGATAGAGCGACACTTGTTCATAAGATTCATCGACGTGACGGAAATCCAGTTCTGTCAAAATTGAACAGCTCCTTCGGAACATGCCTGCTCACAGAACGCTTTCATAGCTCCACCGATTTGTTCCCAGTGTTCGTTAGGATCTTTCATCTAACTCGAACTGGGCAACTTCTTCAACAACGCCTTTTGGTAAACGTTCTGTACATCCTAATCGCTCGAATGCCAGTTAAACACCTTGCATTTACGAGCGTAAGTCCTCTGGGCAAATGACAAAACGAAACGGGCACGCACAACGGCATGGTGCGAGTCCAGGTGGTTGTTCCAAAAGGCACGACAGTCCATAACAGAGTGGCGCCACCGGTAACTAACTGCTATATGATCTAACTGTGTCCACGGCTGAGAAGCACACGGAGGTCTCCAAGCAACACAGTGCTTCTTCCTGCATTAGAACGCGGTGTTCGAAACATATAGATTAGGTAACGTGAAAATCTAGTACCAGAGTGAACCGTTTAACCGGACCTTTGACCTTGCTATGAAGGTAGGCTAACCCAGTGTTTTGGTTTCTACGTCTTCCTTATCGGTTAAAAGTCTGGACACACAGGAATCGGCATTAGTTTTCTGACCCCTTCTTAATTCCTATTTTTCCAACTGTTCTGTCTGCGTACTGTTTTTCCACAGTTCACACACTTCACAAGACTTTTTCAGTTTTCTAGGGTCCTGAAAATCTCTTCATTTACCTTAATATGCACTAAACAGCTGAAACTTGTGTGGTCTTTGTAAAGTACCAAAGTATAACTCAACCAAACGAGCGGATACTCGCGAGTGGTGGACCCGAATCAGTAAGATCCGGTAGGATAGTCTGGTAATGTGAGGTACAATAGAGCAATAGTAAAGATATGGCGTTTGTTAAAATAACAGGAAAAGTTTTCAACATTTCTACCGTAAAGGGTTTGTTTTCACGCTGCCTATAGCAAGACAGCAGGACTAGCAGTATTTAGATCTCCAACTAGTGTGATGGGCACCCGATGTAGTTGCCAGTTTAACACCAGAATAACAATCTAATACTTCCACTAACGCGATTTATGGGGTTGTAACTACGAACTTATGGCAATAATACACGCCCAAAACTATCCGAAAGATTCCGAAAAACTGTCCAAGTTTCCTGGGAGTTCATCAAATGGAAAAACACAATAAATACAGGGGCGCCAGTACCCAATCAGCAGAATAACAACGTACACGCGCGGAAGGAAATTACGGAGTACATTTGAGGGGCTATGCAGACAGGCATGCTTAGCTGGTTAACCTGTGTGGAATGAACGCAAGTTTAAAACAGGAAAGTGTAGACAGACACATGTGTGTATACAGGTAGCTATGCATATAGACTGGCTTCAGCCAACATGTGGCCTAATACGTCACGTGATAGTGGAACGTAAATTGATCTACGTGTGCAACATGGCTAATTTGCCCCGCAATCCTATCGACAGGACGAGAACGAGCGGTGCACTAAGTCTGATTTAGCTTTGCACGCAGTCAGTATTGTTGAAACGGACAATTAATTATACCATTGGAATGCAAATATTAGCTATCTGTTTGAATAACGATCACATTACCCAAATGACCAGATGTGCAATCAACACATAAAAAGAATAAATCCAGCAGTACCGCAATTAATGCCAGCAATAGTGGTAAAACGGAAAGCAAAGATCAACCGACCTTGAAACCAAATAGATCGTTCAACGCGTTTAACCTCTGGAACAACAAGTTACGTCCTTGCTCAAGTGATAAGCCAGACGCGCGGAACGTGTTCACAGAATGTCCGCTGTCACTATCTGTCTCCGAAGCACTAACGGCGTGTGCTGGGAATACCGTATCAACAGCAGCGAAGTTCGCATATATTCATCCGGGACGGACAGACTATCGAATCCTGATCACAGTGACCTCGATGTATCCAACAAGCATTAAGTTGACCTACGCTTGAGGATGGACATAAGGTTCTACTACCTCGTGAGTGCCGAGAAAGATACTGAAAATGATGAGAACGACTACCTCCCTAACAGACCTTGTGCATTCAAACGAGAAAAACCTGAATCAAAGGGTTTTAAAAACAGCAAAAAAACATCTAGGCCTACTACTAACCGGTAGGTGGAACGTCCACTGAACCCAACATCGTCGCGATCATCTGCTCGAGAGAATACTGGTGTAGGGAGTCGGAGAAAACAGTGTACAACAGACTGAGACTGTTCTGTAATAGAAAGAAGAAAAACATAGTACCACCTCAGCTAGAACCCATGGTATAAAAAATCACCGTGATGATAAGCCTAAAACCACACGTCTATCCTAAACTGAACGAGAGAACTTTTGTTCCTGCCAAAGAATTGAACTGGCAAACAGAAATGCTTGGTGGAAGATGGACCTAATTCAAAGAATAAGGAGACATCGACGATGAGGCAAACCCGAATGTGATGTGAAATTATTGATCAAAGATCAAAATTAACATGACGGAACAATTACGCAGTGCATCACACAGTGCGTCACGCAGTGTGACGGTACCCAACTTCTACACGTACATTTTACTGGGTAAAATAATAAGGCTGACTTTTTCATAAACTTTTTACAAAGATGCAGATTTTGTACTACGCGTCAAATCGCTCGGGTGCATTTGCTTCACCTTGCAAAATGTGACAAGGCTTACGCATGTAGCAGAACGGCAGAACAGGATAAGGGCATGCAACCACAGACGAGCGATTCTTTTGACGACGGCGGGTGAAATTTGGGTTGGCACGGTATGGATGCTCATGTCAATTGACGGAGAAGAATACAACGTGTGCAGTTACTTTGCATCACAATAACTGCAGTAGAAAAAAAACGATGTATGAATAGTACAGATTACGGGAGACAATCAGAATTTCGGAAACTTACCTTAAGAACATCGAAATGCTGATGTCGAGCAAGTAGGACTAAACATTTGGGGGCATACAGCTCCGCTGGACGGACTAAATTTGGATCGCCTTGATCAAATCCCGACTGGACTTTGTGAGCACTGGATCGAATCCGACTATTGAAAACGCCCAAGTCCGAACTCACAAGGCTTTCGGAACTAGGTAAACTGCTGCTAGCTGGACTCAACCGCGGGAAAGAATGAAGGGGATGGGTGCCGCCATTCACCGGGTTGCTGTTGTTCAACAACCTCCCATTTGGGTGAATCAGGCCAACCTTGTCTGAGGCAGTGAGCAGCTGTTGGGGAGTCACTGCTTCATGGAATATAAGGCAAGCAGCGAAGTAGGAATTGCCCGCCACATCCGTTAGGTAAGCGACGAAAAAATTTGGAGGGGGACGACTCGTTTCCAAGCGCCAGCCACACGGTTGACAGAACTAGGGTTCAAGATAGATAAAACTGAAAAGGCTTACCGCCTCCAGATGAAAATCGTATGGGTAATCGGACCATGATTTCGACGGAAAACGATGAACAATTCGTCCTTGACTTTCGCTGCCAGCTTTTAAATAAAAATGAGAACAGAACAAATTAACGGTGTTGTGTGAAGTGAATGACAGGCTAAAAACTAAGGAGTCTTAGTTGAAGGGCTCAACACTGAAAAAGATCGAGGCAGCAACCAGACAGCAATTAACTTGTAGGCTCCATCGAAGATATGGAAGTGATAAATGATTTTTTGTATTAGGAGGAATAAAATGCGAGCAGTGACCTGTTTAGGTTGACAGCAGTAGAGCATGGAACATTTTACAAACAACGCAATACCACTGAAAGCGTAAGGTGACAGTTATACCTTCTGCACCTTAGGATGTGCCGACGTGTTTCTGTGTCCGATGTTACTGTTGGTGATTCATTGTTGAAGATATCTCTATGAGTTACTCCAGCACTGCTCTACATCTTCAGAGTAGTCCAAACTAGGCAGATTGCACCCCAGTGGTGGGGCGGAGAACGGAAACGTAAAACTACGCTGGAGTCTCAAGATTTTGCGGAAACATACACTAACAGGCCGAAGATTCGTCCATCGGGGTTCATAGGGTGCACTATTGAGTTCACTGGAGGTCTGAAAGATTCAGATCACTGAACGTCAGTAGACCAGAACAACCGTGTTATATTATGGCGAGAAAAGATACGACCCACGTACAGCACATACCCGACATTAGTGAACGTAGTCATACTTCAGCAGAGTAACGTAGGAGTTCGTTAATCCGACTCGATCGAAACGCCAGTCACTGTAAGCACACATTAACAGGACTTCAGTGTGATGCTTACATTTCTACTGTCTGATATACTGAGCCAGAGGAATCGGGTAAGACTAGACCAATCGGAATATGGATCAGTGCTGAAGAAATATCAGAGTTATCTTAAACTGATATTGAGTTACACGAATGCGATGTCGGAGAGAGCGAAAACGTTGCTGGGACGTAGTAGAATACAAAAAAATATACAACACGGTGATAAAAGCGGAAGGAATCCGAAGTTGAAAAATGACGCTGGAACCCCGCGTGTTGATTAAATAAAATTCTGGTCTTCAAAACAGACATCGGCTGGTAGACAGTAACGACGACAACAACCAACTGTACGATTGTCGACTGAAGACCCGTTTACTCCCGAACATCTATGTGCATTTTTTGACGGCCTGTGAACAAACTAACGAAGAACTCATCGCAGAATACCTACTCAGTTCAGAACCACATATAATGCAGTTTCCGCTATAGATAACATACAATAAGCAGAGGCACAGTGCAAAGCGATCAGACGTAAGGAACAGTGAGAGAGAAACACCAAAGAACAAAAAGTTTAAAAGGACGGAGATACAACTTAAACAGGCGTGACCTTCACTGACCACAACTACTTTAAAAGTATCCAGTGACCCTAGCCGAAAAAATTCCAAGTGACTGGTTGGAAAACCAGCTCATTTAACTGGTTCACAGATTGAAACTAATCTTTATAGTCACAATATATCCCGATCGAAGTACGGATGATCTGGGCTGTCAGACACTTTTGAGGACGCCCTTGGGGGTCACGGACTTCCTAGCGATCAACGTTCATGATTAGATCAAATAAGCCGACAGAGGATGAACAGAATGTGGTCATTCCTGACGATAGTCAGTTTGAAGAGAACACTCTGGATCGAAAGGTCATTTTCTTTAACAGACAGAATACGAGTAAAAGCACGAAAGACGCAAAACGAGGCTAAAGAGGAATAAAGACGTACTAAATGAGTATGGGACCGGGCGTTGTGGTTGACGAACGTCTGCCTTCATTTACAATGGTAAAATGACCCTTCCACGTATAATCAGATTGGCTACTTCTTGTTGGTGTTGATCCCTTGATATGAGGTCATTGGTTTCTTACTGCTGTTTTTGAGCAATAGTCAGATAAATCACACACCCCTCCGGGATTTCATGACCGGTTGCCTATGGCTTAGCTCTGACCATTGTGTGTAATTATTCAGTTAAATGTTATTCGGTCGTGGCCGTTTACGCGTCTCCCCGCGTTCAATGCGCGTATTGGATAGTATGCTTTGTCTAGTCTGATGCGTCCGTTCTTTGAACCGGATGACGAACACCACGCTTCCGGAAATTCTCTTGCGCTTTTGGTGCTTGCTTAAACAACTTCTGCAGCGTACATGCTGAACGTGTATCCAGCTTGGTGCTCGTGGACAGAGTTTATGAGAATTGGTCGAGTTTCGTAATGGCTCATTTGTATTCATGAAGTCGTGTAAATAGCCCCCGTACAGTTTGGCTGATACACTGTTTCTCGGAATCATGGCATTTACTTTTGCGTATTGTGTTTCCGATGAGCCACCTTTTCAGCAGCAGCAGCAGCAGCAGCAGCAGCAGCAACAACAACAACAACAACAACAACAACAACAGTTCACGCTTGGAATGTGCTCCTGCGATGTCATGTGGTCACAAGACTCACGAAGTCGTTTCTGGTAAATTTCCAAAGTATGGTAGAGCAATGCGCTTGATTAACTTTCCGCATAATTCAATTTTCTCCGCTTTTGTAGTGGGCTGAGTCTGATATATCGCGGATGCTTCGTAGAGATACCTTTCTTCTCTCCATTTGAGTTTGTCATTATCATCACTTTCATCTTCGAGCCGCACGTTGAAGTGCGGTGGCAATTGCTGCTGTTAGTCCTGACAGTTGTCCAAATAATGGCAGAGTAACGAATAAATACAAATATAAAGGGAGAAAAGAAACAGAAGAAAAGAAGAAGCAAAGGAGAGTCAGCAAAAACAAGAATCAACGACTTTGCCGATGAAGGCTCGTCACTGACCGCAACACAGTGCCATACCGACGTTTCCAATGAGCCGTGTGGGTCGTTCTGAACTTCCCGAGCAGGTGGACGTCACCTACCAGTCTGTTCAGGTCAAGGTTTTCATAGCCTACGTCATCGCTTGAGCACCCTGAGGTTCCGTCCAATCATCAGCAGCCATTCTGAACGATACGCGGTGCTGCAGCCGCTTCATCTGCATACAGAGAACATAGCCTGACCAGAGAAGATTGCATACTTCCATTTTACCGGGTATACGTAGCGAACACTTCCCTGATATGCACAGACGGGCGAACGAGTTGTTCACACAGCTAGCCCACTTGATGTTGGCAAACTCGCGGAATCAATGGTTGGGGAACGACGAGAATCTGAATAGATCGGATGGATCAAAAGGGCCATAGGGCAGTGTACAAATGATGAAGATAAATAAACACATTGCAAGCTTTCGCCATCTACGTAGATACTTTGTCAGCAATACCATAAGCTAACGAGATGATACTACCCACGTGGATGGGGCAACCATTCGTCCCCAGCGGTCCGCTTACAGCAAATATTGGGGTGAACTCAGTCTGGTAACAGTATTTTACGCTTAATAGGGGCAAAGTGTGTACCACACAGCAGCACAGCCTAAGTATTGTTTACAGATAAAATAAGTAGAACAATGTCGCCCGGACACTCGATGTCAGTCAGTTTGCCCCTCGGCAGAGGCTTCACTTCGAAGTCTTCAGAGCCACTGCGTACTCCCTTCAGAATATCATCCATCATATAACTGAAGAGAAAGAAGTGATCCGACGCACCTGTCGAACGCCATTTGAAGCAAAGAACGCCTGACAGTTGCTCAAAAATAAGCAGTTTGCATTCAGGAGTAGCATACAACTTCAATAAATTGGCATATTTTACTGAGATGAAGGAGGTCCCGGAGAGCGTGTCGGGCAGCTGTCAAAAGCAGCCTTTAGGTCCGAGAAATAGCACAGCTGCCAGCTAGGAAAGGGAGTGCCGATGTTCCAGTATCTGTAGCAGGGTGAAAATATGGTCGATACGCCTGTAATCAAGCCAGGAACCTGACGGTTCTCCGTCCACCTGGTTCCCTCTGTGTTTTAGAAGCCGTCGTATTTGGTGCCCGTGATCAGCTGGGATGTGACAGAGATAAGTCAAACACCTTTGTGGTTCTCACATGATGTCCTGTCACATCTCTTGGAAACGGATATGACCACTGAGGCACCTCTTCAGTTCCCAACATGAAACGAAGACAAGTACCCGGATCAGACAATGACCTTCCTTTCGTATGAAACGTACTTCGTACCACTTGTGAGTTCTCATTACATTTTCTCTATTGCGAGCAGTTTGCTTGAGACCAGGCCTGCATTAGACACTTGGGCGCATCGCCGAGTGAATTTGTAAGGTCGCTGATGAGATACCAGTCGGGATAATAAAAGCTCGTCTTGTTAACTTGCTCCACCTGTAGAGTTGAAAAGACGCCCAGTTGCCGCTGTATAGTGGGCGTAGGATGGTCGGGTGCGATCTGTTTCGATATGTCGTTCGAAGACGTGGTCTGTTCGTGACGATGAGTTTACCAAGCTTGTTGTGCTGGATCAGTGTTGTTTGCATCAATTAGGCAACATTAAGTGAGATGATCAACAACGCAATGCGGCCGTTTGCCAGCGTATGTTTTGGAGTGACCGGGATTTGTAGCCACTGTTCACTAACCAGACTGCACAGTCTGTGATGGTTAAGTTAATGGCCACGTATGGTGGTTGAGTGTGTGGTTCACTATGCATTAAGCAACCAACCTGTTGGGAAAAGCACTTTTTCCCGAAAAACTCGTTATATTTCCCAAGGGAAATAGATGCTTCTATTTTGAGAACTCGAATGCCCGCCATCATTCTAGAAGATTAGAGTTCGCGCGCTTGCCTCTGATTGGCCCGTTCAGTGTCCTAGGACTAAGGCCACCGAAAACCTATAAATACGACCGTTTTGAGCCATTGTTTTGCCTTCGAGCTGAGCAGCAAATAAAGCTTGTTTGAAGGTCGTCTTTTTCCTTTCTTGTTGGGGGGTTCTAAGTTGCGAGAGTTGGGTCCGAGTACTTGCGTTCCGATTATTCGTATCGTTTGCGATATCGTTGCGTTTCACTCGTGATCGAGATACTGCTCGCGGTCTTCCTGTCCGTTCTTGCTTTCCTCTCTCAGGGGGTCGTAACACAACCAGCCAAAGGTTGGGTAGAAACACGAGGCGGTCGGGCAACAATGTGGTTATAAAATACGAAGTCCCTGACTGCTCCGTAGAAGAAAGTGATTAGGTATCGTCCGTTCGGTAGGGGAACCCAAAATCACTGAAATCGCTCGTTAGGGACGTTGCGATACGGTAGTCAACCGCAGTAAATGGCATGTTTGCGTCCGTAATGCTCTTTCCGTTCACTCTTGGCTCATACATTTTCCATTTCTTTTGATGCAGTTTCTCCAGGGTACTTCTCATCATTTACGATGAATGACGTGTCGAGTCACAAAGTCCTATGGACCGGCTCATTATCAGTTGAAAAAGAACGAATAAACGTTTCTCTTACTTCAGTTCAGATAAAGGTCAACGATGAACTACCAGCGGATTAAGCAAAAGTAACATCAAGAGCGGCACAATTTAAAGCTGTCCACCTTTTCCACTTTTGTCCAGCTGTGACAAAAACGAAATAATAAAAGACTGTTCACTGCACTCAAACAATATCGACATAGATCCCCCTTTTTGCACGTAAACCAAGTTACACCACGCTGGCGACGAGAGCTGCCTTTTGACAGCTTTCAGACGAAACGAGAGATGTTAAACAATACCTCACATTCTACCAGATATCTAGGAATGGGTTTGGCAGCTTTAGAGTGTTGAAATTGAGTTGATTTAACGTTGAAAAACAAATTTATGAAAGTTCGTGTGCTTAACCAGCTTCACAAGTGGCGGTGATATAAGAACTGAACTATAGACTCATATCAAAAGCTGATGAGACGATGAGTCGTGTGCATAAGGTAGCCGGAAGAATGATGCTTACAGTCAATCGCACGTGCCGGGCGGCCTGAGTGGGATAGAAACCAGAGTATGAAGTGGATATTTAGTAGTGAGAGTCACACGGATTTATTAATTCGGTTCTGAAAGACAGATTTGTATAATTCTGCTTGCGGAACTCGGTGCGGAACAGTGGGAACACTGTTTTAGGACATTCTTCTTTCACGATTCCCTCGCCCCTGAAAACCCATCCATATTGATTATACTGTTCAATCACATTTCTACCTCAGTATGTAAATCTATGTCCGACTGTAAACCCTACAGAAAACGCTTTCGAGATGCTCCGGAATGTTTACGCCCAGGCTAGTAACGAAATTTACGCCCAGCACATGTTGGCAACACGAAAACAGGACTCAGGTGAAAATGTCGATTCGTTTGTCCGTCCGCTTGAATCGTTGACCGATGGGTGTACAATCATCACAAACATCGTGAGGAAGCATTACGTGACTCATCCATTTTCGAAATTCAGTTGTCACAGTACGCCAGATAATGTTAAAACATACGCTAACATTTCAGATTGCCTTCGTGCAGGTACGATCATTGGAAATGGAGTTACAGCAATCCCAAATATACAGCAATCCTTCAGCAGTTTGCGGTTCCGTCACAAAACATGATACGGAGCCACTTCTTACGAAACAGGCCTCCGACCAGACGATTGCAATTGCTGCCTACATATCCAAATGCTTCTTTCGTGAACATTGTAAACATCTACGTTTTAAATTTTCTTCACGGGAGGCTACCTGCAGTGGCTGTAGAAATAAGACATTTTCAGAAGGTTTGCAGGTCTTCTGCAAACACAAAACAGCGTTCTTCCAAGTTAACTGTAACATTGCCGGCGGTCGTGACTTCCGCTCCACAGTCTTATGAATACTGTCACTCTACTCGTTACTTATGGACAAATTTTGTATGCTCTGATCGAGACCAGGAGTAGTGAGCTGTCTCTTCATCAGTTTTTCAAAAGAAAATGTGGGGGTTTCTTGGAATCTAAGCGTCGTATCACAATGGCCCGCACTGGTCTCACTATTCACACGGCAAGGCATTGTTTTATTTCGATTTGCTTCAGAAAGGATGTGCAGGAAATTTTTAATTCTTTGTACTTTCAAACCTTCCCGTGAATGTCAGCCATGCGACTGACCGCTAATCAGTTACCATGCGAAAGAGTCGTCCGAAAAGTCTCCATTTCCGAATGGCTTTTACTATTGCATGAGCTTCGTTTTCAACTGAGGGATGGTGGTTCTCACTGTTAGAGTGTCCAAGAAGAGAAGGCAACCGGGTTATCGTTTTGATTAGGTATACCAGTAATAGAAACATCGGAAGCATCCGTCTCAACGACCAAAGGAACCATCGGGTCAACTGTAGTTCCTTTTCTAGACCTTCAAATACGGTTCGAGATTTAGCTGTTAACAGGAATGTTCTGTTATGTACCACAGAATGTCTTGTTGGAAAAGCAGGTGATATATTGGGAGTAACAGACAAACGCCTCGGCAACTCGCTGCGGTGATTTGCTATCCTTGGAAGGAGCTAGATTTCGAGGAGGTCCGAGATGATTAGGACCCGGCTTAATAATTCCATGAGACACCTTGTACCTCAGCATTATAATGCACCCGGAAGAGATCACACTTTTGGGACCAGTAAAAGTAGTTCAGGAAGATTGGACCGTTTCCATGAAGTCACGGTGAGACTGGACCTTGACGTTGTGTGACGGCTTGCGCATCTCGATGACCTTTTAGGCCAAACTGGACGGTGGGGTGACCACACCAACAGAGTTACTCATACCAGGCAGGCCAACAGGTAGAGGACTGACAAACCATAGTCTCCTGGTCCTCCAGGTTGGGGGTTGGAAGATGGTTGGCATCTCTTCCCGAAAAACGTACCATTTCTGGTACACCGCCACCCACCCAATGCCTTGCGGTACAGGCTTTTGAGCCAAAGGCTTTGGTTGAGAATCCTAATCGTTCTCCTGTCTAGGTCCGGGCGTCCTGGCAGTATCTCAGCCCACACACAACCATTAATCCTCAAAACACAAACAATTCCATACTGCATCGGCCGTCTCGCAGTATAAACCGGGTCGCCCTATCTGCTGCATACAGCAGGGTGGATAGGCGAAAACAT
>QNGE01000045.1:254732-333715 GCA_008508345.1 Paragonimus westermani | reverse complement strand
GTTGTGTTGTTTGCAAGGTGTAGGCACCTTGATGCTGAATGTTTGAATAGGGATTTAGTTATTTTCAGTGGTTAGGTCCATTCCCGTCCCGTTCTTTTTTTCCTTCTCTCCTATATATAGGGTTTGCTTTTTCTTCATGGTTTTGGCAGTTAAGCATTAGTGTGAACCACTGATATATTGCTGTCTATGATGAAGATGATGATATCGTGTTCATCGGCAGTTTTCCAATTTATGGTAACATGATCGACACATGCAAATGCGTCTGGAAGCTCAGCTTTCATTATAAGCCCAATGATCATGCGCTGGAAACTTGCCATTCCACTAGGGACTCCAAAGGAATGCGATAAAACTGATACCAGTGCAGAGTTCGCCTTCAATTTTAGTGTGCGGCGTGGCTTGTACAGGCCGAAATAAATTATGCCATTTGTCTTCAACTTTTCTGAATTGAAGATGATTCCCTTTTCCATATCTTGGACGTTGTCAAGAGCATCGTCCGGCAAAAACTTAAGTGTCACGGATAAATTCGAACTCTTTCTCCATACATTCTGTTTTGCTCAACATAACTGAATATTTGTCTCGGCTTGACACCATTATATTCTCACTTTGTCTCACTTTCCTCAGACTTCGGAAGAGTGTCAATGTTAATAGGCTATGACGATTTTAAGTTTAGTTTTGATGTTGGAAGGCTACATTCATTAGTTTTGCTCCCAGCCAATTTTGATTTGCCTCAGACGTTGGAGAATGCTGCTGAAGTTGATCATACAGGTTTCTGAATTGGGTATATAACCCAAGTTCTTCGATTTTCTTTGATGGTGTTGCAAACTTCGAACGTAACGACAGAGTTTCCATCTGAGTAAGTGGTAGGGAGGCAAACCAACAGCCAGCTTCTCAAGTGGCTACAAACACAACTAGAAATGACGGACACCGGTATGGAGACCGATAGGCGACAGCCAGCGGCACCAATAAACAAACACAATCCAAAAAAACACAGAGTCAACGTTTGCACCCACCAGTTTGCTGGCTATCAGGTGTCAACCCCCCACGTGTGTTCAGAAACAGTTCGTGATGAGGTTGTGGCTGCCCTGGTGGTCCGCGTTCCCATATTTTTCCTGTCCGTCTGCATAATCTCGTGTCATGACTTTTGCCCTATTGAACCTTGTTTCGATGTTTAAAATTAGTTACATGTCCGTGAGTGATCAGTGTACAAAATGTTACTCCAGAAGACATCAAATGATTTACGTCCTTTTACAGTCTTATTCAGATTTATCAAGAGGACGAATTGTTTCGAAACTCCTTCAAACTATTTGAAAATTGGAGAAGCACCCCAGGACTGGTGCCCAGCAACAATGATTCCCGTTTTGAGAAGGGGGGACTGAGTTTATGTGACAACGACGTAGGTATCAGTCTAATGTCTACTGCGTCCAACTTACTCACTGGCTTTATATTACGCCGGTTCACTAAGCCCAAAGAAAGCCAGCTGTGTGAAGAACAGGCTAAAGGGTGTGGTGGTCACATTACCTTGCGACGAATATTGGAACATCGACACTCTAAGGGACAGCCGACGGTCATGGTCTTTTCAGACCTAAAGGCCGCTTTGATTTTGCACTGCCTTCTTCGCAGTGGAGTACCAAGGAACTATGTGGATCTGTTGAAAACACCGTATGTTTACACCGTAAGCAGAGCGTGGTGTTTGTCAGGAGTGTCCAATCACCTCCTTCCCCATCGATTTTGTCATGAACGACGTTCTGGAAGGTACAGCTTAGGAATCCAGTGAGCTTGGTGTTGGGCGTCTTCCCGACGCTAGGTTAACCGACACAGAGTATGCGGATGACATTGTCTTACTTAGGCCCTTTATCGAAGACATACATACTATGCTGAACAAGGAGAGTTCCCGAGCTGATCTGCACGAAGTGCGCTTCGCACCTTTAAAGGGCAAAAGTGCTGCTAAACGGACTGAGGCATTTCTATTGCCACCCTCTTCTTTGCAGGCAATCCGCTTGAAGATGTGGACACTTTTGCACTATATCCTCAGCTTGTACTACTGTTAATGAAATACCAGAGAGGATAGCAAAGGCATAGGTTACCTTTGCCAGCTGCCGTCATCTGTGGAGTCGAAAGGATGTTCGGCCGTCGCTAAAATGTAGAACATATAAGGATTGTGTGCGTTCTCTTTTGCTCAGCAGTGCACAGTTCACTATTGTGTGCCTGAAGGGCCTCAACAGTCATACTACTCTTGCATTGGTTTTCCTAATCAGAGTTAAGGTAGTTTTAGGAAACTAAGCGTTACATATGTGCGCGTCAAAGCGACGTACAAGGTGGATCCACGCCGAGAACATCGAACTGTCGACACCATCAGTGTCCAATTAAGGCATGTGACCCAACAACCACAAACGGCGGACCTCACCCTACAAGCTTGTTGCGCATAAACGGGTGCTGCAGTGTTGCCCAACCTCCCACATCCCACTCGATTTTGAGGTAGACGAGATCCTAAGCTGTGCTCTTACAGACTGCGGATGGGACGGCGTGGAATTGCTCCCAAGCACTCTGCCTCGAAATAAAAGACGCAGACGATCTGCGAGGGTTCACAGAGAGCCCGGAACATCGTAGACAGACTGGAGGTTTTGGTTCGTAAGTTTAGTATTGCCCTCACACCTATTAAATACACCTATTAAATACAAGGTATTGTTGTGAGGTTGGCAGGGCTCCACGCCTGTCTCATCTTTGGTGGTGAGCAGTTGGAGGTAGTCGAATTCACACAACTTGAGAGCTGTATCAGCACTAATGGATTGTCTGATGAGACAACAAATCGCACAGCAAAGACTAGGATGGTGGTTGCCAACTTACACCATCTTTAGCATCGGTATGATGTCTTTCTGTAAAAAACCGAGTGCACCATGCCATTGTAAGAGCAGTCTTAATTGTACACCTCCGAAACCTGGTCCAACCGCGCGGAGGATGTTCACACAGTATCTGTTTTCAACCACTGGTGTCTCCGAAGCATAAGCGGCGTGTAATGTGACTACCGTGTCAACAACAATGAAGTTCGTTGAAGCCTCTTCGGGACGGACAGACTGCGTCGACCTTTGAGCACTGTGATCTCGTCTCGCAGGATTCGTTAGCTTGGCCACAACCCACGAATGCTAATCCACTGCCTGCCACACTGTGCCCCGATTACGGGTAGTGAGTTAGGCTGAAAGCGGCAGCCCCGTTGTCAGCGTATGACGGTTTCGGGGGGTGTAGTCACTCACTGTGAACCTCACTTCAGTAGGGCGTACCTGGTATTCTGGGTGGGGTCCGAAGGGCAATGAACGCCTTTGGTTGATACGGGGAAGAATAGAAGTCAGTAACACTTGTGTTGCGAACCCAAGTGCATCGCTGTACTCTTTTCTTCTTTACCCTTCTAAACTTTCTCTCCTCCATCTTACGCATCACATTTTTCACTGCATATAGTGGCACGTTTGCCACTATATATATATATATATATATATATATATATATATANTCTCTCCTCCATCTTACGCATCACATTTTTCACTGCATATAGTGGCACGTTTGCCTATATATATATATATATATATATATATATATATATATGCGCGATGTTAAGATCCTTAAGCATGCAACCAAGGTACAATACAACTCAACTGTAAATAGACCAAGTCTCGGAGCACTACATTATACGCACTCCTATTCAGCAACAATCGTACGTCTTTTTAAAACCCCAGCGTGGATGGTTGGCAGTGGCAATAAGTGTTTCGGTTGTTCAGGCTGCCAAATTCTCCGCAACACCGTAAGCTGACGACACTGTGCTAGCCAGGCATATGAAACGGTCCATACTCACAGGCGCGATGAACAAAGTAACATAAAGGAAGTCCACGTTACGGCAACTTCGCTGGAAGTTGCCGAGTTGCCTGTTTGTTCTACATAACAGCGTTAAATAGCGTGGTATGATTTCTACGCTCTATGTCATTAAACTTACTAAAATGAAAAGTCTGCCACCAGTTATTTGGATTTCTCGTCTGTGGCAAGATTACATGGGAAGAGATAGCGGATGCCTCTGACGAACAACCTTCGACGTAGTACCACCCATGAGAACCCATAAATTCTTACACTGCATGAATAACGAGTGCAAAGGTTCTCACCTAGTATCACGATCTACTGGAACCTCTCTAAGGAGAGGTGACCGTGGGCACCCTTATTGACGTTACTTACAATTTACTATCCAAGCTATGAACCAAGCTACACATGCACCACAGATCATTTCAAGTTTACTGAGGCATGGCTTGACAGAAATTGTTCGCATCACACAAAAATCAAGTAGCTATTCTTCTAAAAGCAGCAGCACAACCTGCCCGTATAAGACTCTCTGGCGCTATGTGATAATCCAAACCAAAAAAACGGCTGGTGCTTGCAGGACAGTCAACTCAGTCAGACTATACTTATAACAGACCCATAGTCAATACACAAGCAGCCCATAAAACCCCGTGCCAAAAATTTTCTCATGTGTAAAATCCAAGTCACTCCATCGAAAGTGAACCAAGCATAAATACATAGTCCGTGCGCCCGTCTCACGCTGTGCATCTAAATTGAAGTACTCAGTGACTAATACCAAATACCTCGTAATTTCCAGTCGGACTATGGAAGAATTATCGGACCTGTTGAACCGGACCGCCAGTGAACTAGTGCGGATTAACTGTTTCTGCAGATTGAGGTTTCAAACGCGATATAATCACTGCGAACAGAAACTTTAACATGAAGATGTGCACATCCGCAGGCATATAGATAATCAACAATGTACAGATTGAGGAGAAATTAGTGTGCTTTCTACATGGTAATGACATACGTACGAAAGTTCTTATTAAAATCAACTCCCAGTTGCTTACTAACAAATGCAAATCGGAAAAAAAATCATAGGAGAAACAGTTTTCTGAGGACGTCATTCTGTGCAGGTTGATTATCACTAATAGACCAGATCAATAGAAAATAGAAAAATGGCCCACTCTATTAGTTCACTTACTCGCCTTATCGAAATCGTAGGCCACAAGCACTACATAGTCCACCAAGCGGGGCATAACTTCATACTGGCCGCGCGTACGTTACCTTCGGACAACCCGCCATTTCAGTTGATTCAATGGGTTTAATGAATTCCACTTCAATTTCAATTTCAAGTTTCACTTTCAAATCCAGAACCGGATGAAGGCCTGTGCCTTCTGAATTCCTGAAGCTTGACTCGTGTGATCAGCGACTCAGGGATTGCGTTTTCTGTCGAAGCAAATGCTTTCAGTAGTGATCTTCGTGCGGGGATAAAAGAAGTGACAAATCCTGGTGGTCATGAGTAATAAAACCGGATCATACTTCCGTTAGAACAAGGCCTCCGGAATCTTTGCTGGCAATTTGTTCCACGAGTTGACTGCCTGATTAGTGAAGAGGTTAAATCAAACAACCAATCGTGATCTTGTTTTCTTGATCGTGAACCTATGACCTGTTAAATCTCTGTCCTGACGCACCTCGAACAACTTTACCATGGGAATCATTCCGGCGTGGAGGGTAATTTTTACATTTCAATAAAGCCTCCTCTCACCCACCGGCGTTCGAGTGAGAATAAATTCAACGAAATTAGCCGCTCTTGATAACTTAGACCCTTCATACCCCCATGCCATAAGTTTTGGCGAGCTTTTGTACTTTCTCGACGACGACTACGTCGTTTTTGAGATACGGCGGCCAATGTTTGACACAGTATTACTAATGGAGTACAGTGGAATGATTACTGCTACTCAAGGGTTAGCGATCGCGGATTTCAGACGATATAACGCCTACCTTGCCTTTGCCTCGGCTGTGGAACACTGGGCACATGGAGTACATGCGCTGGTGCTTCGGACTCCCAAATCTGTCGTCCGCCGTTCAGTTGTTATTTCTACTGTCTGACCGTGTCCATCCCTTAGATACCTAAGGGTCGACTGGAGATCATTAGCAAGAACATGGCTTTTTGCGAGCATTCCGCGGTAAATTCCGCCCTAATGTCCATTTACAGATCTTCTGGGTGTTCTCCATGGAGACGTCCGAGTCCGACACACTTCCAACAAACTTTCTATCATCTGCATACAGGTAGCATGAACTGAGTAGGTTGTCGACCAAATCATTCACGCCAGGAAGGGTAGAGGGGCGAGTGTTGAACCTTTAGGTACTTCACTCAACGAAGAACTCCCAGTGCTCCACTTACTCTTACCCTACATGACATTCCAATTAGAAACATCTGAGTCTACCTGCAGTTTCTAATGTGTATTTCAGCTTATGGTGTCTCCCAGCCCAATAGCTTGTGGTTGGTAGAATGGAAGGCTGTCTGGAAATTTAGACAGTGCACCGCGACTATTTCTCCCCTATCCACTTTCACCCTGGCAGTGTCTAAAAGTGAGCAGACTGGTAACACAAATCCACTCCCTTAAAAAGCCGTGTTGAGGAGCCCTGAACAAATTTCTGTCCATAGAGGAATCTACGGATTCTCTTTCGCAATATTCAAACAAATATCGCCGATGACACTAGTCAGGCTTCCTGGTCACTACTTTCCGGCAAATAATCGATTGCCATATACGGATATGGGAATCAGGGTGGCTTTTCTACAGCCTCTCACGACTATTCCAGTTTCCACTTTGATGTCGTACATTAAAGCATACGACGACGCCAACAATTTGGCCAGAGGATTTAGATGGTCGGGTAGGTATGGTTCGGTCCTGCGGATTTCTCACCGTTTGACAAGGATATTGCTGGTGCAACCCCCTGTGGTATAATGTCTTAATCGACCATGGATGTGCCCAGGGTGCTAGTGCGAGGCTCAGGCGCTCCATTGTCTGAGCGATGAACACCTCCAAACTGTGCCACAAACGCGCCCTTCATGCATTCACCTGTCGATATGATCTCTCCGTTACGGAGGCGTGTGGTCGCAGCTCCGTTTCCTAGGAAGGGCCCGGACTGAGCATAGCGGTAATACCTTTTGAGGCTCTGGTCGATATCATGTGTTAGGTAGAGCCCATAGACCGGAGGAGCATTACTATCTACCTAGGTTGCTCCGTTTTTAGCACTTTTGCATTTCGTATAACCTTTAAACCCCTTTTGCTGAGAATGTCTTCCAGGCCATACGCCTACGTTAGAACGCTCCCATGAATCTGGAGGGAACCCATGAATTCTGGCCTTTTTCTCCTATTTGATTCTTTGAGACTTTCCTGTCTGTAAGAGTCCGGACGTTGTCCACGTACTGATTTCTTCCATGGAAACTGACGGGTTTCAGTTCAGTCTATCAGCTTCCAGTACCAGTTGTTTTTGGTCCTTCGGGTGAAAAAGTTGCATTTTGTCTGCCCGCTTCAAAGAAAGAGAACATCTGAGCGAGAAGCGGATCGACACGTGATCTTCTTTTCTAGTGGTGCAACAGGCAACACGTTTGTCAAGTCTTTGTTGCGACGAGGTATCTTCAAGTCTAGCGCTGAGGCTATCAGGCCGGATTGGTATTTCTTCGCCACACTTACAGGTTGTGTTACCGTGAAGTCGCTGACAGGGTTGAACAATTTGTAATCGCAGCTTACACCACTAGCATATCCCAGTAGCCAGTTGACTTCAGGGGTATTGAAATGTCCCAGGAGGAGTAGCAATGATCTGGTTGCCAAGCCGACTGGATTGATTTCAGCAATGTTTCGTGGTCCTCTGATGTCGTACCAGGACTTCTATACACTCCATAGAAGATCAACGGGGGAATAAATGGAGAAGGCTGGCTGCGGTTTCAATAACCGCGGGATTTAATCTACAATTCACAGGTGACTGCCTTATAAAACTTCTGATCAATTATGAATAACCGCTCCCAACGGCGTAGCCACAGTCATTGCGGTAACGTTGGAACCCACGCTAAGTCCTTTGAACTTATTTTCGCTTCCAGCCATGTTTCTGTGAGCAAACAAATATCTACGCAGCGACTCGCTGTTTGCAGCTGGCCTCTCCTACCAAGCAGGCTGCACACATTCGCTTGCCCGCACTACGGCCCCGGCGATCTGGCTTTCCGTCTACTCTGCACTTTGTTCGCACCTCATCCATGTGAGAAAACTCCGATGGAAAGGTCCGCTTTTGGGTATAAGGGAGCAAACCTGACTGATGCGAACTATTTTTCTCCTTAGCGAATAGCTTTTACAGACTGTTGCATCGTCATCTTGTTCCCTTGGAGCTGCGATCCACTTCCTGATCCAAGTTTGTTCCGAGACGCACGTTTCTATTGTTTGTTGCAGCCAACATCGCCACCCATAAGCTAGATTTATGGTACATGGCTGTATCTACTGCGACATTTGTGCCTCTCATCTTCTGAGCTATCGTATCAGCTTTAGTGAGTACCAGATCTCAAATGTTCCAGTCTTGAAGTTTGATCAGTAGCTGTCTGGGACGATTCCTTCATGTTTCGGGTACAGTCTACTCACTAAGTCTGCGCGCTGGGCACCATTTCGTCGCTGCGAGCAGTCCAGCACTTCGCAGAATTATGTGTCATTCAGAGGATCCCCAAGGTTTAGGGTGTTGTGTGACCGGTTCGGAGGCCTGGAGTACCATGTTCCTGTCCTTTTTGGGTAGACTCAAAGGAAATTTGTAACCGTTCAGTCGTGCCAATGCATTTTTGAGGACTAATCGGGGCGTTACAAAGACAGGCCTCGCGTTGCGCTACACTTGCGAGAACCGCATCTACGTCAGTCAGGTTACAGGGAATTAGGTGCACACGATAAATCATGGACGTTCTGCGATCTGTTTTCATTTGCCCTGTAGGTGTCAGAACTATTGGTTTACCTGTTCCTGTAGGTTTACTCAAAATTGGCTGTTGTCCCTGAACAACCTCATTGCTCTTTCTGAGTTTTGGGAAGACAGAGTTTTGATTACTGATAAGTAGTCGAGAATTCGGTTTATTTTCAAACTGAACATCACCCACATTTGATCGCAGCCTTTACATTCAGATAGACTTTGCAGCCAACCTCTTACGAAGAGAATCACTAGACTCGAGTTTCACTCTCATCAGAGCTCGTCGGGTTTAATGGGATCAGTGATTTCGATCTGTCTCGGAGGCCCCAATCGTGCGAGTATCGATTGGAGTTAACAAGACAGTTACCGTGTCTCCTCTCGACACGATCGGACCACCTGATCGTTGTTCACAAGCGAAAGTGATCGAGCTTTCAGATTTGATCATTCAGTTGTGCCTAATGTGAGGTGAATGGCGCAGTGGTCAACACGGTTGTCTCATGACTGGCATGGCTAGAGTTCAAATCCCGGTGGTGGCAAGGATATGCGCTACTGACAAGCTGTAATGGGAGCGAAGCTCGGGTCTAATGTTTCTTTCCAAAAACGGCCGGCTGGAGTGCTTCGATTCTTAGGGCACATTACCGTCGACGTGGGTGGGCCATCTTCGGGCTTGGGGCGTACGGGCAGTCTGCAAAAGGCCGCCGAGATGCATTCGCCCCCTCTCTAGGTTCCATGCTGTCTTGTCAGTATTTTTGCAGCAGCCGACTTTCCAGTTTGGTTGCTTGTTCGACTTGGGGAACGGATGCCGAAAGTCGACCTGTTCGAAACACCTATTACAGATTGTGATCTCCGTAAAAGACTGAGCGACTTTTCCCTTTGGTTTCGCATTCTACACAGACATATTACAGGTCAGGATATTTGCAGTGCAGTTTATGAAGCCCTGTGCCTATTCATGTACACTACTGATGACACCATCTGCTGCAATTTTCATACTGAGTACCGGCGAAATAACTTTTCTCAGACTGCTCGTTATGGCAAGGATAAAAGACTCGTGACAGATCACAAACAAGATGTTTGTCTGGCCTAGATTACCTAACTTATAATCGGTCAATTAAAAAAGCGTGGCGGATTATGGTGATTAACAACCGAAACCATGTGTAAGGTGTTCACACACTTTGATAACTCAACGCGAAACATCTACAGAAAGGGGTAACAAAGCAAGAAGAGTGACCTATCTTCAAATTCGAATCACCTAGCAGGGAAGTGGTAACACAGTTTTGTCAATAGTTTCGGTTGGTCATCAATAGGTTTGTCACCTGATTTTGCGAGTAAGTTGACTATGTTGGCGACCGAAGCAGCAGGGGGCTTTTGGTCCACTAGTGTCTCATGGAAGTGAATCACCGGTTTTATAACCAAAACAGGTGGACTATCCGAACAACGAAGGGGAAGTCGATGCAAACGAACATTGAAACAAAACAGGGAGTGTACACAGATATTTCTGGCCTAACGGGAAAAACCCGCGCCGGCGTTTCATTCGATTGTGTCAGACCTCAGTTTAGGCAGCAAGATCTCTCAAACGGATATTTGCACAAGTGCTCAGCAAAGCACTCCATGAATTGGAGAGGATCTAAGTATGAGATAATTAAACAAAGACCACTTTTTAGTCTTTGAAATCACGTGATTGTGTATTAAGTTCATTAAGTCATTCTTCATAAGACTGCGTATGCGTTTTGAAAGCAACCTTTGTGGACAGTTTCAAATCTGATTTCGTCTTGATGGAGATATTGAAGTCAAGCAACGGTTCCATTCTCGAAATGAGGTCAAACAAAGCTGTTTCAGAAGAGCTTACATTTCGGGAGTGAATCTTGCTAAATGGGTGTTTGAAGAGTGCCGGGGTTCTGTCAGGTTTCTTGGCATTATCTTCTGCGTTCGCTAGGTTAAAAAAAGCAGTGAGGACGAACGCCCCTTATTCTCTATCAACACATATACCTAGGAATAGTACTGGCGGAATGGCAAGTACTACCCTGGGTATGATGGATGTGCATAACATTTTACTTTCCGGCGTTGAAATCCAAATGGTCGTCCTGAGGTCGGGCAAAGCACTTAAGCCGCCTCGCAGGACGCAGAACCCTCGGAACGTTTTGTTGTTCTCCAGAGTTGGGCATAAACCGCTCATAACATCAAACGGATTGTTGTGGAATTAATATGATCCGCGTGAAATAGGAAGAGAACAAGCAGAGATTCGAGCCATGGGAACCTCCATCACTGCCCCCATGGGATCAATAAGAGTGGAAGTTGACCTAAACAAGACAGCTGCAGTCGGTGAGGTATGGATGCAAGCAACAACACTACCACTGTTCTCAACCATCAGGAATCTCTTTTTCCGTTCAAATGGCCGTTTTCAACTTGTTTCTACTTTGCAACACCATACCGGCAACCGTCCAATTCCCATGTCATTCCCCTTAACCCACTACCTCTGTATGTATATACGTATGTATGTGTACACGTACGCCGATTTATTTTCTACCGTGTAAAGTAATTAGTTTTCCTGTTCTCATATACTCGCCTTTCCAGTGCAATGAACAGAGACCTTCCGAGAAGCACTACCAATAACTTCTACGATATCCACGATTCCGCGTTTGGCTTGAGCTATCAGAGATGTGTGTCCGAATTTGGGGTTATTACGCATTCACCTGCCTTTCCTCGATGTGCCACCTCTTCGTTGTCAAATGATATCAACAGTAGTGCTTGAGATGAGTAGGTCGATACCTCTGATGAAAACATATGAGCAACTTAAATCTATACTAATCGAACGTACAACGGCATCGGAACAAAAATGAATTTGTGGTCTGATCAGTGACGAAATGCTGTGTACGCAAACCTTGTGAATGACTGCTGCGGTTGCAGTACACAATGAACAGATGATCCAGTGTTTGAAGCGATATCCTGACGACTTTACCTGCAACTACCAGTGGTTTCTCTCGCAGCTTTCTGGCATCCAAAGAGCGCATGCTCTTGAGTGGGTTAGCCTAGCTAGCTGACAACCCCTCTTGCATTCCTAGCAATTCGCATATTCCTGCCTTAGCCGAACAGCCGCTGGACTCTGTGACACGAACTTGGCCACATGAAACCAAAAGCTGTGTAACTGCTTGGGAAAGTTATTGGTGTCACGAGGATCAAGAGGTAGATACTGAGGCCGACAGTTGCGAACTCCAATATACTTCGGCGCACCGATCTAGTAATTGCAATCAAGAATTTTTCCAGTATTTCGCACGTACATACATGACAAAACACAATTACCCTTATCTCGGGCAAAATTCGACTCAATATTTTCACCCTGGATGACAAGCAAAACAGACCGTTGACACATGTGAACACAATTCGTCTAGATCTCTTGTACACCGACGGACAGACACAGCGAGTTACACAATGTTTCCTCACTGCAGGTCAGCACATTGAAATTCACATGATTCTAGATAACATTACCTTAGGACACCGACGGACTCCATCCCTGTTTTCCTGAAATACTGTGGCTTGTTGGCCCCGATTTCGCAATACACTTTCTTTGCATGTCTTCTTGATATCATTTAGGTATGCAGCGGTTTCACCTACACTACGTGCGAAGCACTATAGTTAGTGATCCAGTCTGGAAAGTTCGAAGATCAGAGTACTTACTTGAGTGCGTCCACCGGCAGGCTTTCTCCACGAGTCAGCTGCCACCAGCACGTTAATCATACACGTGTTACTGTCTCTAAAACCGTGCTGCTGCGGTGCCAAAAGCGGGTTACCGTCTGAGTGACCCTTTTTGAATCGTCCACCATGTATTGCAATACTTCTGACATTTTGGTAGTGGAACAACCATTCCGATTTTACTGGCTTCTCTTCTATCCCCGCCTTAGTGGACGATACAGATCACACTACGTTTTTCCCAGGTGGCTGGAATACCATGGATGAGATATGTCCATTAAAACAAACGAGTGAACGGTCCCCTCAGCTCATCTGTACATCCTTTCAGCGTAGATGGGTTTGTCTTACCATAGCTGCCGTGACATATTAGCAAGTAGTCGGGTAGCCTGGGGGGGTGTTGGCTGAAGCCAAATCAAAAGATTAATCCGAAGGATGATGAGGGTTGAAAGGTGCGACGCATGGGTCCATCTCGGTCGGATGACTGAGAGCAGCGCACACCGAGCCCCTGAGTTAGAATTAGAATCCCAAAGGCCCTACGAGAGACGATGTAGCAGTTTTCAACCTGGTCAAAGAAACCCTATGCCTGAAAAATGTTCTCAAAAGTTCAGCTATGGGTTTCGCAAGTGACGACTGGTGAATCATGCGTCTGGTGCCCACAGTTTCTCTCTAGAAATTACGACAAAATTCGCACGTCCGCTGCGAGGCACTATCTCCTCTTATACAAAGCGTTAATATGTTAATATGTTCATGTTGGCGTCGACTGAAGCTGGAGTGCTTTGGCTGTGTATAGCCACCAGGAAGCCAGCTAGTACCGGAGTGTCTAGCGCATATGTTGCTGGTTAGGAGCTGACTGAGTTGTCCGCTTGCTTTATGTCCTGCGTGATATTATCCTAGGGATGCATTATCGGCAATCCACATAGTGTTAACTGACGCCCGGTGTGGATGAATCTCGCGTCACTAGATGCTGATGTCACCTGAATTGTTAATACAAAGATAAACTTGTGTGTATCGATGGTGGCTAAAAATGTACTGTGTTCCGATCACATCGGTTAGCTGAAGGCCTCGGTACCTTCTTATATTTTGTCACTCACAATTATGCGTGTACGTAAAAAACTCCTTCCAAATTGGCAGTGTTGGGCGACTTCAGAAACCCAGTGGTGCATGATCCTGTACAGTTTCTGGATTCAGCTACATCGTCTTAGGGGAATCACAGTTGGTTGATGTGAATTAAGCCGAACCGAAGTAGTCGGGATCACCTGAGTGTTAGGCGCCTTATTGGCTGACTAAAAATATGACCACTGAAGCGAATATAGCACACCAACAACGGATGAAATTTCAAAAATTTGAGAGAACGACAGTTTTGAGACTAATGCTCTCCACAAAAAAATCAACATGTCCATCCACCTGAGTGTTTTACCGTATCACATGCAATTTGCATGCTCACGCTTTGTCCTTGAAGGCAAACAGTTCGTATTCAAATTCGTGCTAAAATGCTGCTTTCAACATTTGTTTGTTCCGCTTAAACTAATCATGTTTGTGTCATTTAGGAGTCTTTTGCGTCTCCAGATGCGTTTTTAATAGTTAAAGCATTTTTGCAATCATTTATAACATGCAACTCTGACTGTAGTCACATGGTCATAGTCGCCGTAGGATTATTGTACATGTTCCTGAGTGTTTCTTAGGGCGTAGTCAGATAGTCCACGATAAAACTCTTCCTTGCGTCAATTTGGTCTGTACGAGGATCCTGTGTACTGTTCGCGACGGTTAAAAGTGGATTATTGGTCAAATGGTTGTTGTCTGCAACACCCCGTAAGGTTGTTGGAACTGATCCAACAAAATACAACCCTGTCATTTAGCATTATCGACAATCGATCGATAATGAAAAGCCAAGTCTCAGAGCGTTGACTTCGTATATTATTACCGACCCTGGAAAATAGAGAGTACAGAGAGACACGTCAAGCTAGCGAGGCACGGAGCGAGTTGTGTGTTAGCCCCGGGACGGATTTTACAAAATGGGTAGCTTGACCAAAACAAAAGTAGGTACAAAATGAAAATCGTACAAAATGTACCGATGAATGCGACTATCAAAATATCATTTATTATAGTCGCTACAAGGTGTTTTCTGGGAACACTTAATGGGGCTAGCTCGGTAAGAAAGAATTCCGCAGTTTAAAATGGTCACAAACTCATGAGAATGTGCCAGGACATTGGCCACGCATGGGCTATGATTTGGTTCGTGTGAACCCTAGCAGCTGCTAGCACCAATTAGGGATTCAGTTTAGGGGCGAATTAGGGCTAATTTCGGGAAAGTTTAGGAGTGGATTCTTCTTACCAACAGTGTTTTGGTTGCTGACAGTGTGTTTATTCACATGTGAGATAGTATACTCTGTATTTGTAGACTATGTAAAGTACCTAACACGAAGGAATTGCATTAAACTCCAGGAATTTTTCGTTATACATATAAACTAATTGTCACTCCGTTACACTTGTTAGGGTTGCGATTGGGTTTTGTCCCAAATCCCTAACAAATCCCCAAGTGATCTTGGGATTAATCAGGGGATTCTAGGGATTTGGGACAAAACCCAATCGCAACCCTAACAAGTGTAACGGAGTGACAATTAGTTTATATGTATAACGAAAAATTCCTGGAGTTTAATGCAATTCCTTCGTGTTAGGTACTTTACATAGTCTACAAATACAGAGTATACTATCTCACATGTGAATAAACACATTCTCAGCAACCACCCCTAAACTTTCCCGAAATTAGCCCTCATTCGCCCCTAAACTGAATCCCTAATGGGTGCTAGCAGGGCATTAAACATCAGATTGTCGTAGGTCGTGCACACACCCTCAGTACCCGTTACATTGTACCTGGTCCCGTATGCATTATGTAGTTCACCACATCCATGTGCCCTAACCATGTAACTACATCGCCATAGTCTTTGGAGCTGTTAATATACCCCAGTAGCACATCGCCTTAGCTGAAGGTTGGTTCAGTGCAGACCATGGCACGCCTTCAAATGCATCTAAAGCCAGTTAGAAGCATTGAGACCCAGTGTGGCCCGCAAAGATTGCACAAAGTGCTGAATAATGAATCGGGTATGTTTCCTCTGTTCAAGCCACTTGCACAGGCTGTTTGAAAATTTGTCGCCATGTACCTCTCATGTACAGGTTGTTTGTTTCCATATTGGCACCCAACCCTGAGTGAAGGTCACTGAGGCTGAATCCGACGGATCAACCTTAAAATCCTTGCAACTGCACAGAAATCTTACTCACAAAGATTTTGAAAAAATATTTGAGCCAACTTTGAACGCTCAGTTGAAAACTTGTTGCAACTCACTTTCTGCCTTCAAGATGGTGTTGCAATGCGGCGACCTGAGTAATATCAGTAGGATTTTATACTGGACAAAAGTTAATCAAGTTAGGTGTATTGTTTCGTGAAGTGAAGCGTTACACACGTGAGCTTTCATTTGAATCGCATTGGCCTGTTCGGACCCGATTCTGACCATGAATATGATCGCACTGACATGTTGCTAGGTAGTTCGCACAATCCTAGTTTTTAGAAAAAGTTAATCGCATTTGGCGCATGCAGTCTATCAACAACATTAGAAGGAATGTGTATTCATCCCAATAATCTAATTAGTTTACTGTTTAACATACTTATAGGCATCGCAGTCTAATCAGCTGCCCGAGTAGCAATATGGCAGGGGGCCCGCGCTAGCCCACGTAAGGCAATGGAGAGCAGCAGGAAAAAGTGACGAACAACGCTTTTCTCAACCTTTTCTATCTTGGTTAATACCTTACAATTAATTTCTGTGTCCATCCTTAACAATTTTCAAGCTTTCCAAACCCTCTCACTTAACTCTTAAGAGTAATCCGCATAAGTAAGAGAAAAGTATATCCTGTTTTTTAAATTATTGTTCAGCAGGCATGAGCACATATTCCGTCACCAAATTTGTCTATTAGAAAAGTCAACTCTCATTCATCGGCCACCCGATTTCTTGCTTAGTTTCCACGGGAAACCGAAACAAAAAAGGGACAAAATGAAAATTTATATGAAAGCAATAATTGTAAAATTTAGTACGGGATGGCATCTCTCTTTAAATATTTAAGATGAAATGAACATGAAGCATAAAAGTCTCACAGTATTCCTTCTATAAACGACACCAACACTGAGATCCTTCGCTAGTTCATATCGAGTAACTTCCTGCAACTGTGCAAAATTCGTACACAGACCATAACAATACAGGTTTCATGATTGTGTTTAGGGTGCAATGTTCCCGTGAATACTTAAGGTACGTCAAAAACAGAACGAAAGTTTGAAATTACTCTTTGTATTCTTCATACAGGTGTGCATAAAGCAATTTTATCCCACTTATATTTTCACGTGTTAACAAAACATACATCCTGCCCCACTCTCAGCTCAGGGGTTGCGACGGCACGGCCACTGGAAACTGTTTGCTATAATAAGTGAACGAGATATTTCTATTTAACACTTCACCCATCGCCACCCAAGGCTCACGGGCTGCCGGCATATGTCGGCGGGCAGTGTGTCACATGAGTGTATTTTAATTCTATGATCTGCTCTGTCAAAGAAGATAACTGTTTCTTGGTTTAAGCTACGTTTAATTCGCTTTAATCATGGAACTACGGTTGGTTGGTGTAAAAAAGCAAACATAATAACCGGTTTAAGAAACGGCTTTCGTGATCAAGCATATTTAACGTTCAGCGAACTCTTCTACGGCCGGTGTGATCCAAGCCTAATTTTACGAGTTGAATAGGGTTAGTTATAAGTTTGAGGGTTTTGAATGACTGTTTTTCGACTACAGCAGTCCAACGGATCATTTGTATTGTTTGAACTATGTATCTGATTCAGATATTTTAATCTTAAAAACGGATACAACAGCTACTTCTGCATACAGACAGTTCTGTCGTCTAGCACATAGATTACACAGGGAACCATCAATAATTACATCGTTAGTGAGACTTCCAGAGACAAAGACCAAATTATTACGTAAAATGACCTTACTCGAAGCTGGTGTGGATTTCCTTGCATCATTTAGATGACCCCGTTTTACCTCAGTTTTTCTCTTATGTTGATGACATACCGTCTTTGGGAAGTGCACCTGGGGGACAGGGAGGCCTGATGAGCGAACTAAGCTGTATGGTTGGCATATATAGGGTTGAAAAGTGAGACAACTCTCAAGCAAGCTCTGTCGAGAGGCGTTTTATCACATGTGTTGAGAAATGTACATTAACTACCCCCTTTCATTTGTCACAAACGGTTCCACGCTGATCTACAATCTGACTAACCACATAGTCAATGAAAAGTTGTAAGTTCTAACCCACTTTGGGCTGAACAGAGTATAAATACGAATAGCCTCTTCCAAAAGTGTTCATACTTCCCTTTCACCAGGATGCCACGTGGATCCACTGGGCAAGTGCACTTCAAGGACTTCTTACATCCACTGGCATTCCGATGATCAAAATCCCCGAGACTTACATTCTCCTTGAACACCATCTGCCAATTACTGTACTATGAATTGGGGCGGTCGCTTGTATGCCTTAAAACACAACACACGAATAAAATCCAAGAAAGAGAAATTAGTTGCCTCTACGGTTTGCTCTTCAAACTGTGAAATAAATAAATATCATGCTCTGGTTGCCGGCCTGTTCTAAAGTGGTGGTCGCAACCAGATTGCATGTTTGGTTGCTTCTACACGTTACTCACTTATTCAGGTAGATAATATTGCGCGTTTCTTGCATGCATAGTGAAAATAGTACTACTTTCTTTGTCTCAAAAAGCAAGAGATATTGCAACACTCGTTTTACAGTCTAACGACACTAGCAAGAGCCTACCAACTTTAGGTGACCTCACTTCCAGTGGCCTCTTGATAACAGACTTTAGAGAATGATGTATGCTCGTGGGTTTGGACTTGCCGCAGAACAACCCAGAGGTAGATACAGAAGTTTGGGTTTTATCACTTTTGTTAGCGTAGGCTACAGCTGCTGTGAAAGACTTTCGATTAACGAGAATCCAGCAGTGTGTAGATTAAGGCAGAGGTTTCTTCCACTCACATCTGTCATGTCAGCTTCATCTGAAACAAGGTTCACGCACTGCTGCAGGCCAAACGGGACATACATACTGCCGTCCCGGTCGTAGACATCCAGCTCCTTTGGGGTCTCCATTATGGTTCTTGCATCCAATAGCAACCTATCGTTAGTGGAGGCAGCCCACGGATCATATTCGATATTGCTGCTAGTGTCATGTTACTCACGATGGAAATACTAGTGGTTATCTCAGAAGCTATTTGTTTACCTTCTTTGAAAAATTATGATTCTTTGGATAAAATCAAGAGTTACCGCTATAAGCCAGGTACAGTACTGTACTAACCAGCAGCACAATAAGTGACGTTGCTTCAGAAAAGTCAATAGTTTTGTGGAATTCTCGGGGTGCGGATAGAACATTCATCGCTTCAGTTGTTTGCTATTATCGTCATCCATGACGCCCTCTTCAGTATACGTTACAATTAGTTTTATGTAAAGGTTTAGTAAGAAGAAAAGCGCTGGATGTCATTTTTCCTTACCTGCAACGTGGTAATACGTCCCGGGATTCATTATCTTTAAGAGTTTTCTCCCGTTGTAAAGCAGACTAACCATCAAGCGATCGCATCCTTACTAAAAGATGGACGTTTGGTCCAGAGAACTCTTACGGCTCCTTCACATGTTGTAAACTTATAGTGTGAGACGTTGATGACAAGCTGTTTACTTTGACTCTTATTCTCAGATCAAATTAAAGGTTGATCAGCTCATATTTTTGTAGCATACTGCTATTGTTCAAAATCTGCGGATAAATTTGTGCACAAAGATGACCAGTATCATCTTCTGGATGCCGTTCATGCTGTAACTGAAGGAAATTAACTTCCACTGTAGGAAACTTAGGGAAAAAGGACATTTCCAATATGCTGCCTGAGCGTCCCCAAATGTTTTCCGGTTAACAGAAGCCATACAGAATTTTGCATCCAGATCTTAAGTACAATGATGCTGATCACACCTAGATGGACAAGTTTCATCTACACTGTTTTGCGGGCATTGTGTAATATTTATCCTGTAATCTTTTTCGAATGATGTTTGTCAAAGATAAATTTCCGCGTTATGCCATGTGATAAATTGACTGAGGGAGGTAAGGAATCTCGGCCATTTAGCTGCAAAATCTGTTGGGGCTTTGGAATTGATCGAAAATGTAAAGGCCAAAGGCACTTAAACTAGGATTAATGCTCATCCAGCCCGCAAACCGCGGGGCAGATTTTTAGTGAGGAGTCTCGGTAGAAAATTACCTTCACATCAGATGACCTTATCATCTGAAAAGACACAAATAACGTAAATCGTTAGATCGTGGTAGGCAAGAAACAGTTGGCTTTCTCTGACTTATCTAGGATGGTAGTTGGTTGTCTACGAGCACATCAAGCAGGCGAATGTAATTTACCTACGTCCGAGAATACAACCCTAGGTAAGACATTGTCGCGCTATTAAAATTACATTCTCAGGGTGAGCATCCTAACTAAAATAATAACTAATATGATAATGCTTACTCCAATTTGTCGGGAGGCACGGCAACATCCAATTCACAAAACATGGCAGACACTGAGAACAAAAGTACCAGGTGGCTCTCCCACTGTACTGTTGGCATTGGGTCAACGATATGATGGGATAAGTGGATGGACTGGATACGTACAAATGCGTTTACTGTAAAACATAAGTGAAACAAACTTAGGGTAGGTAGCAGTGAGGAAGATGCACTCGCTGTTACTGAGAACTGGCTCACACCGGTGGATGGCGTTGTCGAACTGTGCCCAACAAGGTATTATCTGTGACCTAAGGGCAGACGATACGTTAGGATTGATGAAATCTTGTCTCTTTCCGTGGTTCGTCAGTACTGATGTAGAGACGATAGAGTCCTAGTAACTCCAGTTGTGCAGGCCGTAGCTCAATTGTTAAAGGACAGTACCGTGTGTACCGATCTCATACAGAAATTCACTGGAGTCTGAGTCAGAGGTTGGATAATTGGTGACATTCCTTGGGAATCGAACAAATTGAGCTAATTAGTTTCTACACCTAGGTGATTTTACTGTTGCTGAAGTGGTCCGTACCGTGGAACACGCCTCACACGGTTCTTTTGTAGAAGTCTCGTTCGGATTTCTTCACGTCAAAACATCAGCATAGCTTTTGGATCAGCATACCCGATAAAGGTTTTGTCAAGAGCCTGGTGAAACGGGTTTATTAATAATAAAAAGTTCGAATCACTTAATCGCCCTTCACTTATCCTTCTCGTCCATGGACTGACACAGCTAATCACGGCGATCAGGAGTTCGACAGTCTTGGATATATTCTGTAGAACTTACAAAAGGAGGAGCTCAATATCTTAGATGACCGATATATGCAAGGTTAAGCTAGTTGATGGAGATAGCATGGGGAAAAGTAAAAGTACACCGGAAATCCAAACAACAGTTTCACTTTGCTCCGCATTGTCAGACGACGCTGCTCCACCCCATGTTGAGAAAGAAGGACTAGGAAGTCGGAATAATTAGGTACAGTGTATAAAGAAGATCCAAAATAACAGCTGATGTAAACGATACCTTAAACATAAGCATACCAAAACGCAGTCAGCCTGGTCGAGAAGTAATGCACACTGACCAGCGAAAAAAATCCGACAAGACGGTCCAAGGAGAATCCGAAAACATAGTTCAATTACGTCCAGTCCAAGGCATTCATAAGAGTAATTGTTGTCTACATCAAGTTAAACGGGAAGCGAATACCTCGAGGAGTGCGGATAAGGCCGGATCCCTACTCCGTTTTTTAAGAGGTGAGTACAGCGGATACCGGTGAGTCCCCCTGGATAAAGTCTTGGTAGATCCACACGGGATGCCAGTAAGGTTGATCACGGTAAACAACTCACGTAGCCAGCTGGCTAATTTAGCATAACCAAGACAGTAAGGCCAGCTGACGTTCATCCACTGAGGTCCTAACATACTCTGTTGCGCGTTTAATTGTCGTGTCAATAATAGAAGATAGGTTACATGAAGAGTGGATGTCACCAGCGGTGACTTTGGCTCGCAAATATGGCACTAGAAATGAAGCGTTTAACTATAATCCCGTTAGCGTCATATTTGTGATGTCAAAGGGGTTATGAATAATAGTCTGAGACAGAGTTTCAAATCATGTTGTCGAGCATTTGTTTTGGGTTATAAGCAACGTGATTTTCCAAAGCAGCAATTCCGCCTGACAAACCTGTCCTCCATTTTACACAAATTAACAAAGATTTTACAAAGATGTGAGCGAGAAATAGTTTGCTATCTAGATTTTAGGACAGTGTTTGTTTCTGCCCTGAAACCGAGGACCCCAATTATGTCTCCCAAGGTCTTAAGGATTGTTGAGGAGTGGCCGCATGACATAACCCTCCTTGTGTAATTGGAGGGAACCAAATACACTCTGACAACTATTAACACAGGAGTCCTTCAAGGGTCAGTATGGAGTCATTTACTTTTTTGGATCTGCATCAGTGACCCAACTCGAAGACTGATGTGCTTGTTTTGCACGTTTACGGATAATGTGGATTTGGTGGGGCGCCAGACAATGGGGTCTCCGTAAAAAGACCTCTGTGAAATGTATGAGGGAACTGTGTACTGAGGACTACCGTCTAGTATCGCCAAGTCTAAACAGCTGCTTTTACCTGCATTAGGAGGGGCGTGTAGATAAATAAGAGAACATATCAAGATTATTGGTGTAGAACGAGGTTAATTCATTGTGTGACCTGTGATTCTGAATAACCTCACACATCATAGCATCCACGCAGTGTTGAATGGTGGCTTGAAAACCTAACTGGGCACTGTGTCCACTGGAGGAGGCTATAGCGTCTGAGTAACCTGATATTCGATCACTCCTGTGCAAGACATACACAAGGTCGTACCACAGTACTGCATCGGCACGTAACCGCCAAAGAAAGGCAGGTACTAGGAAGGGTTTAGGGATGATTCACAAAGTTGCTTGTAAAACTCTGGAGAACTGGGATGCCGTGGTAGTTTTTCGCTCGAACGATGGCGTACGAGAGGTAACCTCATATAGATGTTCAAACCTCTTAAGGAACTGCTCGATACAGAGGAACACATTGTAGTTGATCTAGAAGATAAATACAGTATGTCATAATATTAAGGCGTTGACGCTAACAGAAATTTGATGAAAAACGGAAAATCAGTTCATCGACGTTTGGGAAGTTGCATACCTTCAGGGTTTCACCGCACCAAATAACGATATTCCTCTCGGGTTTAGTTCGTCTTGCTGCTCAAAAAGGATTCAAATTCCACGATACGAATAATCGTCAAGACAAACAATTCGAGGTGTAAACTGAAACGGTTAGCAACTTCCGTTAGCCTTAAGTTCGCATAGAAGCAGCGCAAGGAGGATAGCTGTGTGAAGAAGTAACGAACGGCTCACGACTTTCGAGGAAAACGTGTAGTATCGAACTACTTGTTTTAACTATCAAGTGTAAGTGTACACTCGGGAAAAGTGAATAATAAGAAAAGTAAGAAAATTTGTGAAGCACAAAAATTTCACTGAAGTAGTACAGTATTTTCACCAGTAATGGTAACTCAGTGCTCAGCGTGAATGATTTGAACCTAGCTATGTCTCATGTTGGGGGTAAATGATATTAGTTCTTTTTACGCAGAGGGATGAACGCATTGAAACGCGGTCATTTATCACTTTAATTGACTTCATTCATAGTCTTAAAAAACGCTGGTTGACCTTGTTTCTAAGGTTGATGTGAAGGCTCAGTCACACAGACAATAAGGTATACCGACATGTTCTTTACGGTCCTTGGGGAATTTGTGTCGTCTTTTTTCACTGTCGTTTTTGGTTTGCTTGTCGTTGTGGTGCTTTTCACGTGATTAACCTATGAACGGTCTTTTCGTCTCTCTCTCTGTGCCGTTGATCCTCTTTTCGTTTTAGTGTTCTTTTAAATTTTGGCATTTTGGATGCCCTAGCCACTTGTGTGGGCACTGTGAATCCGAAGGAGAGTTACTGTGAGTCAGCAGTAGCACAGATCCTGGTTGATTATCGGTGATACTGCCATATTAGTGGACGACAAATTCGAAATTACTTCTGTGTTGCTTCTTCCTGGCAAGAATGAAATGATACTGTATCTACTGCTGCTGAAGCAGTACAGAAAGATTGCTGAATTTCACACTGAAGCAAAAATAGTCTAATAAATCAAGATCTTGGCCGTCCATTTTGCAGGTTCTTATCGCCACCCGCTTACTGGCGTTTACAGACTGGAATTCCAGTCTACGGCACAACGCGTTTTACACTTAAACGTTATGTACACCTTCATGTGGTTCTGTTTGTTTGGCCGACAATATCCGTCATAGAGTTTTGTTTGCTATTTCTTTTTTGTTGGCCCAATTTCTTTGATTGATAAACCGTTTGGTCGCTTATGTTGTCCGCACTCCATCCGCCTTGGTCCTTGGTCATGTTTTACTATCTGATCGAGGTATTCCACTGAGCGTTAAAATAATGATGCCTGCCATTTGGTTATCCACTGCAACAGGTTCAGGAAACTGGGCACTACTGGCGCTACCCTCACGTCCTTTTGGCCAAACTGAACCGAAATGATCCGCAGCCTAGCTTCGTCCAACAATTATGGAGATGAGGTTTATAAGAAATTCAATAGCAAAAGGTGTTGCTGGTAGACGAGGGGAAAAATCAGCCTACGTTGTTATTAACTACGCACCAACGGTTACGGTGTTAAGGTTCCTTTGACTTGCCGGGTTCTTACTTTATGACGTGCACAACGTCCACAGGATGTGCTACTGGTGGTAACCGTAGTTCACTCCTGCGATGCTGCATTTTTCCAAAAACCGTTAAATGTTTTTAACATTTATGCCTGTGCTTTTCATGACTACTCAGCTTTCAAGAGTAGTTTTATGATGAACATCCTGCCGAGTTGCAATAATTCACGTGTGCTAAACACACGCAAACTACTCAACTCCTTTTTAGTCGTGAGTACTTGGTACACTGATTGAAAGCCCAAAATTCCATACTGAAGTCCATCTGATTTAAGCTTTCGTCTGTTTTTCATACTGCTGTTGGTATTATGTATATCATATATCACTATATCCAGTCCCCTCCTGTTAACGACTGTTTTCAGAAACCTGGGTATCTCCAATCTCCTACCCACTCATTTCTTGAGCTTTGTGGGTTTACTGTATAATGAATGGTCGAATGGTCTGTCTGGTTTTCCGTAGTTCATTGTGAATTTTGTTTTTCATCCTTGTCTTCTCTAGAATGCACTAACCTGCACTCATATAATGCGATGCTTCCTGTATTGCACTTCAAAAATCTTTGTTCTCAGTTTAGATTTCGTCTTTGGAGGCTCTCTCTGTTTAGCTTCCGAGAGATATGAGTTTCCTTCCCTTATCAGTCATTCAACTGGTTAACCAACATTGGCCGGCTGCACACCTCCCGGTTTTATTCTTTCGGGTTTACACTAGATATTTGGTGTGTGGGTGGAACCGCAAGTGGTGCGGCGCAAGCCAATTGCGGCGATGGTTAAGCACAGTCGTCCTTTGCCTCCGACCACTGTGACAGGCTGATCCGAATAGGATGCCGCCAACCGTGGTATTATAATTACCTAATAGTTAACAGTTACGGTTATAATGGGAAGGTCTTGAACGACTCAGGGTGCTGTCGAAGATTTACACAGCATAGTCTTGTTGTTTGCGCTTCTGTAGGCACAGCTTTTCTTTCCGATGTCAAATGAACAGTTACCATAGCTTATATCAAACAACGCCCCTAAAAACCATTTTTACTGAGGGTGGTTAGGAGTCGGGGATTTTCATTTATTGCCCGTTCAATTATGCTGTAATCAGCAATACTGCCGTATGGGAACCCTATAATCGCCGAATACCGACTGATTCTCGGGTGGCCCCACGACAGTCCCCTGACTGTTTCAGTGTATTTCTGGTCCGTACTTTCAGGTCACTCATAGTCACTTTAGTATCATGAACGTCCACAGAGCGTTCAACCATGTTTCCGGTGTCCTTCAGCACTCCTATTCAAATACAACGTACAACAAGATCTGGGGAGAAACTTTATCACAAAATTGTTTACATTCCCGAACAGGACACCAACTTTCATTAGCTCCGTTGAGTCGTTCATGCATGTGCATATCAACTTAACGGAGTGTGTTGTCAACAAAGCGTTTACACCATCTTTTGTCTGACGCTCTAGCAATCGTTGCTTTCGTAAACTGATCGTGTTCGAGAGTGGCAAAGGGAGTAGTTTCTAAGGATTTTATGTGCTTACGATGTTTCAAAAGTATGTATATTGTTTCTAATATATGTATACATAGTTCATAAGTTTCAAGCACCAAAGCAATCAATTATTCGTACACATGAGAATTAACAATATATCCATTCACGACGATCGTAGGCTTAAAGAGGAGGCGGAGGAAATCACTCATCGCAAAAGTAATTTACAACAACCTAGAAGAAGAAACAATTATTAAGACCGGTAGGAAATGATAAAACAGGGTTATGCTGTAGAACTCAAAACCATATCAACGTAGGCATCCCATTTTTTCCGATTGCTCCATTGATAATGAGCAGCCGATGGAGCGATTCATAACCTAACAATTCGACTATGAAAGCAACACGCACATGAACATAAACGAATGTTGTATGCAGACTAACGACAAGTCTTAATTCAACCGGACTATTTTAATCAGCTAACATCGATTTTACTTACGGGTGTCTAGTTTCACTCATTCTGGTTGTATACCTCTATAGATTGCACCCGTTTGCCTAACAACAACATTGAGGTGGGCACCATCGAAAAACTCATTGAATGTTGAAACTTTCAATGAATTCATTTCAGAGACGGTAATATTACGTTATCAGTCTCATCAAGTCAACTGTTGTGATCACGATGTTTAAACGGCGCATATTCGGAGTTTTTCCAGCGTACAGTAACCAACATCCATCTTTCTCCTCACTTAAGTCGCGACGATGACACTGGGATTGTTTTTAGGTCTTCTGAGTTGTTCTTAGATCCGTGCACGATGCAACATTGCTAACTAACATTGTTGCATCTATCTTAATAGACCGGATGACGGGTAGTTCTAATTCTTCCCACAAGTTAATATGAATCTCACATGTGTGACAGGAACTTGCAAACTATCTAAACAACAAAACTATCGATCATGCCGAAAATTTTGTTTCAGAAATCTCGCTTATCAACCTTATTACTAATTTGGTTTATTCAATCAAGTGGATGTTTATTTTAAACTCATCAGACGTAGCGCATATCCCATCCTGTATGGTCACTCTAATATAGGCCAGGTTTCTGCTAACTAGTGTCTAAGCTATCGTCTCTAAACTCGGCAGGACATTTTTGCAACTTCTTTCAGCCATCTAAACACAACTCATAACACTGTGGTTCAATGGATATCATTGGTCATTAGATAACTTATTTCACTGACGCATAATTCGGACTAGAACCAAAACCCAACGGTTCTTCCTTGAATTTCTGTAGACACTTGATTTTGACTTATTGGGTCGTTGTTATGCGACTCAAGGTGAACTTTAGCAACTTAGATCTAATGATAACATTAGACTAATTCGGGGCTGTATTGGACCAGGTAACCTTCGGATTTACCCTAGCAGGGTTGTGCAATGGTCTAGGTAGTTGGTTCCCTTTTACAGTTGCGAATGGGAGCACATTACTTGTGTAGTGATGCTCCCGACGTTCTCGTTATGTCTAGTGCACCGGACATTGTATAAGGGTCACTTATCAGAACACTGTAAAGTTCCATGAACTCGTTTTTCTTTAGATAGCATGTAGGTACTGTGGTTAGGGTTGTGTGATGTTGAGAATGAAAAAGCGTGCATTCTCCTGAAGACGAAACAAGACAGGACTGCTGACCAGCACTCTTCTTGAGAGCACCCGTATCGCGAAATTCGTTGAACAATCTATGAGAACAATTGCTACATGCCTTAGGGACGTTAAGTAAGAGTGATAATTTTTCACCTTTACAATTTACTAGTTTGACCACCAAAAAACTGACAACAGTTCAGCTCCTATATGGACTTTTCCATTTTAAAACCCTGTACTGAAAATGGTTACTTCTGACGCTGCCCCACCACGAACGAGGATACACAAATTAAAAGATTCGTGATTTATTAAGACTAAGTGTTCTTCACAATATAGGTTTCATTCACCGGAATAAGCTACTTATAAATGTATTAGAAACCTTCCCGAGATTTGATTGACAAGGTAGTAACTTTTGTATTCACATCTAGATGCAGATTTCCTATTATATTATTGTGCTAAATGGTTATTTGTGACACTGCGCATAGGCTTAGATTCATGTGACAGATGAAATTTACTGAGTTGAAAAACGAGAGCTCAAAGCCTTGCAGTTTTGCTTTAGTCGTTACAATATGTATTTCTTGTGGGCTAGCTTGTGGCCATCCACCTACGGGAAAATATTAATGGCTGACAAAAAACTGCATGGTTTGAACCCGTTCTTAATAGGGTTCAAGCTTTATGAACATATTTATTTTCTGAAAGTTAGTAGTCGTTATTTAGTTTTGTTTGCCAAAACGCAGTTTTAACTCAAGCATATGTTGCAACGTTTTTTTTTGAAACAACGTCTGATCAATCATATCAAGGTCACATGTTCGGATCTGCTTTATATCAGTCTAAAAGTGCACACTCAAACTTACTGGAAAGTCTCCTGATTTCACACAAAAGTTTTTCAACTACGGCTTGGGAGACTATTCAGAGCGATGTCAACGGCATGTTTGGACAGTTTTTGCCAGTTGAAAATAGGAGTATTCAGTTATCATGTTTGCTTACTATGGGTTCCAGGTACTTTTCCGAATCCGGTTATTAACATGCGTAAAGGTCACATAATATAGTTAATAAATAACTTGGCGTGAACGTCTGTATCGCTCTGTTGTGTTGCCTTAAACTTAGACATTTTTATGCCGGAAAATAGTGAACAAGTGTGCCACTTGGAAGTGATGTTCCTAACTGAACTAGTTCTTGTTAGTTATAAAATGCTAAGTTAAATTGGCACTAAAGTCAGCATGCACGCATCGACAGTTGATTCTTGGAAAATCCTTACTTTATCGTTGATAGCATTTCTGCAATCGCGTAATTGTTCGGTTAGCGCCAATTAGACTGTGTTAGATGAGGAAACTTAAATTGGGTCATAATAATCATTTTCGCGTTATCGAAATATGGATCAGTTAAGTTGTACTCTATTGTTATGGGATTATTATTCGTAACAAAACGTCATCTGGTTGGCCCACTTATTCCAGATTTTGTTACGCAATCAGAGTCCGAACATACTGACCTTTAGTGAAGCTGTGCTCACCAGGACCCACAGCCTGCCATACGTGCACAAGGTGGTTGAAACAACTCATCGGATTCCCTTAGTGCTGTTGGCATAATACTTAGTGTGAATGTGTACGTATCCACACCCTGTCTACTTCGTGTTTGTCTGTCGTATACACACGGTACGTATGTTTGTGATGAAGAAATTATTCCTACCATTGCTGTTATCATGTTATACGTGGTGCAGATGGGTTACACTTTTGTATTGATTTGTGTATTATGTCTGAACCCTCTGTGATAGACGGAACAGAACCGCAGTTGCTTTGCCTGGTAGATGAGTAACAGACACACACTTCGCAGTGAACGATTACATGGGGTGACAGCTAGCTGGATTAGACTACAGAGAATTACAGCATGTTACATTCTTTGAGGTAACATGTCCTACAATCCGACCACACATGAATCTACAACTTAATCAGGCATCATGCAGAAAGTGGAAGTCTGTACTAGAGCAACTGAATAGACGAACAAGACAAGAGATGTAGGGTGCAGACGACAGCGGATGATGAAAGGCGATACCGATGAAGCCACAGTGTCAGACCAGATTGCATTTGAACAGACGGTAAAGTCCGGTCTCCGTTTGCCACAACTTCAGCGAAATGGATGAATTCGAACTTCGTCTGTCATCTGTGGTATAAAAAAACGCCCCACGTCTATAGGGGTAAGGTAGTTGGTGGATTTTTGTCTACCGAATATTGAAATTCAGCCAATTTAGGCTGAGTTCTTCGCTATCAAAAGGACAAACGTTGTTCCGTCATGTTGTGCTACGCCAAAAATTGTAAGGTCATAAATTCTTGATGAGGCAGCTGTTAGGCATCTCTGTATCGCGGTTAAGCGGTGTTAACCAAAGAACGGAAGTTTCTCTTCCACTATTTAGTTTGGTTTTGTTAACTGTTTACTGGATAGAATTTGGATGATGTGTTCAGTGATTAACGGAGATGGACACATTTTGGTTTTTATTGTGTTTGGCAGTTTGTTCACTTCCAGTGGCAATTAATTTCACATGTAGAAACTAGGCATCGTTTTGATAAAACGTTACTGCCAAGCTTCTCTTAAGCTGTGCAGAACATGAACTTTCAGAATGAAAGCACTCTCTGTTCACGTGGACCTTCTATAAAACATGATTTTCCCAGCCTTTTAATGTAGTCTAAAAATTATTACTCAAACCTTTTCCCAGTCGGTTTCTTGATTTGAAGCACAAAGCACGTAGCATCATTAGAACAGGCAGCCAGTCAGCTAGTTTATCAGTAGAGCGTAATCACTAGGGTGTCGATTATCTCAGATTTTAACCGGCTTTCTCGGTATATGAAAACCTATTTTTTGCCTCGGTCGCCCAACATGCCTTTTGGGGCTTTCTCTATTATAAGGGCATTTCAGTTGAATTTGTCAACCTCTCGAAACTATTGTACGTTCATTCTGAATGCACAACTCGCGTTTGTGGGCGGCTAGTTTCAGATTTCTGCGTTTGACAAGAATGTCCGATATTTCCTTCCTTTGTAGTCGCGCGATGGAGGATATTCTGGAAGTAGCACTGTGAGACAATGTACGAACTACAGTAGCTTCTGTCAGTTGCTAACTTGAGCACGCAGAAGATACTGCCAATTGGCTATCTAGCAGACATCTACCAGATCACACGGACTCATTTACATTATATGGCCGTTCTGCACATAATGCAATTTGAGCCTTCAAAGTGTACCATAGTATTACAAAATTGGATTGGCCCAATTCAACCATATGTTTTTGTACGCAGACCACTTGAGACTGTTGGTCGTTTCACCTGCTTAAGTAGTGCCAACTCGTTAGCCTATAGTATTACCAACGGTGTGTTGCTATCAGCGACAGTTGATGTACTCATAGATCCGCATCATTTGCGGAGCTGCAACGATACCCGGTTGTCGATGGACAGAAAAGTTCTAATGCCTGAGTCTGTGATAAGTGAGAAAGAACTGAGCAGCTAACAAACTGATGACGGGCTTAGTTTTCGCATTTAAATGAAGCTCGACAATGCTCACGAAGAACATAAGATTTTATTTCAGCTGAGCTGGACCACAGAGGATGCTAGTTTGTTTTAAAAGTAAACAGCCAAAGTCATATCTAAGCCGATCATGAAAAAATGTCTACATGCAGGAGTTGAACGCCAGTTATAGGTTCAAATTCGTAAGCAAAAAATGTTTCCTTGTGATATAAAACCAAATATAGAAATTTTACGCTCTATAGCCCCGCACGGGAGAGTAAGACTTATAGCGGATAAAAGGTTAGCCTTAACCAATTCAGCTACAAAGCGGACAGTTAATGAGGATTATCAAGAAAGCAATAAATTAATGAATGTCTCAAATGTCTGTGTGTAAACTAACTAGTACGGTGCTTCCAAAGCGCGATCCTGACTAGTGTGTTTTCAACTCATTAAATCTGGAGAAATGTAAGTTAGTAGTGAACAAGCAACAGGTGAAACCAGTTGGATGTGTGGTTGTCGATTTTATACCTGGTATTTTGCGTTGAAACGTCGTCGGACTTATAGAGAATATTGGTAAGAACATATTTTGGAACTGAAGAAACATTCCAATTACGTCGTTCATGGTATATTTTTAGACTAGTTCTTACGTAAGAGAGTTAACGAAAATCACACGTACCCGGTACAATTGTCAAAAACACATACTGTCAAAAGGCTATTCGTTTTTATCAACTACTTCAACAGTTCACTACCTAAAATGATGTTCGCATTCGTAATAGGTTTTGTTATAGTTCAACTTTTGGAGGATGCGCTTGGGAATTCCAGTGTGACTATTGTAAGTTTAGGTTGACTAGCATGGAAAGTGTTGATGGCACTATTTCGCTAGTGAAGGGATTCTGATCGAGATGGCTAACACTCTGATTTGTATAGAATAAGCTTCACACTCATAACCTATAAATGGTCATTTATGAGTGGAGTATTCCGTAACCTACTCGCTTTACCCTCAGATAGTCCGCCTAAACTAGTGAACTGGTTTATCTGCCAAAGCGTCCCAAAATTGTCGAACTAAAAACTACCTCATACAGTATTCAAGAAAATGGAAGTTCCCTTTTGCCGTTATTACTTACGGTAGCGGTAAGGCTTCCGGTTGTCGACAGAATAAAAGATGTCATGCCTGTTTGTCATTTGCTTTATTCTATTCATTGCGAACATCAATCTTTCACAACCAAAGTGTTAGCAAATTTGTTTTTGTGGTTATGTCTGCCAGTTAAGCCGCTTCAAACGAAAGGAGGGCGTGAGTAACACGATTTGTCAGGACGTGTTTTGAGAACAAATGATACTTATTGGAATTAGTTAGGCAAAAAAATTGTTTGGATGCTACACTCGTAGATTAAGAGAATGTTTGTTGTCTTAATTGTTGAACCGGCGTTTGTTGACAAAACTTAGAGTGTCAGTAGGCAACAGTAGACGCATCTGACATCAAGAGTCTAACTGTTGCTTTGGTTGAAACTGTCTCAGCTGGACCCGTCCTCCTGTCGCAACCCCGGTGGATTGCAACGTATACTGGTAAGCAGAGTGTTCGCTCTCAAGCGATTACCAGTCTTTCCAACTAATTTTACTTTCAACACTTAGAACTGCTCAGTCTTTTCACTTCCATAGCCATAATGAACGAGTGCCCAACCTAAAATATCATCTGGCTTCAATCAAGGGCGAAACTGTATGCATGTACGGAAGCATGTGATTTGTCGTAAATCGCTTTTGGCAGCGTACGAGCACGAACGCTTCTTGGCTTCGGTCACTGTGCCAGTCTGTCGTGAACACCACGGGCACTGCTCGCTTGGTTCATTTTTGTGCGAAAAATGCTCCATCGTCCTTACTCAATACTGTTCAAGATGATTAACCCATGTTTAGATTTTGTTAACGAATGTGTTGCTTCGGTTTCTTGAATAAACTTGTCTTTCCACTAGTTTATTTCATCCATATGTAAATACTTGCCTGTCAGTAAAATTACTTCTGATGCATCTAAAGTCCTCTTATTTGTCAAAGCTGGTTACAATTGCATCACTTTGCATAGAAAATTATCTAATTTTACTGTAACGTTTTTATGAGTTACATCTGTCAGATCTGCTCACGCAGAGAATTTCCGACCCCTGGTTGATATGTCTGGCTTACGGCATATCTGTCTACCAACATAGTTTCTGTGAGCTATTGGTTTTCTTGCCACCGTTAGGAAATTTTCCTAATCTACCATTGTCTTTCACTGCGCACACGTAGTCCCAATAACGGTTTTGTTGGTTGTTATCGGTTTGTATCTGTGGGACGCGAGGAAATTTTTCTCCACAACTGCAGTACAACCAATTTAACTTCTACCAGTTTTCGTGTGAACCTGTTCTACTGGTCCAATCCTTACTTTGTTCTTAAGTGGAATTTTGAAGATATTTCATTACTATTGATATTTCTACAACCGGCCAATTAACCGGGTGATTTGTTGTTGCGGAGTGGAATGATTTGCATAGCTCTAGTCACGTCCTGATTTGTTTGCAACCAAAATCTGTCTAACGAATACCGAACTATGCAAAAACAGTCAGCGGTTTGACAGTTCAACTACAAAATGACAGTTCCTCAGATTGACATAGATATCATAGTAAAGGTTGATTTCTTGTCTAGTTTGAAAAGTGAAGTGGACTAAAATTGAACCTCTGAATAGCGGGGTTTTTTGCTGCATTTTAAAGTTTTCATTGTTGCACTTATTCCTAATATTTCACCGAAAATCGGTCACTATTCCACACAACTCAAAAACGCCTCGATGATTCTTAAACTGTGAGTGCTTCTCGTCTGCATCAGAGATAGTTAGAAACCATACACTTTCTATCCTCGTCAGCTGTACAGCCGTAACATTTACGTAAAACACGCGTAGTTCCACTAACTTAACTAGTCCCATAATGCTTGTTTCTATACAAAACAGCAACGCTATCACCTTCCTGGTTCAGATGGCCAACTGTGTTAGTGGTTTATTTATATGTTCAACTGGTTGATGTTTGATGACTAGTATTGTCTGAATCAGCTCATCTTGTCCTATAATGCAGTCGAATTGACATTCAATCAGGTTAGCACACATCAAGCATAACAGATAGGCGGTTGGATTTGCGTTTGAATTACCATACTGCCAGCTGTTTTTGCCTTGGCCCCGGCCATAAACTAGTTAACATAAAAAACAGCTTAAATTCCTGTGTTCCATATGCTTCCCCATCAGTCGTTCATTTGGATGGCCTGTTCAGGTGAGCTTTATCCTTTCGTTTTGAGAACTCAAAAGAGCCACACTCAGTTATTGAATCAATCATTGTCTAAAAACCCGTGCACGGACACCGGTTGTAACAAAAATGTTGATGGTTTTTCCCCTTTGGCGCAATAAGCTGCCAATATCACCCATTGAGTGGGAGTTTTTTGACAGAACTGTCTAATCATCGATTAACTAATGGGAACTTTTCATTAGGCATTCACGATGCATTATGAAGTGGGAATGCGTAGTTGCTAGCGCTCACCCAATCAGTAATGAGTGGAAGACAATAGCCAGTTTGGTTTACGCAGGCGCTGTGGGGCCGATCACATTAGAACGGTTTGAGTGAACAGTCTGAAGTCTGTTCGCTTAATGTTCTTAGTTAAGTTCTCAAGTGCATTCCACACGGTTTACTTCAGTGAATACTAAGAGTCTACAAAATGTGTGTACCCTTCAAAATATGTTGATAAATCAAACTTAGTTTCTGTACTCAGGAGATGGGCTTGTGCAAATAGAGACACTTTAAGTCGCTTAACAAATTCTGAGAAATTTCAGGAAACATCTGTCAGCACAATTTATTAACCTGGGCGTCTGTTCTATAGATGTTGTTGTTCAGTTGATTACATAGGCCTACAGGTTTTCAAAACTGAGGTCTGTATCATGTAAGAGCAAGCTAAAATTTTAATATGGGTGTGTAGGTCTGGCAACCTCACTGACCGGCTAATTTGCCGCCCCCCCCCATTTGATTATCCGCTAACTCCGAAGATTCTATCTAAACTGAGCTGTCTGGTTTCATGTACTGTGCGCACGACAGTGCATATTGTCTCCAGTGTTTCACAAGCTAGTTAGTTGATTGCCGTGGTCGGCTGTCCATATTGCTAAACCTGCTCACAATAATCAGACGCTGTTCACGCTGAACTGTATTCCATTCCACATCGGCTATTAGTGCCGGAACAGTTAGTTGTCAGGTTTATACGATAGGTAGAACGAAAAAGACTTTGTTGCGTCTCCCAACCTTCAGCAGTTTGTCAGAGTGAGGGGTGATTTACACAAATAAAATGATCCTCCCGGGTTATTCTAACGTGACTGAAAATCAATATCGACTTGATTTACTGAACCTGGTATCGACTCTTTGAGAGGATCGACATATGCAATCAGTCTGTTGGTCACATATTAGTGCGTGCTTAAGTAATTTATCGATAGGTTGAATTACTTGTCAGAATTGATTACAGAAATTGAAACATCTGTTTATGACGAAAGATAAACAATTGACGGTCGGTCATAGAAAAGTTAATTAGTTTGTATTATTATTTATCGGGATCCATAACTAAGGGAGAGTAGTGAATACACTCGACGTTCTGTATGCACTTGACCAAGACGGCATTACGAATCTTCATGTTCGGATTAGCCTGTCATAGTGAACCAAGCCATAGGATACACGCACCGTAAATGGTATATGCAGCTCAATTTGATTCTACTCACATATCCTGGCTTCGGGGTTCACTCGAAGTATTGGGATCGAAAGACACGCACTTGATAGCCTTTTTTGGAACGACAGACTCAAAGTAGCCTAGTCACATAATGAGTCAAAGAGAAATGCCTGAATTTTGGGGGCACAGCTGAGATTCTCAGTAGTTGGTTACAAGTGAGAAAGATAAACATCTATTAGGAACAGTGTAGGAGGTGGGAAAGGACAAAACGTTAATTAAATAAGAAATTCAATTACAGCTTTAAATGGTAAAACAGTTTGTGAGGGTTAGAATGAACAGACGGTTTGGAAGTATGAAAAAATGGGTCAAATAAGGTTATCAGAACAAATCTTACTGGGGAACTGAAGAAAGGAAAATGTCACAAGATGATCAGTGCTCCGATTCCTGAAGGAGGAAGGAAACTCTGAGCAAAAGACTACCAGTCGATGGTTTATACGAATGGAGGACGTTAACTAGTAAATTTACGTCCACCTATACTCCACTTGCTTCGTTAATTGCTTGTTTTCGGTGTATTGGTGACTTATCATTCCGAAACGATCAGTAAGCAAAAACCTCTGTTTGTCGTTTTCCAGCAACAGACTTCACAAAATGTGGCTAGATCGTTCAAAATCAATTGCCACTTAATACATTGGAAAAACGAGATTTTTTGATGACGGGTTAAAACAGTGTTTCTCTTATCAACCATCTCGAATTGGCCGTCTCGTGAAAAAGACGTTTCACAGAGATTTGAAGTGTGCATGAATATAAACTGTAATCTTAAACTACTGGATATCATAGGTGGGCTTTTGCACCTTACGATCAAACCGAGCAGATCTGACAGCACATAGTCAGTCAAGCTGGACTGCAATAGAGGCTTTTGTTTCAACTTTTGCTGTCACAGAATTCATAGATATCAAGCATTCATAACTGTCATCCTATACAATAAGGAATGGTTGAATTCCAGAAAGTTGACGAGGAAATTATTCATACACATTTTTGTGCACACCGTATTATTTTCTTACACAGTTCGCCTATCACCATTAAATATCGGAAGCGGGAATTTCGCAACATTATCTTTTTCCTAAGTCAGTTTTTACACATTAAGCTATTGAAACTATATACATACCTTTAAACAGTGTACAAAAATATACCACTTGAACTCAAGTCTCTTGTGGAAATTATGTGAACTGCTTATCAAAAAGCATCAGCCCTGATGTAAGCTGTACTGTCAAGTTCACTCTATAGAAAAGAGTAGAATTAGCTTAAAATGGGATTTTATTAACCTGACAATCACAATTCGGAATTAGCGAAATCAAAGGCTGCTTTGGACGCATCCAACTAATAAAACAATAAAAACCCTGGATAAATTGTTCACTTACTTATGGTTCACTATTCTTTCGGAGATCATTAGCAAGCAGTTAACATGTTTTTGATTTTGCGAGCAAGTGACAGGATTTTATTTAATAGTGGCTGAACCTTATTCTCAGTTGACTGCAACATCCGTATTTCTATAGGCTTGTGAATAATGATATCTACACTCCACAAGACTCAAAAACGGCATCAGCTTTCAAACTTGTATAGAATCTCTAACCAGTCCCTTACAAAAAGACACCAGATTCGAAAGTAACACCTGTAAGAGCTGGTCACTAATGCATGCTGTCAATTTGGCCAGGAACTAAACTCTGACTACACTTTAATGAAGCAAACGTGGAGACCCTTATGCCGTTCGCCTCACGTTAGGTGTAGCCGACTTGTCGTATGCAAAAGCTCACCCACATTTGTTGAGCGCTACTCACAAGCAAGCGTGGATGAGCGTTTGCAAATGATAATTTCGTCACGCATATTGCGTTGTAAATCGCGCAGTAGTCATCATAACTGTCTCAAGATTTTGTAATCTGGGTTCGGATCCCGAACGTGACAAGAATATGCGGAAATCGAGTTGTTTCACGTTTGAATTGAATGGCTGAAAAATCTACAGTACCAGGAAAACCGTAGGTGATGTTGAACTTCTATTATTTTTTCTTACTTTAGTTGCAGCAATTCTCTTTTAGTCAAAAATGTGATAAGTCCCAAGTTTATTTTCTCCCGGTGCTCTGCAATTTTACATTAATGTTTTCCTTTCATGGATTTAATAACTAGAAATAAACTACATATTAGCGTACGTTTTGGGCAATCGATCTTCAGGCCAGGCCAGACACACGAGTTGATCATGTAGTATGTTGTCACTTCTTTAAAATTGACGCCGTGGAATACATAACACCAAGACAGTTTATTTTAAACTGTACTCTTTAGATGCGGTAATTCTACGGCCCAATCTTGTGTCAACGTCACGCTTCACTTGGATGTTCGTAGTTCATGCCACTTGTGGTAACTCTTTGGGATAGGAAACCAGCATAAAAAACTATCTGTTCACTCCAGTTCATAGGTCACCAGGCATCACATCGGGAAATTGGACTTACTTATATCAGTTGGTGCTACTGCTAGATTCAGTGACAGAAAAATGCGTGGAAAAATGAGCCAGGGTATGATCTATATTCAATATATATTTCAATATTCTAGCTCACTGTTGTTCACTTCTACCACAGTTACAATTTCCACAGTCCACTTTGTTTGTCAGTGACTAATCTCATTTTTTTGCGCAACACTGCCCAATCTAATTATCCATCTATTTCTGGGGCTGTCTCGATCGAATAAGAATGATGTACACGTTAGTGTTCTTTATTATATTACAGGTTACTATAGTAACGACTGGAACTTGGATGTGCTCTAATTATACCGACTTTTCGTGTCTCGTTAAGAGAACTTAACTGTAAAGCAACTGCTTCTTTCATGGTACTGATTTCAGCTAGAGAACAGATTTATATCACCCGTAGAAAAGTGTGGGAATATTGAAATAATTTTGTAAGTAGTCCCACCAAAAATTGAATAATTTCGATTACTGACTCACGTATTGGCTCTTAACTGTTAACAGGTTTTGTTACTTATGTGTGATAAAAAAATTTAATTCAGAGTTTTTTGCAGACAGTCGATCGCCGGCCGCATCACTATTTAGTCCACATGCAGTAATGAAGTATTATAAACCTCACTGGTCAGCGTATTCGGTTTACAGCAATCTACTTCCTCAACTATCCATGACTAATGGAACTTATCGTTTTTCAAAGGTTTTGTTCATTAAATGTCTGTTTGATTTGCTTTCTGGAAAATGGTAAATATTGCAGCGAATTAGCCCGAAAGTGTGACAGCTTTACAAGCTAGCAGATAGATCATCCAAACTTGGGATGTACCTGCACGCGGAGATTAAGACTTGTATGTTGTCTGTGTTTAATTTGATTCACTGGTTTGTTTAACCTGAACACATTCATTCTGCAGTAGTTGTTTGTACAAATGATAGACACATCTAAGTCTAGTATAGTTGCTTTGTACTAGGAAACTGCATGTCGACACACACATGAATGTCTGCAGTATGTATGTTCCAGCTGAAGTATAACAGACGCAACGAGCGCTATTAGCGAACAGCAGGAGGGCTCTTCTGTAGTCGAGGTTCGATAAGACAGGGTTCAACTCGCTTGATGCATTTAAGCAACATTTATTTTATATAGTCTGGATATGAAACTCCTACAAGCTACCTAATTCTGATGGTCAAACTTTGCATTGTTCTAAGAAGGCTAAAACGGATGAAGTGAGTTGATGTTAGGTTGCGGAACCCTCGGTTGCTCAACAAGGGTAGTTGGGAAACGCTTAGCTCAGATTTCCGGTAAAATGGAGCACAAATCATCGTGATATTCAAAAGCTCATATAGATTTTGAAACTGTGTTGGGTATCCTTGATTGTCAAGTTTTTTAATGGTGTATAAGCCATTCCCTGACCACTCGCTACCGACAACTGAGAAAAAATGCGTTTAACTAATTCCGTGGATCACAATCATTCAGTGACTAAGTTGCCTAATAGCATTTGATTTCATAAAGATTCTGATGCGGAAGACTTGACTTTCATCGCCTATACCCCGAGTAAATTAGTGTCGTAATCCGTAGACATTCGAGCTTTATTCGAAGGACAAGCTAGGCAACATACTGGAGTTTTTCCTGTTTTGCAGACTTGCGAGCAAGACTCCCTAGTCGAAGTTCCTGGACACAGTTTGCATGTTAATCGTCTTTCTCGGTCTAGAAAGCTGGTGGATAATCCTACCATTCAAACATATTTGCTGCATTAACTTTAAATGAAGTCATTTTTTTACAAGACTTTCCTTCCCAAAGCGCCATGATTGTAACTCGATCAACCATTCAGTGAATAGTGTATGCATATGGCCCACTATTCCGATTGACAGTCAACACTGTTTATTCAGTATCTATTTCACAATTGCATTATCTTGAACACTAACCGATGAAAATGATGCTTTTGTTCGAACCGATTGCTCTGATGACACGGGAGACTTAATTCTCGATTTGTGTGTGGTTAGGTTAAGTTTTAGTGCACATTGTTATGTGTGATGTACGCTCGTCAAAATTCATTGTTTAATACCAATGTGTACACTTTGCTGCTCATCCATATAAAATGTGTTAGGTTACATGTATATACACATGAGTCGTCAACTGTACACTTCCATTTCTCCGTCCACTGCACCCGGACAATTAGGCCCGTTAGTTGTGGAATGGAAACTTCATGCGCATTAAGATATCTAAGTAAACCGCGGAGCGAATCAACAGAAAAGTGCAACGGGACTAGTTCAGATATGCCGTTCTCAATGGTCCAATTTCTGTCTGTTATCTTAATTCCGTGTGTACCACTTTGACGATACAACAACATGCCTCGTCTGTTATGCCCTACGCACGATTCTGTGTAGTCAGTTTATCTTACGGTATACCGTAATCATTTTGCCCTACTGAAACAGGAATAATGATAGCCAGCAAACAGCATTACAACAGACAACCGAGTCGATACAGTATCTTTGATGATGCAACATACAATTGACCCAGTGAATACTTTTCGCGTCGAGCTTATAACACCAAACAAACGTCTGTTGTGATAAAGATCATTGTGGGCAGTTAAATTGGCTGTATTCTGTGCGTAATGTATCTCTTCTCGAGCGGATCTGGCAGTCTTTGTATACTTATGAGAGAGTGTGACTGAGGGTTCACATCTGATAATTCACTCGTGCCTATTGTGAGGTCAACGTCTGAGCAATCAACACGATCGTCTCAAAAAGGCGTGTTCGGGGTTCTTGTCCCGTTCGTTGCAATGATATGCGCTGTTGATAAGCTTTAACGAAAGATAAACTGGAGTCTAGTGCTTTTCTTTCGAAATTTACCGAATGAAAATATTACGGGAGTTCGATAACTGCAATCAGTTGTGAATACTATTCAAGTTATATCAACCAAATCCCCTACTACTTGCCAGTAATCAAGGGGATTCGCAACTTTACCGTGGTTCGGTTAACTTTTGATCTGTATGCAATTGTTTTGTTTACATTTGAACTTCGGCACGTTTAAACCATTAGAGCCGAAGGATACGCGGTAAAATTTCATAAAGCAAAGATCGTTCAACAAGTCTTTTTGCCATTCCCATCGCAATATCAAATTTCAACACATAAATGTTTTCGACACATGTCTCAACACCATTTTCACATGATAGGATCATTCAATTTTATTGTTTTTTTATCCTACTTTCAGTTCTGTCATTCCGGTACTGCTGTGTGCTGAAATTGGATCATACGAAACTCAACTGAACCACAGTTTCAAAGTGCTGTACAGTTTGAGCAAGTGTCCGACATACGACCAATATGCAATCACCACCTATACCTGTTCGAATGTGCATGCTTGGCACGGGTCACGTGGGTAAAAGTGCACTCACTTTACAGTTCATGTATGATGAAGTAAGTTGTCTCCATCGATTTCAATGTGTGCGTGTTTGTGTTGTACAGTTTGTGGAAGACTACGAGCCAACCAAGTGTTCCGCCTACAAAAAGAAGGTTCAAATAGACGGTGTACAAGTGGAGGTGGATATCACAGATACTGCAGGTAAGTAGCAGTTCATCTGATCTTGATAAGGGCATCCCCTCTGTTTACTTTCCAATTAGCAATTACAGTTTTTTTCATTATTCCAGTGAAGTTACACACTGGTATTTAAGCGATAGTTCAACAACCCTTTGTATGCACCAAAAAATGCCTACAAATTCCATAAATACTAAACAGTCGTTTGTTAACTTGATGTTTGGAAAGATTGGTAAATTCAGAAAAGCACGAAAAACTACAAAAGCAAAGGAGGTATTTCCAATTTTGCTTACCGCTGAGGAATGAGGAACAGTAAGGATCAAAACGACAACATGGCAACACTATCTAACGCAGATGACCGGGGATACATCCTAAAGAACTACAGTGTGGAATACACTTAACTGGTGCTGAGGCGCACTCGTCAAGCTAGTATTGATGAAAAAACAAGCTATGCTTTTACGTTCGATTGAAGAATGAGGAGCATACACGTGAATAGATAACCAACTACACGTATGGCTTGAATTTGAACTCTGCCCAAAACTGAGGCATATGGAACCAAGTTAAGATTTTTGTCTTACGATCAGCTGACAGAAGGTATACAACCTAGTAATTGTGAAGAGTAAACCATTTTTTGGAGCGTGAACAGTAGAAAATTTAATGTGAAGGGGCTAGAAAGTATTTCAATAAGGGATAATCACAAGAGGTTTCTGCCTTTGCTACAAGTGGTAAGATGAGACCGGAATTAGGTGGTAGAGAAAACTGAAGGGCAGTAAACATGATGACGGATCCCGAAGGGTTATGGTTAACTTTGCTGGAAATTCCCCATTGCACAATTCTCCTTATATTGCTGTTCATGTGTGTACTGAACTAAGTGCTGACTGATGGGAGCTGGTGAAATGCAGAAAATTGGTTCAGACACACAGAAAAACAATGGAGATCTGTAAAAACCGTGGAAACCCGTAAGAATCAGGAAGATCGAAGAAAATGCCACTGATTATTGGTAGAAATAAAGTGCAATAAATTATGGATCTTTCTATTGAGGACAAAAGATTCCATCTTTATGACCTGTGATCAAATAATTTTTGTGAACAGCATTAGTCGAACAGGTAGATTGTCGGACGAATCCGTACAACGGTAACTCATGCGGGAGTTGTTCGTGCCAGATTGGATCGGTAGTCTTCATTGCGTTCAAAGAGACAAAGTCTGTTTCACTAGTAGAGTTCAAGGCAATTGAAAGTGAGTGCAAACTGTAAGCAAGTTGATCCTCTGCTGAACGGTTAGACCTAAATTAACACTGATTCTCATTAATTAGCCCGTCTTCTTCAAAACGGTGTAGAGGACGTTCAACGACCAGACACCTCCTACTTTCCACCGGAAATAAAAGGACTTTAAGCGCTAATCTAAAGTGTTGTTATCAGTTGGGAAAGAGAAAAAGTGTGCTAATATATAAAGCGAAGATCGCATCGATGAGGTGGACAGTAAACAAAGTGGACAGACTACTCTAGGGTTCAGAAGTGGCAATAGCACTTCGAAAAAGGTGAGGATAGTTTCATCTAAACTCAGGGGTTGATGATAGTTAATATCTGTGAAGTTTGGCAATAGTTAAAAATTGTGACTAGGGAAGCAGGCAAGTGAACAATTTACCTGACGTTGAGTTGGGATTATTGGAAGAACCCGTGAGTGTACAGTCGGAAGCAGAATGATAGCAAAATACTTCAATCTTATTGTGCGCCTGAAAAAAACCTTGTCACCAACTTTTTCAAGATGAAGCGAAAACTGGTTGCTTGAAAATTCACAGGTGTTGTTTGGACGGTTCTCCACAACAAGGTGTAAACTAGCGTAATAACTGTCAAATCTGATGCCTTTTAAATCATGAAGCGGTAAGCCACCGTAAGTGAAAATACGTAGGTACACACTCTGTTTTTTTACACAAATTTTTTTTTCCATATACGGTTTTAGAACAAGAATTAGTGATCTATTCACGCAAGTAACAGTAACGGAATCTACGTTATAGAGGTGGAATGTGGTTGATTCCTGTAAATATGGAGGAGTGTGGATTGTGGATACGATCGTTGCAGTGGCTCATGACAGAAAGTCATATGTTGTTGTAGTCGGCAGAGCGGTAGCTCGAAAACATTTTACATGATGGAGTAATAGCTTTGGAAACGAAGTGAGAAAAATTGGAATTAATAAAAACACGATCCGATGAATCGGTTGTGGAACAGCTTGTTATTATATGAACGGAACGATTATTTGTAAAATCTGGATCGTTCATCCTGGTGGATGAAGTAGCGATTTTGAGATCATCAGAAATGGAAAATTGTTCAGTTCATCCGGGGACAGGACTGCTTTAAATTTGAGCATTTTTCAATTTTTCGGCTTATCTGGTTTGTTCCTGATAAAGATTGGGATCACTAGGCGTTGTAAATGGAAAAATTATTGAGCACACTTATTTCAGCCTATGTGTCAACTCTGTATAAGTGTTTCGTTCGAAGCAGAATTGTCGCCCCGCAAACGCTGTACGCAACAAAGATAGTTGTTTGTGGGAAGTCAAGAGATTAAAACCGCCGAACAGAAATTGATAACAAAAGATGCCTGGTGTGTGTATACACACAAACACATGTACCTACCTTAGTGAAAAGACTATGAGAAAGGCAAGGATGACGACAACGAAGATGCACAAAGTTCTTGTTGTTATCCAGGAGGGATCCAAACAAACAGCACTCTGAGATTAACTAAACAGTGTATCGATGACCAGGACTACCAGTACAGTTGCTAGCGAAAGGGGTACAAATTGAAAACGATACGAATACATAACATTTGTAATAAACTGCGTAATCACGTTTGTATGACAAGGCAAAACTGAAAACCAAGCCAAACTATGTGGATTACCCACTCACGTATGACTCTCACAAGAAGAACAATGGTACTCACTGGATCCACGGCCAGAGACACACGGCACATACCATTGTTCACCACTGGCTGAACACTGGTTAAACATTGCGCGGGCATTGCGAAAGATTATTATAAACGTATAATTACGTTAATGGTAACAAAGTAATCTTTTCCTAAGTCAAAATTTGAAATCCACCAAAACTGTTCGGATAAACGAAGTGTACGATTGTAACTTGTCTCTCTCACTGGTGACCAGCGCTACTGTTCGATTCACTGGGAATTTGAACACCACTAGCAACACAAAATTTCTCAAGCGCTGAGTACTTCCTCGATGTGAGCTTAACATAACAAAAAGTTATATGAAAAGAGGGTCATACTTTCATAATTACCAGTGCACACTTGAAAATTTGTTCACGCACTGAGTTTCTCCATTACACATTCATGTTCACTTGCCAGTGGTCGTCGCCTTCCACATATTCCTTGTTCTAGTTCTTTCCCGTATTCAGAAACTTCTTCCAGAAGAAGTACCTGCCGGTTGGTGAATACACCAGAAGTATTCTTGTCATCTACGAAGATTTCAACGTTGTGTAACTAAGTTTCTCAGTCCGTGGAAGGCCGTATGTTTCTGACACAGAAACTTCACCGAACCTGGTAGAAGGCCTACAGCTTTGGTGTGTTTCCAACGTTAGCATATATTGTAGGTGATTAGATGAGCCGAAACGTCTCTCTTTGTAATTACATGTCCAGTGAGCAAAACATGTGATGGATGATTGTAGATTACTCCAGGTTTTTGTGAGACGATAACAGGTTGGAAAACATTAACACACATTACCCAGTTACCACTGGATACTTATTGTTTAGTGCTCCATTTCCCAACGGAGACGTTTGAATGCCTATTTACGTTTTGGGGTTTTTTATATCAAGGAGTCGAATGAGTTCTGAGAGGCACAACAACAATAACGGTTAGATACGTCAGTTAGTATTTACATTTCATTCGTCAATAGTTGGTGGATTACTTTTTTTGGCTCAAAGGTGCAACGACCAACCGAATATTGATCCCTTCAACCCGTTCATATTCATCTACCTTGGTTCGTTCAGAGAAAGCAGATGCTATACGTCAAACAGAAGATTCGTTTCAGGTTGCTTCATTTTATTCCTGTCTTGTTGAATAAGAAATAGGTGCAATGTATAACATGCTGGTAATGAACTAAACACAACTTGGACACTGTTAATTGAGCTTACTAGAGATTGTCCTAATCCATTTGAATCCAAGCTGCCTCACTACTGCCCAAAAGTCACAGAGCTCAAGCGTCCTGCTGGCTCACCTTAACAATACCTTACTTCCTCGTAAAACCTAGCAGACTTAGTCATGTTCCGTAATCCGATTATCCAACACTCTTTACACTGAATCACAGTCAACGATACCTTTCTAGTTATTTTAGACTAGTAATCCCAGTGAGCAAACTAACCAGCTGCTCGATGAGGCATTTTTCACCGTGTACAAAATGAGTCACACTTCAACATGAAAATTTGCTGAAACTTCACTGAATATACGTATATGTTCCAAGGAGATACTGAATCAAAAACATCTCATAAGAGGTCGACGAGCTGTAACAGGTTAAGCAAGGCAGTGAATTAGGGTCGCTACCGGAAGACTATTCGTTAGAACGCTTTTCGGACCAGTTCTGTTTGGTTATGTCAGGCTGACACACCGTTCGCACGATGGGAATGTGGGTGATTTACAATAAACATACCGTCACTCATTTAAAACCTTTATGGCTATAACCAGGACAAAACAAACTGCTGAAATGGTTGATCTTGTGCATGTAAACGGACAAGGTGTCAGCAAACCGCACACTAAAAAAGTGTATGTTTGGGAACACGTTTACTTCTTGAAAGTCGCCAGCATAATGATCATGACCATGGTTTAGGCACACTTAGTAACACCTACATGATGTATTATGGGCTACTCCTATAGTAACGGAAAATGAGCGTTCATCCGTTCGGGTCAGTTTACTTTATAAGGCTCAACCACGCTTATCCCAAAATCGACACCCCGTGACCGGTTTCATCTGTATTTAATCCAGTAGGCAGTGACAGTTTGAATAAGGGTATCGAAAAGGTAATCATTCACATTGTGAGCTGAAGCTGCTACCCGCTCGGCCAATAGTTCCATGGGCAACGCTTGATGCGACGGTGAAGCATATGCGGTACGTGACGTAAGAGCTTACCAGTTTGAGCTTCAATCCACACATGTTTTAAACAAACATGAAACTGATTGAGGAGTGTCGGCTTTGGAGTAACAATCATGAAGCATCATAAATTCCATCTGGACCCTTTGTGGCCGTATTTTGTGCACATTAACAGTGTGAGACGAAGTATGTCCATCCGCACTGACGGAGTGTAAAACTAACAGCAACTCAGTTACTGTTCCGTTTCTCGTCAACTACTTACCCACTCGTTAGCATGTACTAATCCTACACAGATTTTAAGCACATAAAAGTGTACAAATGACCAATATCATTTTATGTGCCCAAATTACTATCTTTCGGTACTTATGAATTCCTCTCGCATTCATATAGGCATTCATTCTAGGACAACTAGGACTAAAACATGAACCATCTAGATACTGTATACGACACCTGGATGTGAATAGGATTCGACCAGATCAGGCGTCAGTCACAGATAACTGGTAAACGAATGCAACAGTGTAAGCAGCATGTGCTCTCGTTAGTGTATGCAGTCGACTGTGCTGAGTTCGTTACTTAATCGATCCGGCCCGATTGTGCACAGCTGAACTTATCCAAACCCCGTAGCTCGTGACTGGCAGCAATAAGCTCGGACTAATCAATCAGTCGAAACATGAATCACTTGAATGTGTGTTTCTCCAAGTGCCTGTTCACATGTGTACAAACACAAACACACATACTCACCTACGCATCAGTCTGCTACCAACTATCTGATCACTGTCTATCCTCAGACTATCTTGAATTGTATTGATTTTTTGGACTTTACCACTGACTCACTTCCATGTTTGTAAATATACAGATCGTCATTTGATACGTGTTAACGCGGAATATCAACAGAAGTAGCTACTCATTGCTTTGCATTAATCACTCAGTAAACCGCCCGCGCAAGCCACTGAGGACGCCTGAATCTATTTGCCTCATTTTCTCCGGTATATTGCATACACGGCCAATTTTTGTAGTCCACTAGTACCCACTGTTAACAATAAGCAGGGTTTCTAAAATTATCTCCCATTAGGTACTCGTTTCGGATGTTTTAATTTGAATCAGATGAAAGTGAATATGTAAAAGACAACGAGTGTACTTCATACATAATAGATTTTAGCTGTTGGCGTAGGTCCTGAACACCTGGTAGTGGCACCAAAGCCACCTTCATGAAGAACTTCGAATTTCTGATGAGACATTGGTAATAACAGCGTCGACCATAGTGTAGAACTTACGCACAGGAGAATGCTATGCGACCCTAGTGGAACAGGCATTTTTCTGAGTTTCTCGATTGTTACGAGCATGTACCGTGTCACTTTTAGAGCAAGGAAAGCCTGCGACCCTTATACGTAACTGTTCCTCTGCACAAACGGTCTTTGTACTGCAATCAGGATGAAAGTCTGCTTTTCATTATCTCGTGGTGAGCACTGCTTTGACTAAAATTTATTCAGTGGACAAGAACGTCTCAGTAGTTTGTCCAACAATATGGGCGTGGCATCTTCCGGCCAGTATCGAGCGGAATCTAGACTGTGTCAGAGAATCAAAGGTTTCTTCAGGAACTGCTAACACTTTACTATGGACTTTGGTTGCCTTATCGGGAAATGAGGAGGATGTTCCTTCGTAGCTGATACCAAGTTCTCTAGGACTTAGGTAGAGCTCTGTATGTTATGTATCCTCCATTCATCAGCAGGATATGGTGATGTTCGTTGGTGAGAAAAGTAGCTCTCTGTGACGAACGTATTGAAATGTTCTCCGAATGAGCCAGATATGAAAGTTGGGTGAGAGTTTTGATTAATTTTCAGTGACGGATTTGAATCAACTGACAACAAAGGATAAAAATAAAACGCAACGACCTGTATCGACGCACTGATGAAGTTTCTGTGGTATTTCACTACGTCGAAGAGTCCATGTTCCATTGTAATTTTGTGGAGGTATGTAGATCGTGATAGACGAGCAAGAAGCATATGTTTCGCGGAATTCAGAATGATTTGAATACAGCCCGGATCTCAACCGTACTTGGAACTTTGCAGATTACTAGCATGACAAGTATGCAAAAATACCGGAAACTTTAATTAATTAACCTACTTAATGAATGTCCGGAACAAGAATGGAGTATTGTATATCATGTTGCTACAATGCATTTACTACAGGCGCACCCGGACGAAACATTATTGTTCAAATTAAAAGAATATATTACGTTTTGTTGGCTCCGTTCCAGCAAAACTGACCATCGGTTTGTCTGTGGTTTTCTCGTGACCACTCTTGTTGTGACTATGAGCGAACCATGCAAGTTAAGCCTGTGGATAAAGCTTTCCAAATATCCTGATTCTAATAATTTCGAATAGGAGTGTGCAAAATTTTGTCCCTCTAGACCACATACACATGCAGATATCTCAGAACCGGTCTTTGCCCTTGCAGTTTTGTTCCCAGGTTTAGTCAGACTAGTTGAACGAATTCCGGGAATCGAGCTAGGGGGCCAACTTGGAATGGAAAACCACTGAGGTAGTAGATATTTTTCGGTTATCTTTTGACGACAGGCTGACAATATCACTACAATTTACGGGATATTGTTTCAAGCCGGTAATTGTCGGCAAGTGAAAATCATTTTAAACACGTGGTAAACACATAAGGACATGCCAGTTGACGACTGCCTCATTTCCAATGTAAATCTTCTAATTCAATTCGCTTGACAGAGGCTCATTGAAAGGGTCAAAACGTTGCGAAGCCAATAACTTTTTTTAGTTTGATTTCTTTACTATGGAATATTTAATATCAGCACTACGCACAGTATGTTTTCCGTTATCTGTTTACGGTTCGGAAATGCACAGTAGTTACTCGTTGTGTAAAATCAGGTTCACGCGTCTAGTGTTTTGCACATTTGGCTGGAAATGCCAAATGTATTTTCTAGATATACTCCATGTTCTCCTGGCGATTTTACTAAACGAATTGATGGGCGAATAATTGTGACCATGGTACATTTACGAAATTTGTTCAGGTTGCTCAACATCCTTGTTTGACATCAGTTCAGAGCAGAACTGTTAGCTAATGTTGTTGTCACTAAATGTAGACGGGTTGTCCTAGTGTGACAGATGTACAGAAACCGTGGTGGATGTCCAGCTCATAGCAAACAATTCAAGCGTAGCCTTTCTGTTTGTCCCTCACAGAGTCCTGTTTAGCCGCTGATTCATTCTTGTAAAAGCCCAGATATTCATGAAAATGCTAGGATTGTAAATATTCCTTTGTGCTCTTACCACATTTCTGTCGAAAACAATTTTTGATTTAGCCTCTCCGCTATTTTTTTTCAATAGGCCAGGAGGATTACGTTGGTATCAACGATCCCCATTATCGATCCAACGAAGGTTTCATAGTTGTCTTTTCGTTGGTCGACATGGAGTCATTGAAGGCTGTACCAGTGATATTGTGAGTAACCCGTTATCTGGTGTGTGTGTGTCCATAAATTGATCTGGTAATTATCTGACATTCAATATTTCGTAACAGAATGACGTTTTTATTTTAACAGTCTGTAGAATTTTGAAGCGAATCGCGTGTACACACACCTTCTGTAAGTTTATTGACAAAGAAATTTTTAAACAAACACGTCTCTACTTGCAACCCATCGTTAAGGCGAACTGTGTTCACACTCAAAATTTATCATTGTTCGATTTTTCATTGAACGTCCAAAGTATACAGTTGTTTATTGTAGGGTTTGTGAACGTTTCCAGGACTCTGTCCAGAACGAATTTTTGAAGATGGTCTGAAGGGCGAAAAGACTTTTTTTTAAGCGCTGGGCTAGTCATCAACAGTTAACCAGTTGAACGGCAGAAATCCGACGGACAAGATGAATCGGGAATAAGGCAAAAAAGCCCAGGTTGGAGACCGTGCAGCCAATTGCTAGGGCACGGATTAATCCTGTCCCCTCAGAAACAAGCAACAGCAAATGATATTCTGTGTGGCCAACTCATCCTTTTGGCCCCGTTAATCAAGTACTTCTAGTTAACACCATTCATATGAAAGGGAAATCACTACAGCCTGTAGACAGCAGGATTAAGTTAAAACACAGCATTTTTACTGGTGGTCAATGCGGGATTTGGTTAATTTTAAGTTGTACGCCACTCAGATTTGATCACAGCCTTCACATTCGTACTTTCTAGCCAATCCCTTTGAAAGGAAACACTAGACTCGAGTTTCGTTCGTATTAGAGCACACCAGTAGTGTATATTCCTTTCACAGTCGAGACTAGAACTCTGGCCGCACTTTCGTGAAGAAATCTTGTCGCGCGGTTTTAACCAGATAGTTTAGCATTACAATGCCACCTACCTTTCTCTGGTGAGAACAGCCTTTGGTAAATTTCTTTTGGTAAACGTAGCTCGATTGTGTGCAGTCTCATTGATGTTGGTCCACAGATCTTCTATGGGGTTCACTTCAGAAGTGTTTGCAAGTCAGTCCAAACACTGCGCATCATGTTATAGAAGAACAAGTTGAAAAGCAGTGACATGTGTACGCGTATTTTTCTTGTTATGGAGGCAGCTTTTCACTGTGCATCCGTGTACCAAAATTCAGCACGATATCTGTTGACATGCTTCATCTGCTGATACAGGAGCTGTCTCGAGATTTACTGCTCAAACCTCTTGCATATTCAGGTTAGGTGAGCCATGATACAGGCTCCATTTTATCTGTTCGGCATTTTGTCTCAGTGACCGAGACCGTGCCTAACGTCGCATGATTAGAGTGCACCCCCTAGTCACTGTAGAGTCCAACAGTTCACATGTAGCAAGTTTTATAATGTGTTGATCTGGTTTCTCTATAGTGCAATGAAGGCTGTGTGAAAGTGTTGCCCAGTTACTATTGCTAATGTACATTTTTCTCAAGACCTGTCACTCAAGGCACTCGAAATCAGCTATGACTTTGAATTCTCCGGCTCAAGATCACGATTCAGCAATAAGTTTGCGCAGATAATTCGGCCTATTCAGCTAAAGTTTGTATGAAAGTCGACACCGCATCCACTAATGTAAATCTGATAAATGGGTATATCATATCAGCCTAGAAAACGCTAAAAACGGGAGGATGTGTAACCTGCACAGATATTCAGTCTGAATTCCATCACAGCGGTTGCCAAAATCGTTCCATCCGATACAACCTTTTGTCAATGTCCGCAACCACTACACAGCCATCTGGAAGCTATATTTTAAATCTGAACTTTGTAAACGATCTCACAGCCGCCTGACTATGTGGACTTAGCAGAGAACGGTGTATGTAGTATTCCAGTTAAATATGGCTCCTCAGGTTGCGAGGGACAATATTCTGGGTATGAAGCTCAAAATCCAAGTTAAATATAGCTGAAACTGGACGTAGTCTAGCAGCCTATCAGTACTAATGCCAGTATTTTCTGAGGTTGGTCCACGTGGTAAGCAAACACTTAACTAAACTGACGAACTCATCTTGTTGTCTGATTTCACGTAAGAAGCCACACGTCTTATGGAACCGTAAACCCTGGCACATTCAACGAACACGGTCTAAAGACACTGATTGTCTTTGCCATATTTTTTCACCGATCAGCTAGGTATCAAACACTCTGTGGATCATTCTGGAGTGCGCTGTAAAGATATGATTTCGGAGTACCTGACTGTATAATTGTGGGGATTGATAATGGCTACCTGTCAGTTACCAGGATTATACGGCAAATATCCAGTCGCACAGGTTATGTAGATGCGTCATTTGTCCCATTCCTAGATGTTATATTGCATAAGTGCAAACCGTACCTTTACATGAAAATTTCGTGTAGTCCTGGTGTTGCAGATGAGGAAGATTATACACTAAACCACGTGGTTTTACTGTCTCTGTGGATAAGGGCACCGGATAACCGAACCGGACCTCTGTCTATAAATTAGACGGAGCTATACAGTGAACGAAGTGTTGATGTAGTATACCGCAGTTTAGAATGTCATTGACAGATCACCATATGTATCATGATTTATTGTGGTATAAACTGAAGTAGAGCCTGTTCTAAGTTTCGCAGAATCTTTGAATATACCTCAGTCGAAACTCTGAGTAGGGAGTTGGAGTTGTATTGCTATGACCGAAAAAGGCTTTTGGCCTGCGGAGTCGTGTATTGCATGAAGTCCCTTGCACGTTGTGTGAAAACGTAGAACACACAACGTGTGCACTCATCTGCATGACTGACTTGCTTCTACATTCGTTGGGCAGCAGCGGACCGTCATTCGCCTTGGTACCATAGTGCATACACAAGTTCACATCAGCCGTTTCTGGTCCCTTGTCATCCTGGCGTTGAGACCTGTCCTTGAGTTCCAGAATGTGAACGCTGTATCACTCGCGAACGTAGGCACATATCAAAAAACAGTAGACGGCATGTGTGGCAATTAAAATACATGCAACCAGGCACCACACAACTGATCACAAACTTTTCAACTGCTTTCTTATTGGAAGTGGATTATTATATAATGTTGGAATCCTCGAATAAAAGAAATAACCACAGTTAATTGAGCTTAAACAGTCTTTAAGTTCGCACTAGCCATACTTTCTTCTGTCGGGAAGACTGACAAGCTTTCGTTTTTGCTACACAACAAGAACATGACTCATACACTCAGAATGGAGTATAAACTTACTGATGAATTATAGGGGGTTTTAACTCATATAAAACCTATGTATAAGTAATTATAAACTTACTTGGCCGTGTAATAAACGGCTTCTTTAGCCTTTAAAGGGAATTTTACTGGTGGACAGCACGAAGGTTATAGAGATACGCCCGACCCAATGTAGCTTCTAAACAAAGTTACTCGTTGAATAATTCAACCAACCACGAGCTCTGTCCTCATGCTCCCCATAATGAAGCAATTAATACTGTCCGTTCATAGGCCAGCTAGTCGGCACTAACTGTCAGGAGGCTACAAAACCGCTCCTGGCCCCAAACTTGAACAATTTGAGCAATTGGGCAATTTCGTCAACCGATAACTTATCTTCTCAATTGTCATGACCGACTGTGCTGATCGTATTGTTCATATTTGTTCAAAGTGACTATTACGGCGTGAATGCCTTTCAGTCGTTCGTGGTCCATACGTTAGTTCCCAGACGCCAAACGTTCGGGTCATTCTTCTTAAGTGATCTCGTTATCAGGCTGGAACATGAGAATCTTACTATTAGGATTCAAGCTTCCTCTATCTTCAGTGTGTGTGTGTGTTATGAGCTGATTTGTTTATTCCACTACCAAACTTCCCTTCTTCAGCGGTTCTATTTCAATTTCTCACAGACTGAGGTCAATCAATCCTTTTTCGCAGTTCTACCAAATAGTAATCGTCCATCATGATCCAAGAAGGCAGTAAGAGAAAATTCTCTAGACAGTTGGTCTTATTGCTCAGTAGCAGGTTGGCGCATCGTTGTTCTAACCTAGTGGGGTCTCATCATCACAAAGCATGCAGGGAAATCAGACTGCTGTTGGAGTGACCACCTGGAAAGTTAGTCATCAGACGACTGGGTTGCGGCCATTAGCTGATTGGTTTCAAACAACGAATAGAGGCAGTTTAATAGCTAGGGGAAGTAACCCACACACGCCTACGATCCCATACCCTGCGACCTTGTGATTTATGAGCTAGATCTCTGGCCAACCGCTGTCACGCTTACTCACAAGTCACAGGTTCTATTTTCTTACGAACAAGACGCTGGTAAACTCCAGACAGATTGAAACGTTTGCCCACCTCTTTGATAGTGGTCACTGCTGTCAGTTATTTGCGATAACCACTGTACTTCGGTATGAATGCTGCAGTTGGAGAGCGGTCAACTGCCCTCTTGAACTTCCTTCGAGGACTGTGTTTGAGTCACTACCGGAGCTATGAAATAAGTGGAGTGGACAACATAATCAATGATCTATGACAAAAAACTTTGAAACTCCAATACTACTCCTATAAGAACTGACGAAGTATTCATAGCATTTTATAGCAACTGAAATGGTTTTTTATTAAAACCAATCAGAGCAACCAGGATGCTCATTCGGCTGGACAACCGTGTGTGCCGCCCATCTGAAACGTCAAGTGTTAGGTAATAAGTAATACCTTGACAGACTGTTCACCAATGCTGTGTTTACCATGCAATTTTGTTTCCGCCATCAACCGGTCTAGTTTTGAATATCTCATACACAGAAAGAGTTGTACAGCTGCCTAGTTGACCTATGACATTGTATTAGAAACAGATAACTGACACAGACAACAAACTTACTTAAAAAACTGAAATATATTTGTTAGAAAATAATCAACAAGCCTGTATTCTCAAAGAAGTTTTGCTTGATCCTCAGTGGACAGAAGTTTTCCTGCTTCTAAACTTAAAACGGCACATAACTTAGTCATGTCCTTGGTAAGATCATAATGGCTCTACCAGAGAATTCCACATACCAACCAGTGAAACCTTATGGAAATAATTACTAATCGACGCTGCTGTATAGTAGCTGTGACGCTCCACGTGAGAGTACGTGACCCGTGACGTCCGACGGAAGAATGATTTCGGCAGTAAAAACTATACTTAAACTGTCCACCTCTCTGGACATTCTTTGGACATGACTGAGGCAGATGAACATATCAGTTCGAGGTGTGTACGGTTCTCATTTGTTTTAGTTATGATCTGAGACCGTTTGGAGAGAAACGGAAAAAGTCAGGTGGTTACAAAAATGCACTGGAAACACCAATTACTCATCCTCTGTCTGGATAAACTGTGAGATAAGTACCTTTTCAAGAAGTATTACTCCATTCTGTACACTTCATTTTTGAATGCTGTAGCTTTCAGATGAACATTGTTGGATTTTAGGACCTACTTATGCGTATTCCAGATTCTCCCCATTAAATATCTTCAGGAACCATCCACAAGGCTGATTTTTTAAAACACGGTGTTTCCCGCTAAAAACAAGTTGGAATAAACGTTACACAATACCCTAAAAAAATCTTTAAGTGGTATAACCCACCTGGAAAGAACAAAGAAAATTTGGTTGATTGATGATTACTGGTTCGAACTTGCAGGTTGAATCAAACAACTGGTTTTGATTTTTCAACATTCACGTCCAAATTCCCCATGATTCACATAGTTTAAACAGAGAAGGCGAAGAATCTGAAATAGGTGAATATTTCGCAAACTGGATTATTTCAAAACAATGGATAATGGCTGTGTATTACGTGGTTATCCATGAGTGTGGCCTGGTGACTGAACTGAAAGAGCACATGATGCGTGTTTTTCCCACGTACAGATGAAGTAGCTCCATAGAGGACTTACTTCCGAACGCTGAGTAGAGTTTGAATAACTATTCAGCAATACATTCGCGGAATGAAGTGCCCAATATTTCCGTGCTGAGATACTGTCATCCGGTGGCTTAGCTAGTCTTGTACTGAGCAATTTCTCTAGCAACATCAACGAATCACAAGCAAACTCAGGTGATAAATTTGCCTGATGCACAAGGTTTTTATTCTCAACAAACAAACGCTTAATGTAGACTTCACTCCATAAGCTGGTTCTCGTCAGCTTACAAATGAACCATCAGCCTTTGATACAATTATCTAACCTATTCCTCATGCTCCTCTCTTTGTGGCGTGATTAGAGTACATGCCTGCATCGTATGACCTGTTACCATAGTTAAACCCAATACAGTAACCATAGCTACAGAAGGGTATATTTGAAAATCCAGTGTTTCACGTTCACGTCCGTCAACTGGGTTTATCGACAGTATTTAATTCTATGAAACGCATGGAGTTATCTTGGTGTTACTAATTGTTAAACAGATTGGGAATAACACAACGTTTCGAGCAAGTTGTAATACTCTACGTTTCAACCACCTCGGGTGGCCTTCCTCAGGAGTGTTGTAATCGAAATCAACAACACTCCTGAGGAAGGCCACCCGAGGTGGTTGAAACGTAGAGTATTACAACTTGCTCGAAACGTTGTGTTATTCCCAATCTGTTTATCAATAACATGTTAAACACGACGCCCAAACTATTCAACTTCATTCGTACTACATTTGGTGCGGATATCTTACAATTGGTGTTACTAACTTCAAAGTGTTACCCAAATACACACTGATATACGCGTGCTTAGGAGACCTGTTCAGTGTACAAAACATTTATGGTTTTTTCTTAGTTACACACTGTTGCTGTCACTAAGTTGATGATTAACACACTCTTACATGATTTTTACGGCGCCTAGGCTTGATTGGTCAGTCAACTTCTATGTGCTGTTTACTCTCTGTTCTTCCACTCTGAGTCTCATCCGACCAGACCTGGTAGACTTACGTGCCGAAGCACATTAAAACACGAGAAATTTTGTCATTGTTTGTCATTAGTTTAGTGTTAAATGGAAAAACTACACAAGGTTATCGATCTAATTTTGAGTTCACCTGACTCAGTTAACTGGTAATCAACGATTTTTCTCAAAAAGAACAACATAGATAAAGTGATTGAGATGTGGACTATTTCCTTTACAGTCACTGCTATCTACTGCTGGTGTATTTTGCTGTAACTGACATAGAAATTAAGTTTCCCAAGAATGGTTTTACATGTTGAGGTCGTGAGAAGACAAACCACTTCTAGAATAGGAAGAGAAATCACGATTGAACTCGAGAATATGCAGCCTGATATTTTTGTAGCCTTACGGTCCTGTGATAGTCGATACTAAAAGCAGAGAGTAATAAAATATGAAGACGGTTTTGCTAGGTGGGAAATACGAAGTTTGATCAGCACTGTTGACTTCATCAGTCAGTTCCATATGAATGGTAAAGGCTTAACTTCACTTGATGTACTCAGAGACGTTCTGGTTCGAGAAGTAGCGTTTATGAAAAGAACCAGCTAAACGCTTCACACTAGGTTTAGGGAGTGTAGCGGTGTCCATGTATATATACGTATATATATATATATCCACAAACAGTTTACGGTGCTCAGTCATATTCACGGTAACTTTCCTGGAGCTGGCGAGTGACAAATGCCGTGTCATCAATACGGTGAATATATCGGAATTTAGGCTGCCGTTCAAGACTATTCGTCTCCGATATTTTGTCATTAAATCTACTGATCAGGATTCTTGAGAAAATCTTTCCAGCAAATTCTATCGAGATGATCCTTCAATAAGTGTCTACGTTTCACTCCTCCTTCTCTTAATTTTAGACAAACGAGTAAGACATTTTCAAATGGCTGTGGAACTGTTTTCTGTCCCCAGATGAACCAAACCGACTGAAGCACACTACATTCCAAAACTGGCCTACCTATCCTCAAAAGTTCCTCCAAACAACCCATATTTAATTGCACCTTGTTCAAATCACATTTCTTCAGCAACCTTCTGTAGTTCTACCATATCTGGAGGCAGATCATGGGATTCTTTGATATCTTACCGTGACAGGTTATCTATAGCCATTCAGTCAACTGTAGCAGATCGACCCAGTAGGTTACCAGAGTGTTTAATCTGGATCCTTAATAATTGAGTCCGCCAAATAGCAGGTCCCTGTACATCGACCCTCAAGTGAACTGTGTGGACAGATCAAGAAACGCCTCAAGGGACTTTATAACTCTTTATGTTGCCGACAGTCGGCATAGTCTTGCATCAATTGGCTTTGCTTCTTCCACACTTCGTCAATGATTGCGCAATATCATTCAGTGAGCTCGTGAAAATATTCCGGAATGAAACATTCATGTTCTCGTTGCTTGAGTCCGCTATGGAAACGGCAAGCACACCGTTCTTCCTTGGAGTCACGATGGAAACTACTACATATTTTCCGTCAAACCGGTCTTTGAAAACGATCGTTTTGATTGCACTTATCACGATTTGTTCATTCTAGTGTTGCCCTAAACTACGATAACAGATTTGAAAGCTTCTTAGAGATGGACGACGACTGCATTATGAAAAACAGTCCCCACTGTATAGTTGTCTGGTCACCTAGTATCCATCCCTCGTTTCTAACCAACTGATCTACAATAACTGGGCATGTAAACGCGAGTAAACCACTTGGTTTTGGACGGTTCATGATCCATGCTACTGTCAGCCCCACGTGTCACTGGCTTGATACGTGCTACCCTAATATCACGCTGTCATGGGATCAGGTAATTGGACAGACAGTGGTAAGCGCTCCGTGGATGATTCTACATCGTTGTATCGTTAACACAGCTAAAAACGGACATTTATGCTAGCCAGCTCGTAGGCAGCACATGGGCTGGGTGAGTGGTCACGGTTTTCATTTGTTACACTATTGACGTGAGGTCCGGCCAGGTTTTTGAGCCCAACTCAACCTGTACGTTCAAAGCGTCCATAGAAAAGACCCCGAAACTAACCGGTGTCAAACAGATTGCGATGAGGAGTTGATCATAAAATTTGTCCCTTGTATAATCGCTGTGGTCCATTATTGGACCATGTACACTAAGAACTGTGATGGACTTACAGCAACTGAGTGGCAGACGCAGTTGCCTGATCCAAAGACTGATGCTGCTGAACGTGCCTGTCATCAACGAACTGATGTGACCAGTGATCATGACACAGACGCCGTACTCCCAGACTCCCTCTGTTGAATAACGTATCAAGCCCCAACTTCACAGAGCCTGTCTAGATCGTCAAGACAGGGACATCAATGCCGTAACTGCTTGGGTTCATCGCAATGCGTTCGGTGCGATGTTCCGATCGCCCGATGCTGCAACGATCTAACGACGTAGGCCCATTCCATGTCAACACAGAGTTTCATTTGTCCAGGATCAAGCTTTAGTTTAGCTCGAAAGATTGTATATAAAGCCTATGACTCATCGGTCTGACAAGCTGGAAGGCAGGATATGATATTTTCTCAAGGGTCCCCAAACGGACTTTCTGTTCCAGAAGCCCGACCTACGGAGCAACAGGATATAGGGTTCTCTTGAGTGACTCTTTTCGGTGCCAGTTACTTAGCGGTCTGAACAGCTTGGGAGTTTTAGGACAACCAATACCGTGGTTCCGACAGTAAGACACTCATGTCGGATTCCAATTGCTTGTGTGCTGAATGATACACTGAACTTCCAAACATTGCTGTGAAGTTTCAGACCTCTTCAATTTTTGTTAACCTTTGGACGATCGAAGTGCTTTGCAGTTTAGGTAACTTTCCTAATCTTTCGATTTCTTATATGGAAGATAAAAGTGTTGCAACCTAAAATATTGTTCCGTCATATGCTCCTAGGCTTCTACCTGACTGTCTTAGCACTCTCAAGTGGCCAGCGGTGCAACAAACAACCACATACGTGTAACCGTTTTCTGTCTGATTACCACCTTGTGGTTTGTGTGGCATGCCTGTATCTAGTAAGCCGAAGTTCTAGTCGACACAGCCTTCCAGGGCAATAAAGCATGTAAGCTTGACCACCATACCAAATTGGCAGAATAGGTTATAACAAGCATACATAAAACCATACGATCGCACATGTAAAGGGTAGAAAGCTGCAAACCTAGCCATGCCGGTAACTCAGTTTGTCACTTATCATCGTGAGTACTACGAACAGACAATCATTTGTTGCCACTTGCTCAAGGAGGGCCAACAAGGCCTTTGAAAAGCACAGCATCTGACTGTTTCCTGCCGCTTACCTTACTAAAAGTTAACTTCCGCAAATTTCATTAAAGCTTTGTGTTAGACTTTCACTCATCTGTTTTGTACTCAACTACGAGTTAGTTGTTCAGTGTAGCTCAGATTCAGTGGAGCTGGAAGATCGTGAGAAATGTTCATTAAGCTTTGATTTAATGACGTTGCCAATGAATTGACTAATTAGTAACCATCTTTCATTTCTTTCTAATCGCATCTTGATTTTAATGATTGTTTTAATAAAGCAAGAATGTAAATGCTAGGGTGTAAACGAAAATACCGTGTTGATTGATTGTGTAATAAAATTTCGAAAAATGATTCATAATGAACATGGAATACGAGGCATGCTAATTATCGTTGAACATGTGTTAGGTTTTGGCTGGTCATTGTTAACTCTAGATTAGTTATACAGAAACTAGACTTGACAAGCATTGCTCACTTTGATTCTTTTACGAATTCCTGTTTGTTTGTCTAATTCCCATAGAGAGCGTATTGTGCAATGTCGAGCGCCTGAACAGACACCCGTGGTTATGGTCGGTAACAAAGCTGATCTGGTTGCTGAACGTGAAGTACCTCCAGAAATGGCTCTCCAATTGGCACAAAAGTGGCAAATTCCTTATTTGGAGACTTCCGCCAAAACCCGCTTTAATCTGGAAGAGGTGAGCTAATGTTGTATCTGTCACTGTGTCCATTTCTATCCGACGGGTACTGAGCATTCGGTTATGTCATGAACGTTGACTAAATCCGTGCTTGCACTTCACACGTTCATGCTAAATAAACTGTCCTTCGAGAAAATAGAACAGTTTGAATAGGTCCTGTCGTTTCTTTTACTTTGATTGTCCTTTCTTGCTTACATCTGACTGCAGGGACAGATTCAACGTACTGATTCCTCATTGTGCCAGTTAAGACAATGAGAATGTACATTAAGACTATCAACTGGTTTCGTTGAACCACCACTATTGTTCTCATTCCTGTTTGAGGAAACAGTTGGAAGTGGTTGGTTTGTAGTTCCCTAACTGAGGCATTCACATGGTAACACAAGGTTTATCGTCTTGTTTGGATTTTATTGATTACGAATTTTTTGGTCGTATTGCTCCCACGAGTTGCACTCGCGAAACGCTGATACGAAGAGGAAGCAGTACAACATATTCGTCTTTTGACTTGAGTGAATTAAAACAAGCGGTAACAAAAATCGCAGGTCCAATCAGCCTGCAACCTGTTTTTGTCAGTATTCTGTTCTCATCACACAATCCGAGACACGAAGTCTTGCATACGTGACTATAGCTAACCCGTTATTAGACCATCAGTAACCACAGTACAGTATCGTAAACGGTTCTCTCAATGCAGCAACACTGATCGCGTAATTACGTCAATCATCTATGTCACACCTTGATGCGCGTGCTTCTTTCTGAAACGTGACTTAAACCTAGTTGGCTCACAGGTGTGAAGGCTGTTGTCGTCGTCATCGCACCTAGCACACAAAACTTGACGACTACCACAAACATGGTTATTTTTAAATGGATTTTCCGTTTGTCTTCCTGTAGCTTCTTCCTAAAACAAATGGCTCTGTTTTCCACATCTCGATCGATTGCCGTGCTCTAATCAGGCAGACGCGGTTTTCACTTAACTCATTAGTTCAACCTATAACCAGACTGTGAACCACTGGAACGACGAACTAACTGCTAGCATTTGCGGTCAACTTACTATGATTACAAAACGTATATTAGGTGGTCTGCTTCTGAATAATGATGAACGGTTTTAAAGCTGGATTTATGTAGACGGGATACTACCCACATTCTGTCTCAACCTTCGTATTCGAATAAACTGTCTATACATTCTTCTTCATTTTGTCCCGGCTATTCGAAGGACTTACCACAACATGTACCGTCTTAAGATAGTGGGATGTCTAAAAACCATTTATGAACGACTTGGGCACAAAATTAGAAGATAACCTAAGACTAACTGCGTGATAGTCGACACGATGGTGCGGATCAGAGTCCGGCCGTCAGTCTGAGGGGTATTGTGCTCATGGCTGAACAGTTAGTACAACAACGAAATCTACATAGTGATAGACTAGATTTCATCGTTATCCTTACTTAATTGATCCAGCTGAGTCCATCATTTTCATGCCTGATCAAATATCCTCGGAGATCATCTCGAAAAATGCTCACAACTATTCGGTTATCTTAACGGAAACATACGGGTGTTTAAAATTTTCGATCTGCCCAGTTCAAATACGGTGTCTTAAGCGTTTGTACTGTTACGTTGATTTGAACCTTGTACCTATGGTTGGATCCATCAATATTCTGTTAACATACAGGAAGCGAAACTGAAGTCATACCTTTGTTTAACAACTGGCAGTCACTCGACATATCAGTTAGTCAGCGGATAACTAATGGTTAAAATGAACAGCTTTCAAGAGTTCTCTTTGACAATCAATCGAAATGATGAAAACAAGCTAATCTTCGGAATTAGAGTCGTTTATTTGGACAAAAACGACCTCAAGTAATAGAATGGAGTTGACGGGAGTTACGTGTTCAGGAAAAGTATCCCTTACCTCACGAACGCTCAACGAGAAATGGTTATGCTTGCACTAAGGTCCGAAGTGTGAGATATTTATCGGTTAGCACAAACTTTTTCGCTGTAGTAAACAACCATTCGCGAAAAAGTTCGAGCGACTTAGTGACTCGTAAAGTTGACATCAAATTATATTTGAGCCGGTGGAATGTAAAGAGACTTATTCGGTCCTGTCAGTCGTTGGTCTTTAAGTTTGGCTTTCAACCCACAGATGACCCTGCTAGTCAAACAACTTTGGGCAGCGACTTATCTTTTTAGGAGAAATCGTGATAAAATCTCATCCCCTACCTCGAGATGCAACTGGACAAAACCATTTTAGAGAAATTCAAGTCAAGAAAAGACCGCGCTGAAGGAATAATCGGTTGAGTGCCGCTAGGACATTTCTAGCTCACGTTACTTTCGTTTACATTTTAGGGGAGCCCAGCAAGTTGTGAAAAATGCTAGTCGCTCAACCCTTCCCTAAAAGATTTTTCTGCAGATAAAAGTCGTTCGGATAGTAGATAATATTTCGAGTGTGACAAACGTAACTAACCCGACGTCTACCGGAATCTTTTTAAGCGCTGTTAATCTGTCATCAACTAAGCGAACTCTGCAGGTTAGTCTGTAGGACACATGAGTTAGTTGGAATGTTCGTGTATCATCCATGATACATTCATCAATTAGCAACTACGGAGTCGAAGTCCAAGTGAAGCGGTGCGAAAGAAGATCTGGGGCACGAGTACATCAAAAATAGATCTTTTGGAGAAGTATCCTCCAGAAAACTTGTCTGGCCACCAAGTATCGCATAGTTAATTCGTACTCAACAGCACTAACTGCTAGTCTAATACTCCAACCACTTAAAGAGAATAATTTACATTTCTAAATGATGAGGTGTATCATTCAGCATTTGGTGATTCACTAGTTTAGACGGTTTTCCGAATTTAAAACACATGACGAAACCACGATCTTTCTGATTACCTGCTTTCTCCCACTGATCCGTGGTAAGCATCCACTCCATTGTGCGTTGACGACCTGTTTGACAACGGTGTTCCTCAACGGAAAAGAGTTTTCTTGGTGATGGTGGTGGTGGGGATGAGGGGACAAACAACTATAAAGTTAGTTGTATGCGACAGCCACCAACAATTGGTAGATGCAGGAAACTATGGCTATCCTGTGACTATTTCCTCATATAACTGATCTATCGCCTATGAAGATAAGCATGTTTTTACAAGCCTTCGATCGCCAAACACTAATTTCTTGGGTGTCGTTACGGTAAGCATGTATACTATGGAACAGAGTATTGTTCGAAAGTTGTACGTAACTGATTTGGAGGACTGCCGCCAGAACCAAGGAAGTGACTTATCCAGAATTACTTCAGAGGAAATACCTACAATACCGTTGCCGTCCATATGGATAGCAATTTGGATTTGAGAAAGAGACGGTGACTTTGCAAAAAATTTATGATGAATCTATCAGAACACTGGCACAGTAGTTTTCATTTCGGGGATGCCTTTTGGTCTCCCTCTGTTCAGTGCGGTTCATAAGATATTCATTCATGCTACCTCTTCTAAATCTGTTGAGTAGGGTGACACGGAGAAGCAACGTTTTAGGGATGACGCCTGTGTGTACCATTCAAGTGCTATAGGGAGGATGCTACTCAACATAGTACATTGATCTTCATCAGAATGACGTTAAAATTATCCCAGTTGCAGTCGGCCGGCTGCGGACAGCACGTGTCTGCGCCCGTTTCACAGAATTTACCTCAGTTTCTCCCGAGTGAGCGTACCAAGCTGATGTTACAAAAAACGAAACAGAAGTCAATGTGTAATCTCTTAACCCTACTAGCGCAGTTGTTTTCATGGTGGTAACCATTCTGTTTTCGTTTTTGAGGAAATAGCCAAGATATGTGAAGCTCTAGACGTTGAGTCTTTGTGTAAGATCAGCTTTGTGTACACTTAAATCTAAGACCTTCACTGCGTAGAAAAATCGCGCCAGTATTTGTCTCGCAGGACTTCTATGCAAAAACGCGAAGAATGTAGCTTCATGACGTTAAGGTCTTCCATCAGAAGAGTATATGAGGAGCCTACTAAGACGACACTTTCCAAAAGGCCCAAAATGGGTTCACTTTCTATACGCTCCTAGTGTGGTGGATTGTCAAAACGGAAGTGCAAGTATCCCAGCTCTCGGCGGAATACGTCAACGTGGCGGGAGGATATGTCCAAAAGCCCACTGCGAGTGGATCGGGAACAGTATGGGCGGCCGGAAAAATTATCGCTGATTTGGATCGGACCAACGGGTAAGACACGGCAGGCAAAAAACTTAACAGAAGGCGTCGGACACATATCAACCTGGCGGAGGTGCAGACGACGTGTGAGCGGAACCTGGGGGGGGGGTACTGCGGATCGGAATTCCGGTTCACACACGCGTCAGCGCGCATAGCATGAAAATCATCGAGTTGGAGAATAAAGATTGTGCTTCATTGAACCCCTTTTCGCTACACTAGAACTGATAGCACCAGAATATTCCACTTAACCGGTTACCAACATTAGTCGAACGAAATGTACACCAACTTGTCTTGAGAAGTACCAACTTACTGCAGTGAAAAACATAAAGCTGCATGAATACGTACAAAACAACTCCACCTCTTGCGCCCAACTCCATCAGCTCAAAATAGTTGCGTGCCCTTAATACCAAGCTTGATGTAGTGAAAACTGTGGCTATGTCAGTGGTGAGGTTCACCAAAGGGTCGAAATCACTAAGCTTATCAGGTTTGTTGAATAAACCTGATGCTAATATGGAAATAAATTTGGCAGAATTGCTAGCACGTATGTCCAATGGTATGGAAATCTGAAGGAGGCTGGCCTTACAAATGGTTACCAACAAGACCGTTGTTGATCCCAGTGTGACCGGCTACGACAGATCCTACTGCACTTAATTCTTTCAAAGCAACCACGAACAGACCAGCGCGAGCCTCGTCAGTCCATTTCAGGGTTTAAAGAGATGTCGCTTGGAATAAGGCGGTGCAAATTTCGAAAGCGATTTACTGTATTTACGACCACATCCTCTAAGGTAACGGTGATCTTAAGATACTGTGAGTGACATTTTTTTATTTAAAGACCTGTCACTCAATGTTTAAAGAGTAAGTCGTATTTGAGCACTAGCCGGTAAACGACCAGATGTTAGGAAGTCTCAATGGTTTCTCGCAAGGCCTGGATTGTTGGTCCTGAAATCTGGAAAGTCCGTGTTCAGGACGCCACTAAATGAATTCACTTTCACAAAAGCAGGCAAGTCTGTCTTCCAACCAGGGATATGTTCGGATACACCCGTGCCCACAGATTGCTGTGACGTATAGTGAAGGCTAAGAGAACTCTTCAGTATTAATAACATTTATCGACCCGGTTGGTATTAGTCAAAGTTCCTCGGTAAGTACTAAGCCAAGTCTCCCGAACAATCGTAAGCGGTAGCAAGGTAACAGAGCTCGACTCTCATTTGTTTCAAAGACTTTCATACAGCTGATCATTCTGATTGTGTTGTGAACCCGGACATTTGTTATGACATTGAGAAATCGGCGCACTGGGTTTAGGATATTTTTGTACATATCTACTGCCAGACGGTTCACCAAAAATTGCATTTACATAGCTTAATCACTGAAGGAGAGAGAGCAGTGATATTTGTCAGATTAAACTTGCTACATGTTTCCCAAGAAAAAGTGTTCTAGTATCCGTAAAACCCTACGTTTGAGATATTCCCAATGGGTTTCTCTCGTGGAACTACGTACCTGCAGAATGGTCCAAACTGGATGGATCGCTCTGGCGCAGTCTAACAAATAATAGGAACAGAAACATCCTACTGTAGTCTGGGTACTGCAAGGACTCACTCTAACAGGTTTTCTGCCTGAGTAGGAGCAGCAGATGTTGGTGCATCGCGCCGGTTTGAACATATGCTAGCAATACTGTGAACAGACGTGACGTTGATAGAGCACACACACATTTTCAGGTAAAGTAATCATGTTGTGATAGTGCCTGTAACCTCAGTCGATTAAGGTGCTTCTGATTTTAAGCCAGTGAAATGTTCCTTTCTCCAAGTTCTGATCTATTGCTTCAGTGTATCACCTCAGTTTGGCCCGCTGTTGAATAGTACTGCAGAAACCCGTTAAGGTCTCGTAAATTGACATCAGTTTACTAAGAATTACTGTTGGGACGCCATGAGGGGGAGAAGGCGCGGTTGTCACAGGATCCACTGTATGACTTTAGTGTGCGCGTGAAACCGGGTTTAGAGTTGTTAAAAGTGACCATAGTGTCTCTTTAATCACAACATCCACAACATGTAATTTAAAGACAAGGCAAAAAGGAAGACGAAAGGACGCTTAGATCAGTTTCAGTGTTCACCGATCTCAACCCAGATACATATACTTTCTTGGAATCGTATAACTATACTTGAATGCTTCTCTCGCTTGTTCAGTCCATTCCAAATGGGCAGGGTCCTTGGTAAATACACATATTCAGTCCACTTTTGTAAACACGGGACCTATCCTGCGAACCACCACAAACGCTTCTGATACGTCGTATCACCTCCTAATATTATCACTCCCAGACAATTATTTATAAACGGTGTGGTTCATTTTATATATTAAATGAAACCAGTTGTGAAGGTTCTGGGCTTCTGCTGGGTTTGAACTAGCGACAGAAACAACGTTTGTAAGTGCGGGTAACTGAGTCCAATTGTGAAAGTTGTCAGTTCTCAGCGTGACTCCATAGCTTATCTGCGAGAGTGTCCATCGCATTTGGACGTACTGTTTCTGTTGTTGGTTCAAATCCAACCAAAACTCAGGTTTTCGCAAATGAACCTTGTCATAAGACTTATTTTATAGACAGCGTATATTCAATAGTTGAATATTACGGGCATTACCACAAACGTTGGCGGTCTATGCACTGATGACATAAAGCGACAGTCTAGTCTATCAGCCACACAGCTGTTGATTTCCGTTGCTCCTGAATGGATGTATGGAGCTGCCCACCTCGTGACTTCATCGATGTCACATGGTGGCAGACAAGTTGTGAAAAACCGTATGTTATAAACTTACATAACACTATCATTGGGTGTATATGCTCCCGAAATCAAAACCACCCACAATAAGACCACATTTGTCGCGACGGTTTAACTGTGCTCTTAAGAGTTCTTTTATGGTGTCTCAGAATTTCAGCTATCGACTTCTTAAGCCAAATGTATTTTCAAACCAATTTGAAGTTGTTCCTAATCAATACCTAGCCATTTGCATATAGATGACCTTCGTCAGTTCGTATGATATTTGTCGGCGATCAGTGTCCGATTCAAAGCATTAAGCGTTTGGACATTATGTCGTCTTGTGATTTGGTGGAGTGACAACCCATTGCGCTGCTAAAAATGTCAATGATGAATAAAACGGTGCTGATAAGTGGATCGAATGCCATCGGACGCATGGCGATCATGAATCCTCGTCCCTAAACAGGACCCCAAATTTATACGGCAACCACAGATGACAGAAGATTTTTGAGAACAATAAACGCTAGTTCTCTATCCATAGATCTTAACTGTGTCAGTCCTCGGCCTCCACTCCAAAACGCTGACCGCTGTTGATTAATAAGGATCCCAGGTTTAAATAGCTCCATAGGGAGCACGGACAGTTGGTGTTTTCAATAAGATCGTTAAAATACGAATCCCTCCTTACTCCGAGGGCAACAAAACCTGACCGTCAATGTGTGCACAAGGAACTGCTTGGGAAGTAGAATCGATCGAGTTACATTGTTATTTCCCTCGGTTTATCTAACGTTTTTTCTGATAATTTCATGGAAAAGAATGCCAATTTCACTGGTCAGCCATCAGTTTCGGAGCAAACACAGAAAGTTTCCGTGGTAGCCACAAAAAGTGATAAGATAAGAGGTAACATATGTAAGACGCACCAGTAGATGTGTTCATTCAGTATGAATATGATGTTTGTTTTTTCTACGTTCAGCAGTCCCATTATTTGACTATTAATTGCAGCTGAAGAGAAGCTTGAAGATACAAAGTTATGGGAGGTGATTTGCGGCTCCGTACGAAGCCTCATTAGTCACCTTCGTAAAATAACAGAACACCAGGTTACCCGGTTTATTGTAGTTTCTTTGTCGGTTTGAAGCGACTGGATTTCATTGTCTTTTGTGCATTAAATTAGCGACACGCTTTTCACCGTTTTCATTGATTTTACGGAATAGTACCATCGTTACCACTGAAGGTTGATCAAACAACATTTTACTAACCTCAAACAGACTGTTTCAAAGGTATATTTGTCTTGTATTTCAAAAAACATGGTGTTCATCCGTTCAACATATATTGAATCTTAAAATTTACACCGAGTCATTCACCCACAATTCTTCTACTTATTTCCTCAACAGGCCTATTTAATGTTGATCAGAGAACTAGTTCGACGCAAGTTGGCTGTCAGGCAACCAACAGAACAAGTCAGTTCAAGTGGAAGTAGCTGTTGTTGTATTCTATAAACTGGACCTCCATTTCTTCAGTGCTGTCCTCGTGCAAAGAAACTATAATTGCGCGCACAACTACGTTTGAAGAGATCACACCTCTTGTGAATTACTCATTTGTAAACCTCCAATGTGTCTTTGATTCGGCCTCAGCGCAGAGTTGAATGAATAACATATCGATTGGGATTAAACCCTTGCCACTTTTCATCTAAACGGCACTCGTCTGTGGTGCCCTTTTGATAGATTGTTTCACTTGTCCAATTACTTACTTCAACAGTACCAGGCTGAGCATTCCGCACTTCGTAATGTTTAAACACTCTCTCAACTGAATTTTATGGACTCTCAGATTACTTATCTTCTTCGGGACAAACCTTCATTTTTTCTACGATTTTGTGACACATTTTCACCTGCTTCTCGCTACAGGTAGTATTGTGAGGTGAGAAAATTTTCCACTCAAGCTTTATGTTGATTTATGCAAGCGTGCAATAAACACTTACTGGAAGACGTGGAAGCTCCTTCGCATATTCTACCACTTTTACTGATATAAACAGAAGCGTATAGCTTAGGTCTGGCTCTTCAAATAACCCAATTTTCAAGGAGTTCCATAAGTTAGGAGTATTCATATATTTATATATACATATATTCGGTCTTACGAAACGGATTATATGAAGTTTGGAGAGGTAACCAGAGGTAGTTCCGTTTTGCCGAGTGGCCACCACTTAATCGTCCACCAATTTCAATGATCTTACTCCGGAGTGGTGCACGTGCGCGAATATGACAACATAAAAGAACCTAAGGTATCGTATTGTTTTGAAGATAAACCACTGGTTCCGACCAGACTATTCAAGAGAGTCACCGAATGAAATGACCAGACTCATTATTCTACTATGGTTTGGCCAGTACTAGGTCTGGGTGTGAATGTCAAAATATCGCCTGGCCTAGAGAAGAACTTTGTGACCAGGTTGTACTTTTCTCAATACACTCTCTCGGTTCAAGTCTGATGGTCAAGTATTTGTGTACCAGGAACAATAGTTCGAGATACCCAAAATTTCAACTAAAACCGTACATAAGTTTTTGTGTGGCATATTCGTTGAAGCACTGAGCGCCAATGAAACCGAATCTTCTTTTGAGACACTGAATAAATCTTCGTGAACGTCTTTTGTCATTTGGAGTGTAATGCATCAGTTACTTTTCATTCGGACGTTTCAGTGAACCAAGCGGTTTTAGATGTATTCCTGGTCATGCCAAAAGTTGTAAGCTGTTCTGCAGATATTTGAGCAGACGTTTAACCCATGGCTTTGTTTCAAACAGCCGGAATTGGCACGATACAACATTCGTCTATATTCACCATCACCTAAGAGGACACCTTGACCAGCAGGACTGAGAAATTTGACAGTGGGTGAGTGGTGTTACGAAATATAACAATCGAAACGTAACTGATAGATGGACCATATCGGTTCAACCCTGTGCAGGAGGATTAGCATAGCATTCTAGTGACGGATGGCGGTACAATTCGCATTAGTACACTAAGACTCAAGACAGGGAACGAAAATCGAAAGTACCAAGTTTTGGTGTCACCAGGTGTTAAGAGAATATTGAGGGAGTGCGTGTGAACAATGCCAGTGAATTTAGCGAAGGTGTTAGCCATGGACGACAGAATAACGAAGAACCTATTTGGTCAATTACACTAACGGAATATGATTATGGCTTGGAAAAGCTCAGCGAGATCCTTAACTGTGCAGTAATGAAATATGTATACAATGGTGTATGATCATATCCGACAATCACATTTCCTGACATACATCTAAATAATATGGTCGTTTCTAAGTGTGTTTGTCAGAGCAGTGTGGCTGGCGTGAATGAACCTCGGTACTTGAATACATACCCCGTGGGATTCCCAGTTGATCTGTCCTTCACAATTTGTCGAGTTAATATGATCAACAGATAAATCATTATTCCTTTCATTTTGCCACCACTACGACATCTGTATCTGTTTGCCCAATAGCAAGCTACTTCCCTTTTTGTTTAAATCCACCAGGTCCACGTAGTAGAACTAGTCTGAGGAATTAGCCATGGCAGAAAAATGTAAGGCTTCTGTCTACCAATCTATCCAGATGAGCTTTCTGACAGGCTAAGTTCACGTGGCCTGGTTTCCAGCGCCCGCTCGAAGAGCTGACAACTAAATTCAACCAATCAGTCATTGCTTCTTTCTCTAAAAGAACATGTGACCTGGACACCACCCTTATCGGCTAAGTTTGAATGGTAGATTTCATTGATGTGCACCTGATAAACTTGTTGTCCACTGGTACTTGACCACTCTCCAGCCAACATAAGTGTTGTTTATAGATTCGTTTAAATACCCCCCCTGTTTCTGAATGGTACAATGTAAACCATTTGAACTCAGCTGAAATCAAGTCCATAGTTCGCTTTTTACATATCAGGTGCCAATACGTAAGAAAATTCTCAGCAGACAGAAAAAATAAGCCATCGATTTGAGTTATCACTTCATTGTGGTTGTGCAAGAATTTAGGGTTTACTGCAAAATCATTCCCAAATAGGGGTATCGGGAGAACCACAAGCATGAGTAGGGTCACATACGGATTCGATCAACGTTGTATAGATATGTAACCAAATTTTAAGAGTGAATATAAATTTTGAAAAACCAGTATAAAGCAAATGATTAGAGCAGAACGGAACTTTAGAATTGAAGGAGTTAGTAGCTTCATAGTGCTAGTAGTATAATAAATTCAACGAAGTTAAAGCCAGACATACCATCAACCCCAAGCAAGTGCTTAATAAGCCTACAAAATTTTCTAATACTTAGGCAGAAAATTGACAAAGTCACTGAATAGCGATATAACCAATGGTAGAGTACCCTTGCATTCAGAAAATGGGAGATCAAGCTGTCTGAAGTCCAAGAAGGCTTTAGAAGTTAAGCATGAAATGTGGGTGTTTTAACGCTGGTGAGGTGGTGTTAACATAAAGTGACCATGAGAAGTTCTAACTAATTGAAACCAAATACTTTTGCTGATTGGGTTCTAACAGTGTATTGTTTCAACGTGCAACTGAAATATCTCATTAAGTGAATCTGATGGTTTTATATTTTGTTAAGGAAAAACAAGACTAACAGTCGGGACCGTAGTGACCGAGTAAAAGCACGGGCTAGAACGATTGGTCAATTTAGTGAACTGCCTTATTGTGGTGGATTGCCAGGTCGGGGGTGCGAGTTTTCGAACGCTCGGCCGAATACCTCAACGTGGGGGGGAGTTACGTTCGAAAACCTGCCGCGATCGGATCAAGGCCAACGTGCGCAACCGGATGAGTCATCGCTCGACTAGATCGGACCAACGGGCGGGGTGGGGCAGGCGAAATACGACAGACGGCCAGATCGGAGGCGTGGTTTTTCTAACATTCAGAGGAACATCTCGACACAATGTTGGGATACGGTCAAGGCCAGCACTGGGTGGATGGCGGACAGCACGAGCAGCCGGACGAGCCAACGCGCAACGGAATCGGACAAACAGACGAGGAATGGCAAGCGAAAAACCCTCCGATAGAAGGCACCGGTCACGCACGTAAACCGGTTAGAAGTGCACACGACGTGTGAACGGAAACCGGGGGGTGCTGCGGGTTGGAATTGCGACTTATAAACGAGAGAGCGCGCGTTGCATGTGACTAGCGGTTTGGACAATAAAGATTGTGCTTTATTGGACGCCTTCTCGCTACACTGGTGCCGTGCCCTGAACACAACGCAATGAAGTTACCTTGGCCAAATCAGTTTGCGGACGGAGATGTGGAAGACTGGCTGTCAGAATTTGAGGCGATTGCGGCGTGCAATGGGTTGAGAAGTGAACCACAACTTTTGACAGCATTGGGAACGCTGCTCACTGGACGCACGAAAGCTGTCTACACTTTGAGCAAACAGACAAAGGCCGCAACAACATATCAAGAAACACGGGCCGCACTGATTCACGAGTTTACAAAGGAAAGAGACCGACAACGAGCAATGGATCAGTTTTACGGCTCCAGATTTTGCGAAACTGAAGACCCCATGGTTTACTATCAATATTTATCACGACAGTTGACGCTGGCCTTACCGGGGGCAAACGAGAAAACTCGCACCCCCGACCTGGCAATCCACCACATTATGGGACAAGAGGAAGGTAGTTGCAGATGTCAAAATCCCAAAATTATACCAACTGTATGCTTAAGCAAAAACCAGTCCCTGTAACTGGACTTGGAGCACATCTTAGGCGAAAAGAAAAAATGGCGTAATTCACGTAAGGTCAGTGTCAGAGAAAAACTGCTGATCAATTAGGCGTGTAAATTTGGAATAATTCAAAAAATACCCCCCAAGAGAATTAGGAAAGAGATGGTTACGTGTCATATTTCTTGAGGAAATCAAAACAGTGCATCAACTATGTTGTCGTTGAGAGCGTTGATGTATTCTGGCAACCGAAAACGAGTGCCTTACACTCACCATCTAAGAAAGACCAAATTTAGTGGGTGAGGCAAGTCAACGCACGGAACTTGAATCAGAACATTAGACAAATTGGTGCACATCCATATAATTACCTTGGAGGGCTTTCTGAGACCTACTGATGCTGCTGTCCTGAAATCACTCCATCGGAATTTGAAAGTGTTATTCTTTGGAGTTGAGACGATGTTTTCTATCCACAGACAATCAGCAGGTTACGGTAAGTGATTCACAGGAATAGTTTACCTTATTGGTCACATGCTGGCCACAGGCAAGCAAATCAGAGTGAACAAACTAACCAAGAACTTTAAAGCACTGAGTTCTACTTTTCTAACTCGACAGTACAGTAGGAAACCGTTTTTCCAGTTGTTAACATGTTGACTTAATCATGTCAAATGATTTCTGGAAACAATCTGATTACATGGACAACTATGCTTGGCAACAAATACCGAACAGTAAGAAAAAGAGGTGTAGATCACAAAGTCAGGACTAGGTTAAAGCAAGGACATGAATTAGGGCTTTTTGTGTCTTTAACGTCGGTGATGGTTGTTTATTCAACTGGGTTCCACTGGCTGCTGATATTTTTGGGTTAATTTTACGTAACACCATCGTGAAAGAATTGACTGGATCAGTGATCTGACCGTTATCGAGATGCATTTTGCAATCTGTTCATATGAAGTAGATTTTCCCAAGGCTGTCCATCATCAGGAGGATCGGATTAATGTTCATGTGGGGTAAACCTCAGTCCACCTTCAACTTCACGTATCCCGTTGCTCAACCCAGGGAGTAAGTCGCGCTGGCGCGAAGTACGTTTCATTAAATTATTCCGTCTCACCTCATCTGTCGTTTATACAGTAGTTACAGTGGCATCTGCATTGGTAAAACGACTCGGCATTTGCACCAGCTGAGGGCCAAACGTCTCCCCAAATGGTTGATGAAGTCACTGACGTGATATACTAACCAGATGGGCAAGCGAACCCATATCGTGGGTGATCTCCCGGGAAACACATCATGATAGTAGATCATAATATCAAACCGACTAATTCCTTTATTAAACTCGCAGTGATCAATGAACCCCAGCATACGACAGAAACCAGTGACTAATACTAAAGACTTTCGTTCTTGTAATCAATTCTCATTGCTGTTGTCTTTCTGGCCCACCCCGGTCCATTCCGTGAAGTCGGTGTTGACATACTCCTTGATGCACATATTCAGATTGGTTTTCAGCTAGCAGCTGATACAGAAAGATTAGCTATGTCCAAAGTGAAATCAAAGGCTGGTGGTCAATACAAATGCTTCATGCAGTTGTGTTAGACGTTCAACTTCCGATCGCGGTAAAGCTATGCACTACTGACCAGTCACAAGAGTGACACTCGAGTTTAATGCTTACTCTCGAAAGCTGCCGTCAGGTTCTAGTGCTGTGCAGCGTAACAGCCGAATGTTAACCTACCTAGAAACACGTCTTCTTTTTGATCGGATTAATCAAGATCTACTGTAGTGAGAATTTCCCTCGGTCTGTTACACTTTTTAGGGACATACCGTCGTTATACTGATCGGCGTCCGGAACGGCGCATTAAATTCTGTCGGTTGGCTTCACCGTGAACAGTCGAATACAGCCTAACAACTGTATGGTATGAATTATCCATTAGAGACAAGTTGCTGAAGGACAAAATGCGTTGGTAATGTAAAAAATAACTCGTGTAAAGATGAGTCTCCAGTCTGATAGGAAAGACAACAAAGTCGTGTTGACAAAGGACATTAAAAAAGCCGTGCCAGTTTCATTAAAATTGCTAGTGGTGGCTGGCTGTTTAAAACCCACTATCGGTTATGAGGACGCTAAATTAATACTAACCGAAATTCACTCATTTCCATCGACAAGCTGAACACCGGATTTTCCGTAATTGCGAGAATAGAGGAGTTAACGTATATGCCCATCTCTGAGATTGTATAGGGTTCGGATTCTTAGTGAGTCACAAGTAAGACAATAACGCCTATGTAGCTCTCTGAGTTTGCAGTTCACAGTACGACTGTCGGTACTTCTAAGTATGTTTGAATTCAGTGCTTATTGAACAAAATCGAGATACGCTGAAGTAACTGCCAGTGTTTCCACGTCGATTTCGGTAGAAGCTTGACTGTCCGCACAACAAGACTAGATACATGCAATCCGCCAGACATCATTCCCACTGGCTGAGTGCAGCCATGCCTACCTCAGCTTAATTTCCGATGTAAGACAGTGTTAGTTAAGTCGATTTTCTTGCTGACCACAAAGGAATCTTTCCGGCAACTAAAAATGAAGTAAACATTCTCATTGTGGGCACAAATGAACCAAGTCTGAGCCCACGGTCTCTCTTTGACATAAAGCCGAGGAGCCCCAGTGTGCTGATTACTTCGTTGATTTCATTGTGGCATATACGTTTCTGATTGTTCAGCTCAGTCTATTTGTTAACCATCCCGTGGAACCATCGTCTTTAAACGAAACTGGAATAAACGGTAGTTTCTTCCTTGCCGTTCACGCTGACGACCTAGTTGATTTGTGATCATGCTTCCAGTAGTGATATAGTTTGCGTTACCGTTGATGTAATTGGTTTTTCTGCAGGTTTATGCTGATTATTTGAGGGTTTAACTTGCAGGAAACTCACTAAGTCACAGTATTACTAGAGAGTCCACTGGCGCATTTCCGGTATTTCTGGTCTTCACAAAGTTAGGCTTCGCAATAACGGCAGGCAGTTTCTTGCTCTGTGCTGTGACTGACGGGGATGAGCACCCCATATCTACGTTAAGATTCCACACCTCAATGAACTGGATCCAGCAAACTAAACGTAGTGAACTTGGAGACATGGATTGTGAAAATCGGTGAGGTAGACCGTACAATCACGGACTGACTGTCTGGCAATCGAGTTGATCTTCAAACTACGATATTAATGGGGCATCAGAAAATTCTTATATCATTTAATTTCGCAAATAACATGAATATTTGGCTGGAAATTTGTTTTCAATTAGTCTTTTATTTAAGTCGAAGAGATTTCGGTCCATACAGAAAACAGTAGATTCGAAAAAATAACATCAATCAAGGGTATTTGTCAAAAAACTTAAAACTTATCATCTAAAAGAACTGCGACTAATATGAGCATAAGAGATTACGTTTAATATTGACCGCAACAAACTTCGATGAAAGATGGCTGGTTTTTGGAAGAGTACGTTAACTAGTAAGAGTGGTTGTAATGAATGTATCCAGTCTGACAAATGTCACAATTAAGCGGAGTTCAAAAACAAAAGAAACGCCGAAGCGAGAGGTAATACATTTATAGAATGCCCTGCATAAACACCGTCATCACTTTTGCAGTCACAGGGGTTAGAGACAACCCCATCATTTCGGTATGATAATGAGGTTCAGCAATTCAATCTATTTAGATGACCAACTGGTGAGATTCAGTTGGTTTTTCTCAGTGCACGGTCTCACCAGGGACTTCTAGAACAATGCAAGATGCGGTCGTTGGGAGCTATACGTGATATTAAAACGAGACTCAAGTGAGGCCGTCGTTTGACGGAAGGGGTGGGTACATTTCTCTTGAACATTCATCGAAATTGTTAACTGTTCCCTTCTGCCTGAACACCGAGGATGAATGGCAACTAAGGTGACAAAGAGCTAACATGATGTGTCACGTTTTGAAGGTATCATGAGGCTGTTGATGAAAAAGATTTCTGGCTTCATTCACTTGCCGGAAGTGTCGGAACCCCACGGGATCGAATAAGCAAAGCAAAGTGAGAAGCAGGTCAAGAGAGGAGACCAAGCAAATCCCCTAAGTCTGACCAGCCCATCCACCCACTTCCGGATAATGATGAAAAGCAATTGATCACGGTCAGTCGCCATTCTTCCGTTCAGTTTCAGTATATTTTTGCATAGGCACTATGTCCACTGACAGAACGTCCACTTATGTACAAACTTTTGGATTTGCCTTGATTCTGTGCGAGTTTAGGGTGCCCCAGTAGGATTCTTCAGTAATGGTTCATATTTTCAGAGCAGTTCACAGCAAACAAATCATACTTGATGAATTAGGTAATGAATGTAAAAAGAAACGCCATAAAAGCGCTATACCACTGAGTGGGCTTAAAAAGTGGAGCATTCTATTGTAATCAACCACCGGAAGCCAGTTGTAAGTCACTTAAACATGATTATGTTCACCAGAACTGACTGTTTGTATAGAAACTTGCTAGGTCAGAACCCTCCTCTCCATTACCCAGTGTATTCCATCACATTCTGTTACTCATTGGCGTCGGTTGACGTATCTGGGTTACAGGGCCTGTTGTAGGATGAATGAAATGAGTTTGCGCCGATTGTGTTCGATATCACAAGTAAAATTTATCCGTTAGTTAAACTGCAGCGAACACTCCTATTTATTTTGACCAGCCTTGCTCACAACATTCGACCTACTATCTAAAGGTTGGAAACCGGTGGTTGTGTATATTTTTCTTGTCAATACCTCATAAATCTATCAGTGTGCGTAGTCAGTACGCCTGATCTCTTGTTACTGGATTTAGCGATCACCAAGCGTTTTCAGTCTCTTCAATGTCGCACATCCAGACACGACTCTCATTTGTTTTCTGTGTTTGATCATCAGGCTAATGAAAACAATAAATATGGAAAAAGTGACTAGTGTGAGTCAGACAAACGGTCAATATAGGTTAAGGACGACGTGTTTGTTAACAGTTACTTGATCACTGTTCATGGGCTTGACTGATTGTGGGCCAGGGGAGGTTAAGTGTCCGCACGAACTTTTTTCTGCTCGCAGAGGTCAGGGTTGCGCAATCGGATGCTGATGGCTTCGGCAACGGTCAACATTCGAAGTCTCACCATTTTTGATCGATTCCTTGGCACTCGGTAGACAATCCGAAAAGCATCTTTCTTACTGACAGAATGACTGGAGTCGGTCAAATGAGCAACAGTCGCGCTTGAAACCGTTTTAATCACACCACTGTTCAACCACGCAGGATGGTGTTCACGCCCTCTGTCCGACAATCGCCTTGTAGTACGACCAATATATGATGCTCGACACGAGCAAACAAATGAGTACACACAATAATTGGTTGTAAAACATGGAAGTTTGTCTTTGAGTTGTGACATGATAACGGGTGTTGAACGGAAACTGATGCACAATTGAGCGGCAAGGTAGGTTGTTTCGACTGAC
>QNGE01000045.1:72425-253684 GCA_008508345.1 Paragonimus westermani | reverse complement strand
AAACTTCCATGTTTTACAACCAATTATTGTGTGTACTCATTTGTTTGCTCGTGTCGAGCATCATATATTGGTCGTACTACAAGGCGATTGTCGGACAGAGGGCGTGAACACCATCCTGCGTGGTTGAACAGTGGTGTGATTAAAACGGTTTCAAGCGCGACTGTTGCTCATTTGACCGACTCCAGTCATTCTGTCAGTAAGAAAGATGCTTTTCGGATTGTCTACCGAGTGCCAAGGAATCGATCAAAAATGGTGAGACTTCGAATGTTGACCGTTGCCGAAGCCATCAGCATCCGATTGCGCAACCCTGACCTCTGCGAGCAGAAAAAAGTTCGTGCGGACACTTAACCTCCCCTGGCCCACAATCAGTCAAGCCCATGAACAGTGATCAAGTAACTGTTAACAAACACGTCGTCCTTAACCTATATTGACCGTTTGTCTGACTCACACTAGTCACTTTTTCCATATTTATTGTGTTGTAACGGGTTGGCGGCATCCGATTCGGATTAGCCGGTCACAGTGACCGAAGCTTGCGCTGCACCAATTGCCGTTCCATCTACGCACCACATATCCAGTGTAAACCCAAAGAAGTAAGACCGGGAGGTGTGCTAGTGGGGCCTCTGTGTCCAGCCGGCCAATGCTGGTTAGCCACTTGATTGGCTAATAAGGAATGGAAACTCTTATCTCTCGAAAAATAAACAGAGAGAGGCTGCAATGACGAAATCTAAGCTAACAAGAAATATTTGTGAAGTGTAATACAAGAAGCATTGCAGTATAGGAGTGCAGGTTAATGCAGCCCAGAGAAGATAAGGATGAAAAGGAAAGTTCTCGTTGGACTATGAAAATCCAGGCAGATCATTCATCATACAATACACTAACAAAAGCCGAAGAAAAGAATAGATAGACGACCACAGATGCTCAAGTTTCTGGAAAGGGAAGCGGATAAGTTGTCAACGAACAGGAGTAGAATGGATACATTGATATTACCTACCTGACCGGAGCCTAAGGTACTCGTCGCCTCTTCGCCCACGGTGTACTATGAGTAGGTTAGTGACCAACTATCCCCAAACGGCGAGCGCATTCGCGGCCGCACACATCGCAACTCCATATAGTCACGTCACCGCGATCTATGGCACCGACGGTTCCATTGCGTACCGCACGCTTCCGATCGCGGCCGCGCAAGTATTGCTCGTTGAACGCTCGGACGCCCGCCCGTACCGTATTCCCCCAGTCCGTCCGGTTCAACGTCAAATCTTCCCAACATCTGAAATCAATGTTACAACGTGAAAGAATTACCTGCACAACATCCTGGTAACTCCGCTTCTGGCCACCGGGATTTCGCTTACCTGACTTCACTTGTCCGTACAGTAACTGATTCGGGGTGCGGTCATCGCCCATCCGACGGACGTGACCGAGCCAACGGAGCTGAATCAGCATCAGCATGGCTTCCATCCCGTCCATGCCCGCTCGATGCAGTACCTCAGTGTTCGGAATCATGTTCGACCACCGAATACCCAAGATGCGCCTCAGACACTGAACATGGAAACGGTTCAGATAGCTCACGTTCCGCTGATACAATGTCCACGTCTCACTGCCGTACAGCAGGATAGACAGCACCATTGAGCGGTAGACACACAGCTTGGTGGCCATCCTCAGGCTGTGATTCTTCCAGACACGCCTTTCAAGACGTCCGAAAGCAGCACTAGATTTCGCCACACGCGCTCTCAGCTCGCGATCCACGGACAAATCCGCCGACAAGTTGCTACCCAAGTAGCAGAAATCCCCGCAGCCATTCACAGTGTCTCCAGCGATGCGAATTTCAGGTGGAGGTACACAGGCAGCACCTCCACCAGGGGAAGGCTGAAAGAACGAAAACGTCTTACCTGTGTTGATGTCCAATCCAAACTTCGATGCTGCCGAAGCGAAGGCTGTAGCCAGTTGTTGCAGTTCTTCTTCGCTGTGTGCTAGCAATGCGCTGTCATCTGCGAACAGAAGCATGCGCATCGTTGACGTATGTAACCGGGTTGGGGCGCCGAGACGTCGGATATTCAACAGACGCCCGTCCGTCCGGTACTCCACCTCAACACCATCCTCTCCAGAGTTCTGAAAAGCAACTGTTACCTGTGTTGTAATCAGCCTGATGATCAAACACAGAAAACAATTCTTGTTCACTACTCTCTCGTTCTCATGACTTCAATGGGTATTTTCGACCGAACTCTGATTTTTGTTTCAGCGGTCTGCACTGGAATTAAAATTTGCTCTCCAACTAACAAACATCCGGTAATGTATGTGCAGATAAGCGACAATCAAATCTGGGGGAATCTGGGCCCTAATTAGCTTCTTTTGACCGATGGGGAACATGAACCACAAAAATACCCCACCGTAGGACTATATATTCAGTTATATTACGCACTACTAAATAATTGTTAGTAGCATAGTTTATCTGAGCGTTGTTTGTCATACGATCTCAGTAACTTTCCGTTGATCGATGTGGCTCAATGGATTAAGTGGAGCCGAATCATCAGAACAAGTAGTAAAAGAGAGTTCCCAAGTTACATAACCACATCAATATCTCACCTACATAATTACTGAATAATGTCACTTTGTCTCGCTTGGCTGATACGAAAGAACGTTCGTTATCTTTTTATTTGCAGGAGGAATCGCCTGGGAAGCTGCCTACGAAATTCAGGTCGACCGTAATGATAAAGCAAAAAACAACTAATTCGGATTGGCTGATCGTTAATTACATCCACTTTTATTTACAGCGCAGTGCTCTTTTAGTCAACAGCATCTGCTTTTGCCTAACGCTCCACAACATTAATATATCGTTGGATTAACGAACCACGTACGAAGCATAGTATTGAACACGTCACCCTGTAACGTTGAAGTACGTTTCAAAGTTGAAACAACTCATAAAGTAGTTTGAGGTTTTCAGAGACCAAGCAGAATAATATGATATGAACGCTGTCAATTTCAATGATTTTGAGTGAATGCGAATTTTTCAGTAATTGATACTTTACTCACATTTTATCTCCGCAACATCCTGCCTGTTTTTTAAAACAGTCCGTTACGGTCCAGGCGAGTTTGTGTTGAACCAGCAACGGTGAAGGGGAGGTGATTACTTTTATGGGATCGATTGCGCTGTACTATTCATTGATTTCATTCTGAATAGTCAAGTTCGGGAATTTGTTTGGAGAACACGAAAAACTCATGATGCAATCACCTAAAAGTTAACCGTCATTCCTTTGGGCCAAACAAAATGCGCCGTAAGAAATCTTCTAACCAAATACGATTGCTTCTGACTTACAGAAGACTTCAGTACTCACGAAATACACAAACGTAAACCTCCGGGTATATAAAACTTTGTACGTCCTCAGTGAATGTTCAGGAGTTTTTATGTAATAGATTGAACACCGCCATAATTTGTTCACAGTTTATACATCCACCAAGAATTTTCAGCGTTAGGCTGTAGTCTCTTTGTTAACAGACCTCAGCAGCAGTGTGCATTCTTATCCTGAAGAGAAATTTGCCTCTGGTCCAGAGGCTTTTGATTGTAACGATCCGGTTTTAACAACAGCTATGTTCAGTATGATTAAAGATCTGTAATTTCACAGAAACGTGGCAAATTATTCGAGGCACTACTTAATTACATTTCATTTAATTTTTTCCAAACATAGCGTGTTACATAAAATCCTCCGGAAAAATAGAAACTTCTCTGTCTTCATCTAATACTTCAGATATAAAAGGCAAGGTTTATGGGGGAATTTCACTGTAACATGACGTGAATTCAGAAGAGGGGGGTGGTACGGAATTTTACCAGGCAGCGGCAGTAAGTAGCTTTAGATTTCATATTGGGAAGCCTAAGTTTTTTTCAAGTGGCTCTCAGTCTCAGCGTGGGAAAATGGGACGAATGTCCGAAGCTTGAATGTCGTAATAACCTTTGAAATTATATAGAACCTTAGATGAGATTTTATTGGCAAGCTGTTCATTCGCCACTGTTGTCCACTTAACATCGTTAGACGGGGGTGGGTGAGTTAAACTGAACTGTTTATGAAACCATTGAAGTAAGCGATCAAGCAGGGTGCTGTGAAAGAAATAACTGTCTCTCTCATTATTGTTGTCCACAGTCATGCGTCTTTTGAACTAAGACTTTTCAGCTAAACAGTATACATACGCACACTTATCTTAATATGTCACTCGCCTCTTAACGTGTAGAACTGAAGTGATTCCCGTAAAAGTATAGGGCACAATGCCTTGCTTGTATGGTGGTGTTCCAAAACCAACCTGATGAGGAGCACACATCTACCTATCAGTAGATACATATCGAATAGTCACCTATGTAACGGGACACACAAATTGCTGGCAAAGAGAAGCTGCCAGTTTGAGCTAACTGTGTTGTAAATATTTTATACTTGTTTTAAAAGTGGCAGCAAGATATTGCCTCCCAGGAGAACACAAGCGAACAGGGAAATTTTCGTGCAATGTATGATCTAAATAAGTTGAATAACAATGGTGGTTTTGGTTGCACTTCACTTTTTAGAGAAAATCTGGCTTGCTTGATCAGTGTGAATCGAATTCAGTCCCGATTTTTACATCCAAGGCAATAACCAACTATGCGAAGATGTGTTTGTGTGTCTGTTTTTGGTAGGTCACAGTGTTGGTGGCATGCAATTTGTGTGCTAGCCCACTGAATTTGAGCAACCGTAATGCACGCGCGGAAGATTTTTAGTTTGTTTTCAAAATATTTATCGTCAAACTTAACTGGTTTCACACATTTGACAGCTACACAAGAACACACACGCATTTAACTTCAAGTTATACACTCACACATACGCATATATGCACTGTGAATGCAGTCTATCATAAGCCCTTGTTGGCTTGCCACATATCAACAATACATATGCACATGTATCCCAAGCAAAGAGGAGTGGTCGTAGACATACAGCGGAATTTATGATCGTCTGTAAACAATTCACTCGGGGTCCGAACGTAATTCTAGCTGGGGTGTGGTGGACTTGAGTTCCACAGACATGAATGTGGAGATGATGTGGAACACGAGCACAAACTGATACTGGGGAATTGGTATTGGGGTAAAAGATTTGGTAACCGTTCCAATCCGTCCAGCATGGCCCAACCCTGGTCTTACGTCAACAAATTCAGTGGTTAGGGTATACTCGGTGTGGGTGTGTACATTTCGTGTGGTTAAGCAGAGTCGAGGCTGGTTCCGTCGTCATTCGCCGGGGGGAATAGTCAAAGGTTGAAGTTAATTAAAATTATATACTTGACTGTTTTACTTCGTAATAAATAATTTGAGTTCGGTGGGAAATAAAGCTATCAAACGGTTGCTGCATGGCCTGCTAAGAAGCTGTTAAAAGGCTTGGAAATGTAGGTGATGTGCACACAACCGATCGTAGCAGAAGGATTGGGAATGGTCATAGTAGAAAAGGGAGTGTGGTGTGTTACAGTTTGGAGGGTGGTGGCCATGTTGGTGTTTTGTTAATGATTGTGGTGTTACTCCTAGTAGTGGTCATAATATCACCAGTAGAGCAGACAGGCCATAAAATTTAGTTGGCAGTTTCAAGGGATGAATGGCCCCATTCTGTCAATTCAGTCCACCTCTAACCGGCTCTGTTCGAGTGGATGTTAAGTCAAGTGTGTGTGAACAGGAATTTTTAACAAATGTGGATACGTATGGTGTGGAAATAAAGACAGCTTTTTTTACTAGCGAACCTGCCAGCAATTGTTTTGTGAATCGTTTGATTATCGAACAACGAATTTGCGGTTAATTTTGGGTCAGTTCAGAGCATAGAAGATGCAAAACAACCGCAAGTTATCACAAGCAGATAACCAAAATAACCGTAGTCACGGCATTTATTAATTCGTTTAAATTTCAATTGAGATAAATTTCACCTAATCAATAGACCAGTAAATCAGGTAAATCAGTTGAACACGAAAATCGTTGTTGGCCTGACGGATGAAATTCACCCGGAAATCACGTTCGAACAAGTTTGCCTTTTGGTCGCCAGAAGTCGTTCATAAACTGGTTACTGAATTACAGGCGGAATGTACAAAGTTTTACAGTGAAGACGAAGGTTCCCAAATCAACCAGTTTTCACGAGGAAGTGAGCCAAAACCATCCAATGTAAGATGGTGATTGTCAGGGGGAAGGTCGCTAGACGCAGTTACTGATTTGCCTCTAAATCTCCACTGCTCATTATCATCCAGTAAACAGATATCGGTAAAAATCTGTCCCATCAACTGACCTTCAGCCATTCGGAGCAAACGGAAGTGAAAATTCCGTTGAGCAGCCTATTGTACTTTGTTTAGTCAGACAGTTGATTTAAGAATAATAAACCAAATATAGTACTTTGTTCACATCAAGCAATCTGTGTTTAAGTTCAATTCCTACATTATACCGCACCGCTTTTGCAGAGTGCCAGCTACTGATCCTCTATTGTAAGAAAGCAGACTACCTGGTTCTCACATTAAGGCCTTAGTTCAATCTGTTCATGATATTGTAAGTAAGACTAGTCAATCCCAGGATGTGAATCCCTATTCTTAAGTTAGGATACTATAGTCATGCTACAAGTTGATCACTCAGCAAAGGTACTTCAAAAGGCACCTTACGAGTAGAAATGTCATACTCTAGTCATTACAGCCTATCAACAGCACAAATACGTCCACTGGCTGGATGCTGAACCCCGACTCATGCGCAAGTGCAGCAAGCAAGCTCACCTTTACTACACTCAGTTCTCCCAAGCCACGTTCTTAAGATCACACCAAAACCTTTAACCATTGTTGTCCATATGTGATGCTCAGGTCATCCGGTTGCTTCTCGAGGAAACACACTAGCTATCCTGTTACCTGCGATCGATAACTCCGTCACCACATTTTTAAATTCACCTTGAAACTTGTTGAACAATGTTTAGATTACTGTTGATTTGTTGAGGATCTTTACGGTCCCATACTCAGCACAGTACACATTTAATCGTGGATTTCATACAATTATTGGAATAACATTTACTTTTAAAACTCACAATCGTATTTAACAGGAGGTCCTCAGCTTGCTTTTCGTCCAAAATTGTTATGTTTAGCTTTCCCGTTCTTTCATTGTTTGTCTTATATCGAACTGTTTTTCGTAGATTGAAGATGGTTGCTCCCGATAACAAACCAATCGGAAATGAGTCAGTTATTGCAAATGAGGTATATCTCAGCATTTTTAAAACCTATCCAAAAACTCCTATATGGATAGAAGCAGGTTACTTATAGATATTTTATTCACAGGAGTAGAGTCTTGTCAACCACTCCGATTTTGTCCTAATCGGTTGTTTCAAGCAGCCTGCGACCAATCCATAGGCTATCCATCAATCACCGGGTAAGTTGAGGGTTGAATTAGGGAAGTTGGAAGACCGAGTGTGTGTGCATTCATGATTCTGTTCCTTCTCCTGTCAAACTGTATGTCCATTCTGTTCAAGTGTCCCATGTTTCAAATGAAGTGGCATGGACAAGCGTTGTAATTAAGACACCCGGTTGACCGTGGCAGTGGCGTACACACTAACCGATGTGGAGACCGTCGAGTACCGCCGCGGAATCGGATGTGGTAACAATTGACACTTGAAAGTTGACATACATTCCAACAGCAACAGATACTGCATGCCGCGTATGCAATTAAGTAATGAGTGTTCGTGTTTGAAACGACAATGGGGTGGCATGGTCGAGGAAGCTGTGGTATAAACTACACGAACTCTATTGAGTGAAATGTTGGCTTCATTTTCAGCTGAAATTATTGGTAGAGTTTGTGCGTATAATTAAGTAGATGAGCAAGCAAGCAAATCGGCATCACTTTTAAGTACTGCTCCTTTGTCAAGATTGGTGAAACAAAAGGAATCTGTCATTTTTCAACCAAGTCGTAATTTCGATTGAGATTGTGTAGCTTTTTCTAGCAGTAGTATTATATTTAACATTTGTAGATAGCTAAGGATTTGCAGGAAATATACTAAGATTTCATAGCAAACGTTGTGGAATTTAGAGTTCTGTGACCAAGCTTATAACGTTATAAAATTACTGGAACCCTTGAAGAATTCGGCAGCTCAGGATGACAGTCTAACTGTTCAGTTTGTCACCAAGCTTCTCATTCATAGTACATATGTTCCATTGTCAGTCGAACTAACATCTTCATTGCGTGAGTATTTGGACGCAGTGATTCAAGTGTGAGTTAAAGTTCAGTGCATTGATGATATCATCTCGATCGGTGATGGAACGCTTGCAATCAAAATGTCAAGTTCGGTAGACAGGGTTGTGCTCGAAGAGAAGGAACAGGGTGTCAAGTTCTCGGTAAATAAAAGGGTTAGGCCCAGCCGAGCCAAGAAAAACAACGGTTGGTTCATTGCTTCTTAAGTTAACTGTATACCATCAGAGGAAATCCGACGCGACGCATTGAAGTACATGACGTTCAGTACACACCATTTTCTCCAGTCTATTTGTAAAGTGCGGTTGGACCTGAAAGATGTTTTCGTGCCTAACAGAAACCCTGTGGTCTACATAGGAAAGCTTCTATATGCACAGACTCGTATGTACAGATGCGCTTATCTTACCATCGACTGTCAAGCTTACAGTGTCACGTTTAGTTCCGAAACTTCTCGAGCCTGGTGCAGACACGTTTACGGCTGTATCCATGACCCCACAAGCCTCCCAGTTGGTAAGAATTCACATTACTTTCTGATTTACTTCGCGACTCACGAACGAACCCGAATAATGTTTTTCCCGCTTTTCGTTATGGTTGTTTATGAGCAATCTACCGATCATCCTCTTGAAGGAACGACGAAGTCTGTATTGAAAGCAAGAATCCAGGTATCACAAAAGAAGTCTGAGCCCATTTGTCAACAGCCATACAGCTGTATAGCTGTGGTTACCAAACCCGTTTGACTATAACAAACCCTCACCGAGTGTGTTATACATGTGTGCGAATCTAGTGTACCAAAAAAATATAACTGTCTACAGGAATAGCTTTTTTTCCAGTTTCAGTCGACAAATTTTGATTCGATTACGCACATTACATTACGTTACGTGTAGTGTGTATATACAACACCTAGTTGCAACATGAAGAGAAACTTTTCTTAGTGTGAAAAGAAAAAGACACTGTTCCGGATGAAGAGGGAAAGAAATGCGGAGGGCGTGGAACAATGCACTGAGGCCCACAGAGATTTGCAACAAGAGCGCCACTAATTCCTCCTCTTTGCCATATCAAACAGGGTTTTCAAACAAAGCAATTTAAATTGTTTGAAACGCAGTCGGGGAGCTAGGAGAACCGTTCTAAGACAAATTTTAGCGTGAATGTCTTCATACTCTGAAACCACGCCACACGCTGTCTGTCAGGCTATCGTATCCAGCCTAGCCCAGTTCCTACAAACAAGGCACATTGTGAAAGGCCGTAAGTTGGCATTCGTAAGATGTGACCAAGCCAACGAAGCTTGTGAGACAAGAACAATATGCTTAAGGGCCGAAAGGGTTTCTCCGTCCCGAAGGCGTATTGGTGAACTTTGTCACTGCCATCACGGGGCTCTCACCACAAACCACTAATGCTTCCGCGATACCGATGGTCGAAAATGGATCATCTATGAACGTACTCCACGCGGATGGACCAGGTTTCGGAGCCGTACAATAGGACTGCCCTTACAGTGAAACTTTACACTCAGTCCTTCAAAGAAAGACGCATCGTGTCTACGTTATGGATTGCGTAAGTAGAAAAACGTCATTCGAGCCTTTGACAGACGACCTGTGATCTCATCAAACATTCACCAGAGACATCCGAATTACCTCCAACGGTTCATTGTCAAAAGCGAGAGTAGGATCAAAACCTTGTCAATCTTACAACGGCACCTTGCATTTACCGGGTGCAAGGGTTACAAAACTAACGAACTGTAGTTTCCATACCTGTCTCTCTAATAGGTCTTAGGCTTCCTGTGAAACCTCACAAACTAGGCTGCCTCCGTCTACACATTACCTCTCGAGGCTGAGCGCCTAGAGCAATTTCACATCATCGTGTTCGCCGTCTGTCAGGGCACAATCTAGGATCTCGTCTACTACTAAATTGATTAAGAAGGAGGAAATTGACAACCTTGTCGCACCGTACTTGAGGTGCCGCACTCCGTAGGCCTGCTTGAGGCCCGGCAGCAAATTGCATTCTGGATGTTCGCTTGTTTCCCAGACACATTCTTCTTCGACAAACAGTCTAAGATTGCAGCTCTGTCACTTGGGTCAAAGGCCCTCTGATGTCTAAAACGACAGCAAATATCGAACATTTGTATGAATGGTGGATTTCAAGCATACGGCGGAAAGTGAGGGTGTGACCAATGCAGCAGCGGCCAAAGTAAAACCTAGCTTGCTCCTTAGGGATATATTGTTCGCCAGCTTTGCTTGGTCTACGAAGTACAATGACAGCGAGAAACTTCAACACAATGGAAAACAGACTGATACCTCAGTGACTTGCACACGAAATTAGTCAATTCTTTTTGAAAATGGGAACGATGTTAGCCACACGCCGATCACTTGGGAGGACTACATTGATCCAGAGTTTTTAGCACACAACCGTCAGCTCTTTAACTAAGGTTGGGGCTCCATCTACCAGTGTAGTGAGGGCAGACGGTCAGTAGCAGTGTGGATCGAAATGATTGCGGGATAAATACGGGAGAGATACGGGAAGGATCATTAGTGGGCAGCATCACGTGGAATGGCTTACGCCACATGACGGAACTGAGGCATGGTGTCCAATGCGACTGGAGCATCCTCGGACGAGTGCGGTGTGCAAATGAGTGTTTCTGTTCGTAGTCCCTTTGAGACGCATAAGTTGTGGGTTGGTTTCCCCAAATAAATTTCTGTGCCACCCGCCTTCTGGGTTCACAACACCAGGAACTCGATCTCAAGTGGGACTTTTCTCCCAAGACTTCAAAAAGTCAACAGACTAGTGGGCAAAGGTACAGCCCAATAAGGTGGTCAGTGGCATGGGTAGCCAGTTGAACTGTGGAAAATGCTCAGCCCAGTGCCCCAAGCCTCGTTGTAGATTAGCATCAGCTTCGCAGACTACCTCAGTCACACCTGGCTTCGTACTACCCATTAGTCGATTGGGATGCAATAGTTCCCGAGAGTTCCAGTTGCATTGTTTGGTTCCACCTCGTCAGCACGTTATGCCTACCAGGCTACGCGATCCTTTCGCAGTTGCTTTCGGAATCCCATGCGAGTAGCCCTGTGGGCCAAGTTACACTCGCTGCCGGATGGGGTATTCCTGCGAGTGTCAAGAAGTCCCAATGGTCGTGCAGAAGCTCGAGGGTTGGCAGCTGGACGAACAGGATTGCCACACGAGGTAGTACTGCACCGATGCATGCTGTATATGTGCCCAGTGTGTTTCAATGTCGTCTGGTGGATAAGATCCCAGATTAGAGACATGCGCACTCTGGTTGATGCAGAGCGCCTGTGTCCCTGCTAGCTTAGATACGTCAGTTTGCAGTTGACGACGAAGTAGCCTACCACCAGAGCACACAGTGAACTTGTTACATAAACGGAATCCGCGTAGGGACCTTAGGTTGACTAGTAATCTCGGAAACGCCCACGCCACTGACAGCTGACGACTATATAGTCAATCGGTATTCACGACTGAGTCGGCAGTAGAGGTTGCAAGGAGATGTGCTGACGTCCAGGACGTCTAAATTAGTAGTTTCCAAAAACAGGCCGCTACCACCACAGAACTAAGACAAGCGTTCACCTTTTTTTGTTTGACGAGTGTTGCAAAAGTGTGAGACACCGGTTACGCTCGTAAACGTTTGGTGTGCCAACGTGAACGTCCAAGTCTCCAACCAGTGGTGTGGGAAGTATACCACAACAGCGGAAAGACCGCAATTGTGACCGGTGCCTCTCGATGCCCGAGCCGTACATTAGAATCTGAAAGCGCAAAGATGTCTGCTGACGGGTATCAAGTCAAGCAACGCCTACTCTGCATATGAGCTTATGGCAATTCCAACACCGGCTTGGCCGGTGGCTTGAGCCACATGGTCTCCAGGCGAGCACACATTGTACATGTATAGTAAAGCGACTGACGGAGAATGTAGTTGTAACACTAAGCTAGAATCCCAAAACCGTGTTTCTGTAGGATAACAGACATTGACAGCAAGGATCTCCAAATTATGTGCAGGAACTGCCTACCCGGTTATTTGTGTAAGTGTTCCAAAATTAAGGGTGAAAAGTTTAAGTGGTTATGGAGGGAAAGTAGGGGTTTATGTACGTCAGGCAAAGAATCCTTGCTATTTGGCACATTATTCTTCTGGCTATGTGTTCCGTTGCTTACAGCAAATGAGGCACACCTTTGGTGTGAGTCTGTAAACGAGACTGAAGAATCACTAAGTAAAAAGTTACTTAAGTAGAAAAAGTCGAAAAATGAGGATGATTGGTTTGATGTGGAAGAATGTGACGCGTGAACTGAGCCGGTGACAAACAGCCCGACCAGAGTTAGGATATCAGAATTACACAAACGTCACCAATGACATATATTTTTTAGTTCATAGCTGTGGGGGCAGAATACTTCTCCATTGTTCAGGACGAACAGGCGAGTTAACCTGAGAAGCTTTCTTGGAAGCCTTTGGTTCGAAAGAATCCTAACCCATTAGGCGGCTGGACAAAGCACGGAGTCTGGCGATCAGTAGTGGACTGGTGCGTACGACCTTCCTACAGAGTCCATCTATCCGGGATACCAACTGCACTCTGCAGGGAGCTGTGACAGAATCGGCGTAACATTTCGAGCCTCCACCAAAACAGTCGGATCCGGTGTAGTAGACCTACCCAACCAAGGAGTCCGAAACCGACAGGGCTGTTTCGACGCTTGCTTCCTGTTGCCAGGGCCCGGTGATCAAATTGGTTGGTATGCCCTTCGAATTGGGTCCCACTGTTCAGTGTACCTGGCACATCTCAGGTACCATTGGAGCTGGTGATCTCTAAAGTGATTGATACGTTTTCTTCGGGATTTTGTCAGTGGTTAACTAAGACCGGAGATCTCCGCATGCCACAAGGATAGCACTCTAGACGGACAACCTGCTGTCCGGGAGTCCACGTGTTCCTGTTGGGGCGTGTGAGACCCTTTTGTGGTGAATCAGCATACACCATTTCACAGTGCCGTCAAACAGCATGCGTGGCCATTTGTAAGAGACCCGGCTGATTGGGACTGGCACCACACATTGCGCGGGATTGCTCATTTGCCGCGAGAACAGCTTATTTTGCGGTTAGCTTTCATGCGGAAAACCGTTTCCCACTCCGCATGTTGGACACGTGTCTGTTTGGGTTGAGCTAGGTCAGCCGTCTACTCGGATGCCGCGTAAGTGGGCCTCAGTTGAAGATGAAATGTTATTTCCCGTCTACATTTGTGAACTAAAAAATTGGGCAATTATGAATCCGTCCGATTTGGTAAAAGACTAACTCGCTAAGGCCTTAAACGAATCCATGGATAGCCAACAATTCGGTGCAACTTTACGCAATTTCAAGGAATATTACGTCAAACATGTGGCCTATTAGTTATCCATTTAATTGTCCAAAGTGTGGTCCATCCCGGCTTTCAAAATGAAGTCGTGTATGTGCGAATTTCTTTATACAATTGTAAACACATCAGCGGCGTTGGCCTCTAATTTCCAGATTCACGGATTCCTACATGGAAAACGATCAAGGATTGGCAGGCTACTAATGGAATTTGTTCAGAAAAGACATCAAAAGCCAGTTTGCAGTTGACGCGTAATTGCTTCTTTCCGCTTCTTGCGATTCACATTGAACTGGTTTGTCTGGGAAGTGGAGGTCAACCTAGACAAACGACAGGTCGCCTATGATGTTTATTTAAAATAGCTGAAAAAAGTGATCAGCAGTGCAGCGGAGGCTTTGAGATATGTCTGGGTTAGTTCGAAAGTTGACAGCAACTTAATGTAAAGCACGATGTCTTGTTAAATGGTTTAGAATAGCAAGCAAAAGATGTTGTTTACCACACTGTCATGCATTACAGTCAGCTGTCAGAGAACCAACCTGGGAAAAGACTGTTTAGTCTAACATGGCCTAGTCACCTACTTTAAAAAAAAATGATCTCACTCAGTCTAAAGTCCATTTTGAAAGTCCTGATGCTTGACTAAATTCATGATTACGCTCATCCTGACAGTGTCGAAAATAACGTTTTACTTATCGTCAACTGTAATCAAATGCATACAAGTCATGAGATAAGATTGTCGACCCACCACGCCGTCGTCTAAACTTTCGACTGTTCGAATTTATCCAATATAATTTGAATTCAACATGCTTACAATGTGGATAATCTTAGTTAGCCTCTTTTTACCATTCCGTCGAGAATGGGCTTATTATGTTTAACTCGCCGTAACCGCCATATCCAGAATGTTTATATCGGTGAACTGAAGAAATGGAACAGGCTGCCAAGCAAAAAATGCTTTTTGAAGAAAAAAACCAACAGAATGCCCATCGTTTTGAAAAAAGACATTTAATAGAATGGAGTAGTGAATCACTCATGCAAAGCACAGCTTGAACCGCAGCAGAAAATTGTGCAACACCTGTCTGTTTTTCTAAGTGACAGAAACCAGTTGCTCCCCAATCAAATTTTCCGACGTTTTTCACCGGTTTTCCGTCCTCACAACCAAAAGTGAACTTAGAGGTTGATTGTATTCATTATTTTTATATTTGAATTAACTGTTTGTTTACTATGCAACTATGTAACAATGCTTTACAAAAAGTTATACATCCCATAAATTCAGCTGAATATACTATCATACTTAAGATGGAGACATTTGTCNCACCCCCGACCTGGCAATCCACCACACTATGACCCGGTACTTAAGTAAACCAACTATCTGTGTTAAAACTCCGAACTAGAAACTATACCGTACAATAGATTCTGTGGTGCTGTGAGAAATTGAAGAGTTATCCTCCAGAAAAAGTGAATTTTCACATGAATTTAACAAATCTTTAATCGCTACCCAGAAGAGTTCGCTGTAACAGTTATCCATACACAGTTAAAAATGAGAGATTCGAAAGTATAGTGGAAATGACTGAAATATGCTGTATAATTTGTTTATTATGCGTTAGTGTGCATTAATTTCTTGAAGAAGGTTGGATCTATTCACAAGAGGCATATATCGTCCGCCTCAATGTCTCTGTGCCTTTGTAGAGCATATATTCTGAACATATTGTCTGAAAAATTTTGGCAGATAAATCTGAGTTCCATTCTGTCTACAACCAGAGTTTCCTACTTCCCAAACCTTTGAAAACCAAATGTTGAGTGTGGGTCGTCATCCTCGCCATCTTCGTCATCAACATCACCATTCTTGTCATCAACTTCATTAGCGCCATTTTCATTATTATGATCATCATCATCATCGTCTTCATCAACGATAACAGAAGCATCATCATCATCATTACCGTCTTCACTTGCATCGTCATCATCGTCATCTTCATTGACACCATCTTCATTGTCACCATTATCTTCAAATTCACCAGTATCGTCCTAAACATCACCATCTTCATCCTCCTCCTCCTCATCATCACCATCAGCCTCATCACTTTCATCATCTTCATCACCATCATCCCCATCATCTTCACCATCACCATCTACTTTATCACCAAACTCATCATCATTTCAATTATCATCATCCTCACCATCAGCTTCATCAACCTCATCATCATCATTGTCATAAGCATTAACATCTCCACCACCATCTTCATCATTGCCAACTTCATTCTCATCGTCTCCATCAAGCTCATCATCATCGGCATTTTCCTTTTCTACATAGCCATGTTCACCACCATCCTCCTCCTCCTCCTCATCATCATCATCATCAACATCAGCATCACTCTCATCGACTCGTTATCACCACCTCCAAGATCATCATCCTCATCCTCAGCATCATGTTCATCGTCATCTTCACTTCAAGACTACCCTCATCATTATCATCTTCGTCATACCCATCTCATCACGGCCATAACCTTCCTGTTAATCAAGCTAATCCTCCTCATCACAGTCTTATTCTTCCTCACCACCATCCTCACCATCACCATCTTCACTGTCCTCACCACCGTCATCGTCATGATCTCCATCGTCATCATTATCATTTTCGCCATCTTCATCCTTTTATTCATCATCAGCATCCTCATCGTCTACATCAACTGCATCATTATCAACGTCATCCTCAACGTTTCCATCATCTCCGTCGTCATCGCCATCATCATCATCAACATCACCTTCAATGTCTTTATCATGCCCATTTCACTGTCATCGTCATCATCGCCATTATTGCAATCTTCATCCTTTTGGCCATTATCCTTCTCCTCCTCCTTCTCATCATCATCATCACCAACTTCATTATCACCTTTCTCATAATCATCTTCATTATCATCATCCTCGTCTCTCTCATCACCATCTACGCCATCGTCGTCTTCTTCATCACTAGTTCTATCATCACTACCGCCACCACCTTCATCATCGCTATCTTCGTCTTCATCGTCATCTTCACCACGCGCATCCTCATCCTCATCGCCATCTTCGTCATCAATATCCCCGTACTCATCATCTTCATTTGGTTTCAGATGTTTTCATGGGCTCGTTCTCTGTTTATTCTGGTTCCCTTTTCGGGAAATTTATGCAGCTTCACGATCTTAGTTATTAATTGCCCGTCCACTTACTCACATCCGGTTGATAAACATCTGATTTGGGAGTACATTATGATTTCGGTAACGTACACCGACAATTCCAACAGTCGTTCTGACATTCTCTTGGATCTCCGGATCGTTCCGTTTGGCACGCTGTCTTAACGGGCTTCATTTGATTCACGAACCACGCGTAATGCACCTACGAGTCTGAATCAGCTTGGGTAGACTCACCAATTATTAAGAAGTTATATAGAGGTTTGTATTTCATAAAAAAACATTCGACATTTGCGAGATTTTTTGAATGACCCTGTACAAACCTGCCATGCAGGGAACTAACGCCCGTCGACTGTGTGGAGAGCGAAATCGGTAAGTCACAATACAGAACGCTGGTTTAGGACCCTGAATTTTGAGACAAAACTGTTCCCCGCCCCAATATTGGTCCTATGGGCATCGCTTGAGACAGGGTAGACGAAGGCAATTAGCGTCAGATTGATCAAAAATTTCACGCACAAGTTCGTTAGCAGTACAAACTGATTATGGGACGGACCTTATGAATTTAAGTGACAGACTATAACTGAGTGGTGCTAAGTGGGGACTGTAAGCAGATTCGAAATGTCATCGATCTGTTAGCAGTTTACTATAGGGTCAGACGGTACTGTTTGTAACAGATCGCAGTTCAGATACTAAGCATCCTCCAACAATCAGTTTACAAGTCTGATAAAATGATTAACTCACATCGTTCTTTTTTATTTGGGCAACTTTTAGTTTTCAGTAAACGGGACATAAATGACTAATAATTATCGTCAATATGTCTATTACTTCAAACACAGTGACGCCGTCAGCCAGCTGTTCAGCAACAGTTCCGCACCTTGCTATCCCAAACCGATTGACCTATTGAGGTTCACACTTGTATGTTGGAGTCCAGCTAGACTCCAAAACTTTCTGATAAGTCAGAAATGGATTTTTGGAGTTTTTATGACTAGAAGTAACTGATAGTAAGGGAATAAACCATTGTTGCGTAAACTGTGATGAGCAACCGTATCCAATCAGTTCACATGGTGAATCGTTGGGATTCGAATTAAATACTTTCATTACACTGTTGTCCAAAGAACTGAGCTTTATGTATGCTCCTATCTGACGTTACGACTGTATTCAGTGAATGAGTAAGCCTTACTGGTAATTCAACTAAGTCGAACTACCCCTACATTTGGTCTTGCCAAGTCTCCGCTGGGACGAAATATGATGTGGAGCTTAGCGATTTAGATGGCGGCTGTAATGGACATAACTACCGGCACCCAATCCCTTCCCGTCACCGACTCGAGACAACGCATGACTTGTAACCTTCGCACAAATACATGCTCAGTGGTTCAGACGACGCCAAATATGCGCGGTCTTAGCTTATCTACATCTTTATATGGCCCAAACACCGCCCGGTCCTGTACACAATCATCAAACTGTGATAAAATTCGAACGGTTGGATGTCGTTCACTTGGCCAACCACTCCTCACCCCTGCTTCGCCTACTCTGCTCCACCTCCTAGCGCATTTTGTGTTCGTGATGGAAACAATGTTTGGAATTTAGTGGTCGTACAGGACCTTATCGGCCAGACTGCATCCACAGAAACGACTTCGAATTGGCGCCATGTTAGACAAACAACAGCAATGTAACTTTTACCTATACACCTTCACCACCCTCATCAATTGTAGCACCACCAGCACGAGGCAAAACAGCGACGACAAAGCATTCGGTTGGCCAATTATCCATACCGTCAACTGTGTTGCTTATAGTTGTGCATGTGTACAAGTATGCGCACGTTTGTAAATGTGCGCATTTCGTTCGCGCTATGTAGTTTATTTAAATATTGTCTTGGCGGTGTTTCAACCATAGCTGCCGCCAATGCCATCACTAGCGACACTAGGGTTGCGCTTTCTTGTGCACCCAGTTGGCAAACGGTTTTTACGCACGTACACGCATGTACGCACAAATACGCATACGCCATACATACATGAATGGCTTATGACCCAGTTCTTGATCAAACCAGTTAAACACATCGGTAACTCGGCGGTCCTCCTTACTCGATCCTTGCCTGCTTGCTCGTTTGCTTCGATGTTTGTTTGTTTATGTGCTGTTTTCCGCGTCTATTCGGCTAAACATCGACTTACTGGTTGGCTGCCTGCGTGACTGGTTGGTGGTACACGACAATCAGCAAAGAGGAAGAGGAGAAACAAAGCGAACCGAATGATAATGAATTAGGAGTGCGCTGCGACAGTGCGGTTCTGTGTGAAGAACAGACGAACGGATGGATAGTTCAATGGATTGGTGAATAACGGTGTTCCCACGCGGATTGCTAATTAAAATAATCGCTTGCACAAACATAGACGTGTACATCTCTGCATCGGGGTGCATATGTGTGTGTGTGCTCATGCAAACACGTTTATATGTGTGTACATATACACCCATCAAACCCATAAATTCTGGCTTTAACCCAGAACTTGGAACAGCTATTACAAGTAGATGACACTCGAGTGAATAGTGGTCCGCCATATAATGTACATCCATAAACTCTAACTGACCAAATTTGCAACTCCCTACTGACTAACTGTTGGGCCTACCAGCACTAGGAGGGGGTGATCCACTGAACGTTATGTACACTTTGTTTAATGTATCGAAGGGTGGAAACATGGAGTAGAAACATTTGTGACTGCATTGTCAAAAAACAGAGTAACCGCTGGTTACAATCGAGTAACCGAGAGTTTTCAACTTGAGCTAACTCGAATACGACCCGATCAAAGGAAAGACTTTTTATTCATGCAAACATTTCAGCTGACCTTTTTTGGAAAGAGGCATTAGATACAGTTCACTCTACCGAGAATTCACCAGGAGTGCGCATCCTCGGGGATGGAATAAAAACCGGTAGACTGTGAATTAAGTGTGGTTTTTATGAACGCAAGAGACGCCTAACCTGCGAAGTTGTTTATCGCATATAATCCCGTACAGGTTATATGAAAATACAGGACAACGAAAGTGTACGCTTACCTGCACAGCTAACCTGAGTCCGCACAAATTGGGCGGATTTTAGTCATTCGCCCTGGTGGCACTTCAAGTACTTGTTCTTTGCCCCTTATCTTCCTGGAGTTGAGACCTGTCTTTATAGTTCCCGAAGTTAGGCAGAATGCTACTCACGAACGAAGGTGCATACTATACAACATGATGCCCATTGCAGTGATCAATTTGCAGTAGTTCCAACCGAATGACCACGTCACTGCGCATAAACCAAGTTTCTCGTCCGTATTGATTTTTCAGCCGACTCTTTTAAGAAAAAACGTCAGAATGGAATTCCGCTTTAGTCAGAAATAATAGGAAACTGAGGCCATAATCGTCAGAGCTTGTGGCTGAAAGTTTGGAGGTGTTAATTCGGTAACGCTCAAATTATGACTGATAGCACAGTTGTTATAAGTCCCCCCACACATACACCCGGCCCGATATTCTTCTTCCAAACGATCACAGATAGATCTTAGATAAAATCGAATAAGAGCCAAAGTGTGGTAACCAGCTGTTCAACCCTAAGTGCATGGTTTTGGCCCGTAGGCATAAGGAGACACATGGCACTTGTCACTAAAAAAGGTATCACGCTGATTTTACGTAATAATCCATTCCACAAATCATCTTTAAAGAACACTCTGCCGGATACAAGGATATAAAAACATGCCGCGAGGTCACAGTTTGAAATACTAGCTAAGCGCTCTCTTAAAACTGATTACGGAGTTTTTACTCATAGTCCTGTATCACTGATGAACTGCCGCTAGGGGGAAGCCCAGGCTAGTAACATCGGGCCGATCATTTATGCTTGTGTGGCTTGATAAGTTAACGAATGAGTGCAAAGCGTACTCTGCGCCTGTACATAGTCAGGGACACTAAGCGAAGCATCTGTTTGATTCAGGGGATTCAACTGTGTTATTACTGCTATTCTCGTTGAAAAGTGGAATACAAACCAACTGCAATAGACCTCCTTTTCCATACATATCCGAATCTGGAGACAGTCCGGGACTACATATCGTGGACTAATTGTCACGATTTCAACCCACAACCTTTGATATTTGTAACAGCCTACAGGCAAATGGGGTCGATGGTATTCAGTTGAATTGGTTTGATTAGAACGACGGTTGCAAATTACACATCCACGTAGTATATAAAGAAACTTTTTTCTGTTACATTTTAGCATTTTTGCCCCATTTTTAATTCCTGAGAATTGTGGATTATTGTTTTCTAACTCCCCTCATTTGGTCAGTTTGTTTAACTGACGGAGATAGCCAACAACCTTTGGGTTAACCTCAAGTAGGACTCAAACTACCTGGCAGTTTTTGTTGTCCAACCGTCTGCCTGATTGCTCTGTGGGGTTGGACAGGTTCGTCGAGTGAGAGAGCCTATAAGCAAGTGTGAACCTACCTGTTCTACTGACGTGCTAAAACTTTGCGACCGACGTACAATCTCCAACCCGTTAATCTACAATTTAAAACGAATGTGAAGTGCAGCTCTACTCTTTCATAGGGGCTCAGTGGTCAGCCAGTTACCGCGAAATTTGAGGATAAGTAGTTGAAAATGACAGCCACTGACTGACAGCGATGGTAAAAAAAACTTACCAATTGAATTTCATTACTCACAACAGGGCATGTCTATCTGAACTCAGGTAGTTAAATCAAGTACCTACATGAACTCCCTTAATAGATTAGGTGGTTCATCATAATTGGACATTGCGTACCCATTTTCTAAACAAACGAGCAACCCGATATTGTGGTCACGCACGGTTTGAGATGAAAATTATTAGGCATGAGTTTTTGTAGCGTTTGCTATTTACATAAGTTGGAAATCACCGATTATTCAGACAATATCACTTTGACCCATCCATAGAATCATAAACTGGCTGCAAGCCGTTGGTGCTTATCGCAACGGAGCTGCCGCTAATTCTACATTGGACCGTCGGCCACAAGGTAAAGCATCCTTTGAGTGGACAGATTTAACAAGCTGCAATCTCTACTGTGCAAACAACAGTTCCCAACGAGTTTCGGCATACTATTCCCCTAGTCTTCTAGGAGAAAGGTCACTTCCCCTACGCTTCACATGCACTATGTAAAACAGGAAAATTCCGTTAGAGACAGACAACGAAGCCACACATAAGTTGGTGAGACAATACGACAGATGAGTTTAACACCCTGATTACAATTCGCCAAAATCAAGCGAAAGTTCACACGAAAGACCTTAAGATCTCACATTTAGAAATTTACCGTTTGCTTTGATTTTTGAATACTATCACAGCGATTAGGACGAGACCATTTATGACAGTGAGAAGACAATAGAGAGAACTGCAGTCTTTTCTCACAGACCTCAACAAAGTTTATGGATTGCAATTTGAAACCAAAGGCTTCGGCCGCAATAATTCAAACTGAAACTCAGCAGGGTTTCAGCTGGTAATGAAACCAGTTCCTCCTCCACCCTTTCTATTGCTTCATTACTATTGTCCACGAATGGATCATTTTCACCACTCGACAGAATCAATCGTCAAAAGATCATTACATACACGAAGTTATGCAAGTTGCCCATTTGTATACAATATACCTCTAGATCACCCTCGGGTATCTCAGGTGTGCGAGTCAATGCTGGTGACTTGGAATAACCACCAGCAAACAACGTTATGGTGAACTCAGGTTAACAAGAAGAAATGTAGAGACTGTCGAATCGACTTTGATTACATTCACTTAACGGTACGGGGATAGAAACGTCAAACAAGCGGGGGAGCAAACGAGTCGTAATTTTGCAACGCTCCGGAATCAACAAATTAATAGCTAGACCGAAACAAATGTGGACCGAATGCTGAAAGTATTAGAAAGGTAATATAAAACGTGAATATCGAAAATAAAAGTTATTGTAATCGCTTCCAGCACTCCAGTTTTAAATTAGTTGTATCAGCTACAATAAATACCTACGAACGTTTCATTTGTTTTCCTTTTGATAAACATTGCGGTTTTGTGTGTAAAAACCAACGTTAGAGATCGATATCAATCTCAACACAGGGCCCTATAAATATCCAAATGAGAGTTCACTTCCCCTACTGCTTGCTTAATTAGTGAATGCTATAGACTTAAAGAGTTCCAGTTAGATTGTGTTGGTTTCAAATTTATTGTCCAACAACTGAGCATCGACCTTGCTGCCAAGCTTCTTCTATTCTCTTCTCCTGTAATCGCCTCCTTGCAACCCTTCACTGCTCACTGCGATCGGTATTATCCAGTTCAGGAGCTAATTGATTGTGGTATACATAGTGGTAGCCATAAACACTAGAAATGAGTGTTCGGACGGAAAGCCATCGCCGGGTTGGATCCTAGCTGGTACTGATACAGCTGTTAACCCATTGCTCGCTTATGGAGAATGATAACACGTAACAATATCTACGGGAATTGATGAAACCTTGAGTACAAGTTAGTTCTGGTTAGTAATCTGTGCAGCACATCTAATCAATACTCATTACATGAACTGCAGTAATCAGGAACTCTAATTGTTTTTGTTATTCGAAGCCTTTTAAAGTATACATTGATTTTACACAAGTTATTTGTGGTCGTTGGTTGACCTGCTTATACAGCCCAAAACTGCCTTCGTTTAGGGAAAATTGGAGTGCATCGTATATTCAGGCGGGGTTTATTTGGACGGCTCAGTTTATGAGGTATCCCCAAGTGTGTGTATATTTGAATGGGTTTGTACGTGTGCATTTTAATGCGAGTGGAGAAGTGGTAAATAAAATTCCTAGGTGCACATAAACATTAATTCTGTTGTCTACTTCATTTTCAATCCGTGAGACATTATGTGTACGGTCTGAGTGCCCCATACACGCACAGTCGCCAGTTACTTAATCAGGTGTGTGTGACTTCCTTTCCGTTTTCGGCGACTGTCGCAGCCAGATCTACCCCTTGTTCCCTTGCTTCCTATCTTCTCCCAGTGGACTAAGATTCACGTGTTCCTACAGTAAGGAAACTAATCACGAACCAGCGACTATCTTAACATGGCAGGAATGTAATTACATGGTTAACTCACTTAATGATCATGCTCTTACTATCGCCTTCGTAACAGTGGCTACGAGGTATAGTGATAACCACTCGTGGTCATTTTAGACAACAAACTGTGAGCCTGAGTTCAAATCATCCCTTTCCAGACGAGAGAGGACTGAGATAGACGAGATGTTGTCTGATTACAATGGAACCACATAGTCACACGAATATGGTGAATAGATTGGCTAGAACTGTCGGGCAAGTGAAAATATTGTCCACTGTGTGACACGCTGCTTTCAACAGAGTGAACAACTCAAATCTCCACACAGAACATACACAGGAAGAACCATTAATTAAGGAAAGTAAGTGCAAAAACACTCGGTATGCAAAACCGTATGCAGAGGTATAATCTGCAAAGTAGACAAGGCCTTGATTTCAGACGTTTTAACCAGAAAGACTTATGATGAACATGACTGACCGGTGAGACAACTCAACACATTAGCAGATTCACATATTTGTTTTATGCACCCGCCTATGGTGAACCGAACCTCTGTCAGATAAGTGGACAAATCCTAAGCAGTACAGCACACATCCAATAAGCTAAGTGGGGTCCATCTAGAAACTGTTGCCAAAATGAACTACCCTACCATATATTAATACATTAAAAATCGTAAATTCTGATGGTTAGACGTAAGTGATAAATTAGATGGACCATATTTTTGAACGATCTATTGTATACTACTGATGACTTCAAATAAGCGTGAAACTCGAGTGAAACATCGTGGCCGGCAGAAGAGATCGACTAGAAACATAGTTGTGAATAAACACGTGGTCTGTTAACTTTATATCCAATTACCTTTGATTTCAACTTAAAACCTGATAAGGTTGGAGAAACGAATGGAATCTTTGTAACCAAATTCAAATTTGAATGGCATAAAAGGTGTGTCAGGACGTTTAACATTTCATCTCCTGATCACGTTAGTACTACGTATAGTTGTGCGATGAATGTACTAGTTCCAATTTCTTCAATTATCACCACTTTAATAAATGAATGTCGAGGTGGAATCCATAAGAGTGCCATAAAAGCAATCGCTTGATTAAACAGACAAAGAAACTGGAGTCGATTTCACTATTTCATTATAATACGCTTCGTAGAAATAAAAGAATGTTTCAATATGGAACGACTTAATATGAACTGTAATGCTAGTTCCAACAGTGAACAGTGATAACTGATGTACCGTATTCTGAACTTTCAAGCGCCTTTATGTATTGTGTAGAATGATGGGGCAAATATATCGTCATTTAGTGAATTTTGAGCAACTCCTGTCTGTGATAACAGTGGTCCATGAATACCTCATTAGTCGTAAATTCCTTCTGTTATAACATTGTCCTCTTTGATGCCAAACCACGGCAGATCGCCGACAAAGTAGGCCCAGCGCATGGTGCGTCAGGCGCTACGTGCGTACATATGTGTTTGTACGTTCACGTTTGGCATCGGGGTTAAAATAACGCCCTAGCGACCAGCTGGCGAATGGACTGAATCGACCGTTCCGCCAGCTAAGCTGAACGAAACCCCAAATCAGATAACTCTCACACTTGTCGCTTCACCTTCGTCTCCGTTCACAATCGTCGGATTCTCCGAGGAATGTGAATTCGACCGAAAGCACGGCCATATTTACAACCATACACAAGGTGTGAATAACGGATAATGAGGAACGGGGGTGGGGCACTAACGGAACAGATGGTTACACACTGAATGCCTTTATTGCCGAAAAATAAATCACATACTGATGTATGTATATCTCCGGTATTCGGCACTTGAAAACACTGCAGACTTATCCAGGTTGTCTCAGGCTGTGCACACGTTCGCGTCTATGGTTAATATCTTACCTAGTAAGGAATAAGCGTACATGCATGCAAGATACAATGTGACCTTCGGAACATAATAACGGAATAAAACATGGTCCACTTGATCTTCGCAAAAAACGGACAGCTAGTTTCCAGGATAAACACATTAATCCCGCACAGTTCCCTTCTACACTTACCCCACGTTCAACTTTAGTGTATGGGCAAGTGTAAACCCAGTAAACTGGATAGTAACAGAAATCGAAAAAAATTGAATAGGTTAAATTTTTTGTATAATCTCATGACTTATTAGACATTTACAATTTTTTCAAGGAGTTCTCTAATTATTTCCGTGAATTTAGCATGATTATTAGGCATGAACGGGTGCACAATTTATCGTTAGCTGACATCAATACATTTTTCAGTACTCACCTTTTTAACAGTATAGTAGTAGTATAGTATAAAGCATCACTTTCTTATGAAGTTTCAAACAACTGACGCAACCGAATATCACACACTTTTGACTAGTCCATATGTTCGCTCATTAAATCGTTCATTCATTCAACCATTTATTCGCTTACAGCGGTTGAGTATGACCAGACGGTACTGTGGCTGAGGTCAGTCTTTACCGCAACGGTTGCGGGGGAACATAGTAGCAAAAGACGATTATCAAAGAGAAGATGAACCAACAACTTCGTGGATCAGAGTTAGATAAAGGAGTTAGTATTATGATCAGTAAAAGCAGTTCAATGGTTGTGGTCTGCTGGCAAGTTGGCTAACGTCTCAAATTAGCAATTTGAGAGACCACGAGTTCCTCAGTCTAACAGGTGACGCCTGTTCAATTTATGCGGCGGAACAGTCAGCAGTCTGTGATCACATCGTTACCTGAGTACATCATGATTTTGTTCAGTCGCTTGAGGTTTCGGTCAGTGATTTTCGACGCGTCAAGCGTATGGATTAATTTACCTCACCGAAGCAGGTTACACATTCTCATTATGGTACTGATTGGCTGCACGTTCAGTTTTCCGAAATACATGTTGACTAACAGGCATCATAACCCCACTCAATAGGGATTCACTGACAGTGTCAACAATGGTCAAAACCTTTTTCACAAACATTCCACGCATTTTAACCATAGGTTCAAATTGGTTCTGCACAATCTTTTTGCAACCTTCCTTCCAATTATAAGCGGCGACCAGTATAGACAAACTGGTGTACTCAAGCCAGTTTCACTGCTAACAGTTAACCACTGTCCCATTTTTCTGTTCTCTCGCAATGCTGTCAACTGAGTGAAGGTTAACATTTCGTCATATGACTTTAGTTGAAGGATTTGGCGTCTGTGGTTAGTTTGTGCTCATGAGACGTTTACTGACTTTCAAGGCCCGCTTAACTGCCAAGAATACCATTATGACCAATCGGTATAATAGACAGATAAACTAAATTTTCAGGCTGACCATCACTCACATTTGATCGCAGCGTTCGCATTCAGATAGACTTTGCAGCCGGCCTCTTTCGAAAAGAAGCAGTAGACTCGAGTTTCGCTCTCATTAGAGCTCATCAGTAGTGCATATCCTTGCCACGGCCGGGATTTGAACTCCGGACATTCCAATCATGAGGCAACCGTGTTAACCACTGCGCCATTGACCTCACATTAGGCACGACCGAATCATCAAATCTGAACGCTCAACCACTCTCGCTTGTGAGCAATGATCAGGTTGCCCGATCGTCTCGAGAGGAGACACAGTTACTGCCTGTTAACTCCAATCGATAACCCCGCGATTAGGACTTCCGAGACAGGTCGAGATCACAGAACTCATTAAACCTGCAAGGCGATATTTTGGATTACTGATGAGTAGTCGGGGATTTGGTTTATTTTCAAGTTGACCATCACTCACATTTGATCGCAGCCTTCTCATTCAGACAGAGTTCAAGTCCAGGCCTTGGCAAGGATATGCACTACTGACGAGCTCTAATGAGAGCGAAACTCGAGTCTAGTGCTTCTTTTCGAAAGAGGCTGGCTGGAAAGTCTATCTGACTACGAAGGCTGCAATTAAATGTGAATGATGGTCAACTTGAAAACAAACCAAATCTCCGACTACTCATCAGTAAGACAAACTAAATATCTGCTAGGTAAGAACACTTGAGAAGGCCTGAAATAAAATTGTTCATTTTGGACCAGTCTGTTTAGCACCTGAACAGAAGAGGGTCACTCTTCACTCTATACCCGTCTAGACCTTGAAATAAAGCAAATTGGGAACTTTGAATTAGACAGCCGTCTGCTCAGAAGAATATAATACAGGTGTTCAGAATGACTTGATTAGGCCTGAACCTATCAGTTTCCGCTTATGACTCTCATTGGTTCGAAGTCTTCTCTTAAAAGTGCATTGTGTGGACGTTCAAAACAATGCATGTGGTTGTCAGAACAGCCAACATGTTTTATTCTTTCTCCGAACGGACGGTTTGAACTGGGTACTGTGGTGCACTACCGATTAACTTTTAGTCAAATCTGCTGACTAGTATAATTTGTAAAATTCAGACAACAAGTATCTCAGAAACACTAGCCACGAGACTAGCCTACTTATGGACATCCATATCCACGATACAGCTACGTCGTGACATTTGTGGCGTTATCATTCGCGTTCACTGACGCAACCAGCTTTATGTGCACTTACTTGCCAAGCTGATCGAGTTAACAGATAACTGAGTTTTAGTTCAAAGGATATTGCCGCTGCCTTTTTATCCCGTGACTATTGGTAACATTTACGGAAGATGTGTGGGGAGCTTGGAAAAGTGGAAGGTTAACGTTATTGGGAATGTGCTAAAAACTGCGGTAAGAAAGTGGGAATAAAGCATACTATCAGTAAGTTGGATGCATGACTGTGCAACTTGCAAAACGCAGTATTACTGAACATGATTAGAATCGAGTCCGGAACAATGAAACGTGAATCCCGTGGACCGTTAAATGAATAAGCAAGCCTGTTGAATCCAACATCTGCAGACAGGCTTAAGTAGTCGACAAAGAACTTCGTAGAGAGAGATAGGCATTTCTTCACCAAAACATGTATAAAAAACATTTAAAAAACGATTCCATTCAATTAGGACGTTTATTTTCAAAGATATTTTGTTGTAATTAACTTGGGTATTTAACAATATTAGAGAAAAATAAGAGGACCGAACATCACCGCGGAAGATGTTTCATTATTCCACCTGGTACACACGATGCGGTTACATTGAACAGTCTGCAAACATTTTTTACGGATGCTTAAATTGAATGTAGCTAACGTTAGAGGTTCGGCCAACTTAGCATTCGTACTGATTTGGTCACCCTGTGTGTCCTGTTAGAGACCATTCAACTACTGAATCCAGTAGTATGTTGAAAGCTGTTGATTGGAGACAATAAGCTGCTGTTAATTAAGAATGCGCCTTTTAACGTGAAGAACTTTCACTTCAACATTACGATATCTTTCGATTAACAGATGTTCTCTCATCCGAATTTTCTACTCGATTCCACGGCCTATGTAATCTGCACGCCTGGCGTACTGAGTCTAAACATCAACGGAATATTCCTGTATTCGCTGATCACTTGTTAAAACTACGAACATTTTTTCTTGTTAGTCAAATCACTGTGTGTAAAGTACCCATAGTTTTGTATTCCAGACACTTTAAATTACGGTATTAATTGACACTGAACAAAACAGTGTGGGACAGATCATCTTGGTGCTTACTTGATGATTATTGCACAACGACGGATTATTGACAGTGGAGTATTCATATCAGTCTGTGCTGTTTTCAGACAAACAGAAAGAATACATTTTGTTAATAACCGTGAATCTGAATTAGTGTGCTGCTTTACAACGTGGCCGTCTGTTTATTTGGCGTCCGTCATTGTGTAATGTGCTTACTGTTCAATACTTTTTGCCTTACCCGCAAAGAACCTTGTTTCGAATGTCACATTTTGTGTTTGTCTACAATTCTACAATAAACGGACTATGAAAACCGAAATCTGATGAAACAAACGCAAGAAGAGATTAGTTGTGTACTTAGGTTGCGCACCACACACCAGTCAAAACCCTTGACCATTTATTAGACATGAATTACTACCGCACTGTTGATCAGATTGCCGGGAATTTTCGGAAATACTGATGAGTCCACAACCTAGTTCTCGATAAATTGGCAGTGTTACACATTCACAGTTCTAGTCCCATGACTCAAAACGATCAATCCCATCATCCATACGAGTCTAACTTTCAGTCTACACAACAGTCAGAGAAAGCTGTAGCGAAAAGCAGAAGACCAGCTTATGGGGACGTGCTTGATTTGGCTGTTTTAAGCAAACACTTTCGATATGCACTTTATCCATTCTTTCTGAACAAATAAAGTTCTCATCGTATGCATTTACTATCTAGGACACCCAAGGACTTGGCAAACAAAGGATTAGCAAGGTAGCCAAAGGCTTACCCACTGTACAAACAGACGGACCACTAGAGTTGAACCTAGACGCTATGTGCGGCCTATGATAACTGACCAAGCATATTGTTTTCCAGTAACATTCGAAAATTGAGTTGGACTTCCCCGAACCACATCTCCGATGCCAGTAATAATCCTTTACCAGCATGAACACAAGGCTCTTTACGCAAGCACACGCACATACCCACACCCATCTTCTTTAAGGCCCAACGACACGTGATCATCGCCAACAGCAGATGTGGCAAACCCGAGCACAATTACACGAACAATATGGCTTTCGAGTACCAAATTGCGGGTGGGGGGGGGGTTGCAGGCTTTTGGGCTGTTTGGGTGGTCAAGTGCTCGATTGCTGCGGTCAGTCGTCCTGGTCGTGTAGAGATTAAAGTGATAGCCCCACCTTACGTGAAGTATCGTATGAAGAACCCGGATGACTTGAGTTAATTCCATTCCCAAGCTGTCACATCTACATGTCTAAGTGACCAGACCACAAGACGTATGCATGTGGGCGGAGTTTCTTTGTTCGTTCGGGGGCGTTCGGGCACGGATCAATATGTCATTCCTTGTTTGACGGTCATTGTGGTCAGTAGACAAATGGTTCACACGCGTTCCCCAGACGTGCGCCTCGGAAATGAAATGGCGAAATGGTGAACTCGTTTGCAAACGACAGATTGTGTTATGTCGTTATCGGTTGATTAATACTTTTATGGGGGTTATCTGAGCATCATTCCTTGCGATATTTGAAACGTTTCATCCAAGAGACTGAATGACTAATGAAAGCGTCTAAAAAAGCTTACGCAGAGACTGTGGACAGTTTAACGAATCTTGCACATGGATCTCGGTTTAGTGTGAGCTGAATGATTAGTTTCCTCGTGATCGAGTTCACAAAATTACAATGGGCGTGAATATTTCGGGGGTAGTTCAACTTTTTCTTTCGATAAGTAAGAAACAAGAAGAGTGACCACTCAAACGCACACACGCAAATCAGTGTGCAACAGTTACCAAGATAATCGGGCACTAATGTGCAGGTCTTTCTACACACACAGAGCTGGCTTCCAGTTGTTAATTGTTACCACATTCGCGAACCGGAGGAGCCTCCGAGTTTTTTTTCGTAAAGTATCCGAATGGCCTCCTACAGGTTAGGCTGAGGTCGACACGTCAATTAGTGTCAAGCGATTCACGACGCCGGTTCTTTTTGACTTGTCACATCAGATTGGGTGGTATCCATAATTATTGTAAGGACCCAAGTTGACCCGATTTAGTAATTGCCTTTCCGTTCTGTTTATGTGAGTGGCCCGGCATTCACATAAAAATTCATAAATAACAGGATTTAGCTTTGAGTGGTAGCGATGTTTTCAGTTGTGGTGTTAGGAGTCGGGTAGTGGTGAACAGCTTGACCAGTTGGGCTAGGTAATAAGTGCATCCAGTAGTTGTAGCGAGGTAGCTTTTCGACAGAGTAGTGAAGTAAGGCAAACGGAGGCAAACTGTTGAAGCCACGGAACTAAAGGGCTTTTGTTAGTCAGATTTCTGAACGAGTAGTTTGAGTTCGTTTTGGAAGATAAAGCGAATTCCTCAGTAGACCGTCCTTTTACCAAATCGTTACGAAGGTATGAAGGTTCAGGTACCGCCGTTGTTACGACGTTCCATGAGAATATCCTTAGTTGCCAGGGCATCGGCATGATTGTGCTCAATCTGAGCTAACCTTGGAAATCAACTGGTTTACATAGTTTACGATACCTGCTTCTTAACCCCCTGTTCAGAGTTATTAGGAAAAGGCTTTGTTGCATGCTTTAATGTCTCTTATGAACTTCAGAAGCTTCTACTAGCCTTCCAATACCCAAGTGAAAAAATGTCTTAGAGCGGGATTTTCGCCGATGACTTTGAAGTTTTCATTCTCAAACTATGCTTGGGCTAACAGATCCAACAAATGTAATGAAACATAGACGGATATCAAATAGAACCAAGGGTTCTGGCTTGTATTTGGGTGAAAGTACATGACGGTACGATCATATGAAGAGTATCCTGTCCGTTGTCCTGCAGAAGATTCCTCACAAGATGTATTTAAGTCGTCTTCAATTGTTCTTTATTGTTGGTAAATGAAAACCAGGATGATGTAATATCAGTGAATCTATTTGACAGCTGCGTAGCTGCTATAACCTGGACAACAGATAATTGAGCTCCGAGTATGTGAAGTCTTTCTTTTGGCCCGTATTTTTACCTCATACGACCAGAGTTTAGATGTTGTTCTCTGACAACTTTGGATGAAGCGAACGTCGTAACATGGGGAATACTGATTGAAGTTTAACTCACAAGGACGCTTTAGGACGGGGTTTACCTATAGTTTAAACAATTCGGATAGGACGAAAGTAACTAACTGTAGATGAATGAGCAGCAAATATGCGTAGATGAGTTGAAATAAATGGAGGCCAATTTTAGAGAACACTAACGAAGATGAAATGGTTAACGTTAGTAACAGCACAGTAGACTTTGCATCATCAGCCACAGTTAACTTCATCCTGAGTAGATCAGGTTTGTCTCTGTTCCCGTGGACTTGGATAATACGGATTTGGAGTTGAAGTGGTTGGTCTTCAAAAACGGGTGGTAGTGCGCTGGTCTGCTGAGAGAAAATGGGATTATTAAAATACGTGATCGAAGGTTGTGGAAGGTCTGTTTATTTGTAGTACGTTATCATGGTGAACAGAGATAATGAGAAGGCTGTGTTCAACTACATATTAAATCATTTTCTGTCGACGAGTAGAATAAGTTAGTTTGCCTCTTATGTACCGTGAGCCCTATTACTTTCCTGACAAGAATGGCTTCATGACCCGTGCTTTATTCGAAAGTGGATTTGAGCATCTCAGCCCGCGCGAAACTAGATCGGGTAAACAATTCAGTTGAGAAGAATTTGCCCGAAAATCGACTTTGATACGGACTTAAACCCGCATCAGAAACCGCGTGCCCCTACGCGCCAAATACTTTATTAGCTAAGTCAAGAGACTGATTTCCGGAAATTGGTTGGTCAGTTAGTTGAGCACATACTTCGCATGGAAATACGGTTTCTACCGTTGGTTAAAACCCAGTTAGAGCTCCGATGTTTTTTAATTCGTTCTCTTGTAAATCCCTGAACCTGTCAACTTTTTACTGTAAGAGAATTCATATGTTTGGATGTTTCCTGGACGGGTGACCATCCGACAAAGCTAGGCACCATACGAGTTCGTTACTGGTCTTATATGACGAAAAAATTTGGGATCTAGTATACAGACAACGACAGTGCAGCTGATTACTGAAAGGAACGCAGTTCATATTAGTCAGTCCCTCTGTTTGATTGCATCTACCGAATGAGTTGAGACCAGGAATAGGTAACTGGAGTGGGTTTCAGTCCGACAACCTTCATGCCATTCACTGATTCCCAATCCACTCGACCTGTAGCCACGTGATCACCACTTGGGATTTAACATAACATACAATAGTATAAATTGACAATCCGGAAGGTGTTGGTGGGACACCGTTTTGGTCGTCCTACCAAAATCGACACCTAATTCTGAGGTCCCAGAAGACAGGAACTTGGTTTTTAACCCGGAGATTTGTGGACAACAGTGTACGTCATCCGTTGTCCATTGTACAATCACTGGGACTGATTTATACTTAGACGGCGTGCTAAGATGAAACGATCATCAAACCCCGTCGTACATCATTACCTTGTGTCTAACCATACTGACAACTGATAAACTGACAACAGGAGACGTACAGATTTTCTATACACACCAAGCATTACCTGGCCTAGTTGCTAGTATACTGTAGTCAGATGATACAACAAGCAGACAAGTCACACCTCAATCCAGGTAGCACCGCTGTAACATAGTTGACCACAATACTGGGACCATATTGAGATGATAGAACTGAGCATTACGAACCATTTGAAGTATATCTTTTTTATGTACGCCATTATTCGTTAGCAAAGTTACAGTTAGTGTTTGATCATGATGCTGAACTGCAGGAGCTTTCAGTGAAGACTGTCGCGCACAGCCAGTAGTTACTGCCGCAGTATTGTCTCCATTTTGAGTACCACGGCATCATTGTCATCCACTATATTTAGTACGTGTCAGCTTGTCCGGGATAGGTCTGATCACATTGTAGTTGAGGGATTTGGTAAGAACCTTGCCTCAGATGGACACGGTCTATATTCTGGCCTATGTTAACTGGTACGTACTGCAAAACCTGAGTATCGAATGTGTGTGGATATCTCTGGAAGCCTACTCTCAAATTTACGAGTGGTTTTCGTTTTTGGTTATACTCATCCTGTGACGATGTTCAAAATGCGCTTGGAACCGACATACATGGAGTCTCAGTTCATCTATACCCCTTAAGTGGGGATTCCACCTAAACCGGTCGTTCGATGGCAGTTTGGGAGCAAGCTTCATGAATCAGTGTTTCCAGTTTGTGTTTGACCATCGCCGATAACCACTACATAGAACTCGTAATCTCGTTATAAAATAAAACATAGTAACTAGTCCGCCAATTGTTAGTGAATACAAAACCTCTCAATTCACAAACAAATTCACGAATTGCTGAATAGTATCCAAACTAGTTGCAACCTGCTGTCTGAAGTTTCTTATATGTGCGGACAACGAACGGTTGTCGGTAAACGGAGTTGGTGATATTCATCACAATTTTTTCCTCAGTGCACCATCAGTTCATAGGCAGCTGTCTCAATCGTACCGTCGCAACAGGTACTCCAAAACTAGGATTGAATCACCACACTTAAAGATGTTGGCCAGCAGACCGTGGCGTCTACAACACTTGCGTACATAATCGTCTTCTGAATGTCATATTATAGACAGTCCAAACAATCTAGATGACGTAAAGCCGCCGTGTACACCTGTGTACACATGTGTATCGCGTATATCTGAATGCGAAATGTGGTCATTTCAGTTGGCAGTACAATCCGTTTTAAGTGATTCTTGCATCAGTTTGCCTGTGTGTTATTCGAAGTACTTCAGTGTGAAAGGGTGGAGTGACTATGTGGTCCATCTAAATATGGTAAAACCGTAAATTGTCAGGATTGGAGGGCATGCTTGACTGGCTTCTCATCCACTTGAACGGCGGATATCACAAACGTCTGGTGCAGGCACTTGTGACTAGCTTCAATCGCTCTCACCACAGTCAGCGGAAGTGTAAACAGCCCTTGGAAAACTGAAACGAAAAGGCCACAAGTGAGTATAAGTTGTCAGGGCAATTTGTGAAGCATAGTGACCCATTTGTGGAGCGTACTTTGCTCCAGTTGGTCCAAATCATCTGGGGGCAAAAACAGTCCTATAAGATTTCAGAAATGCTCTGATCGTACCTTTTTTCAAAGGTAAGCAATGCATGAACAATTATCGTGGAATCAGCCTACTTAAGATGCGCTAGGAATGTACTAACAAGGATCCTGCCGAACCGGCTGAATGCGAAAATATCGGTGACCACTCTTCCTGAGGACCAGTGTCATAGTACGGTCGATATGATATTCACCGCTCGACAGATTTAGGAGTGTCATGAACACAACCAGCTCTTGTATGCCTTCTTCGTACACTTCACCATGGCGTTTGATTCCGTCACTTATGAGCCTCCGTGGTCTGTGCTTGGTAAGTTTGGATGTCCTTGTAAGTTCGTCACTTTGATTAGAAGGATGCATGTGAGCATGGAGGTGACCTTGACACGGTCATTGGGGTGAAGCAGGGTTGTGTCTTAACCCCAATCCTATTTAGTTTATACCAGACCGCAATACTAACAGATGACCATCAGAACTCTGGAGATGATGTGGAGGTTGAGTACCGGAGAGATGGTCGACGGCCGAATATTGGACGGTTTCAACCCGAGTACGATAATATACACGTTGTTTTTATCACACATCGCAGATAAACTTCACCCATGGGTCACGGATTTCACAACCACAGCGTCCAAACTTGGTTTGGTTATTAACGGATGTAGGACGCTTTCTTTCCACCGTCCTTCTCTAAGAAGAGGTGTTCTGCCTGCACACGGATTCCCCATCCATGGAGTCAATTTGGATGGCCGTAAAGACTTCCTCCATTCGAGTAACAATCTGTCAAGAGATCTGTCCATGGACCGCGACTTACCTACTCGAGCGGCGAGCGTTACAATTGCTTTGGGACATCTTGAAAGACGTGTCTGGTTGGTCCGCACGCTGAAAACGAAAGCAGCGCTGCTTGTCTACAGTCCGTTGGCGTTGTCTACATTGTTTTATGGCAATAAAACTTGGCCGTCGTGCCAATAGAACGTGCAGCATCTGGGCTGCTTCGAGTAACAAATTCTAAGACACATGTTGAGCATTCGGTGGTCAGACGTGGTTCTGAACAGTAAAGTAATTCGGAGATCGGACACGGACTTGATAGAATAGGTGCCGATAATCAGTCAACTATGTTAGGTAGGCTGGACGATGAACGGATTCCTAAACAGTTGCTGTACCGACGATTAGAAGCAAGTAGGCGAAATCATGACGATCGAGAACGTAAATACCAAGATATTACGCAAGTAGGTTCTTGTGTTGTAATCTTGATTTTGGGTTTCGAGAGGGCTTGAATTTGCATCGAACCATCTGGGTGACTACACTCTGGACGACGTCCGAGGTTTCCAGGTGCAATAGCTATGCAGCCTTGAAGTGAAGCTGGCGGTACGCAAAAGTGATTATATAAATCGTGATGACATGACTATATTGTGTTGCGACGAATGGTGCCAAGAATGCGCCGGCCGTCTTGGGTAGTTGATTCATCAAATTACTCATAGTGCACCGTCAACGAGCACGTTGGTCACAAGTAAGTTGTGTTATATCTAGCTTTTTGTTCGTATCAGCCAACGACCGCCGCTGTTCTCCAAACCACCGCCCCTCTTCTCACGGTAGCCCTGCACCCTTTCTTATCTTCAGCTCTGTTGGTAAATTGTACAAAAAATATTTTCTGTTGTTTTCTGGCCTAACTTTAACCACTTATGTTTTCCTCACAACCTCATATTTTCCTTGTAGTTCACCACAAAACAAACCTTACCCTTGGAGTGTCTATTTTTTGTTTCTGAGATAAGGGTTTCAATTTCATACTAGTTCACCATTGGCATCGGCTAGCTGTTCCTCAAAACCCTCTACCCACACTCCCCTCGGCCTGCGTGGAATCACAAGTAATACACAGCAAGCTACTTTTGGTGAATGTTATGCACAGGCGTCCTAGGGCTTCGGAAACACTGGCAGGGTAATCTGAAACGAATGACCCCAACCGATTACGTTGTGTTACGTTGAAACATACATAAAGCAGGGCAGTCTGTTCAACGGTAGCAGCATGCAACTTGGTGTAAACGAATTAGGATGCTGAAAGCAGATCACCCTACAAGACCACGAGTACGAGAACATGTCCGTAGTTTGGAGGTTGAACGGCTTCTGGAAATGGCTTATATTTATGCGACTTCTAGTTTCTGTGCGAAGGAGATCATCGCCAAGTTTAAGGTAAACTCTGGGGACATACGATCGGTTATCCATAAATCCTTTTGAGGACCAATGAAATCCTTGTTACAACTGGCATAGTTCGTGGTCGGCAAAGCGGCGGTCGACCGCACTTTACAACATGCGACTTTCCTGTTAATGTTCAAGGAAGTGTGAGAAACAGTCCCCGTAAAATCGTCCGAAAAACTCGTCGAAGAATATGACATTGGAAGAAGACGGCGCGGGATATTCATACGTTACAAATGTCAGTCATACCAAAATGCTCGAGTACAGGAGTTTTGGTCGACGGATGTGGACACACGTGAGTCAATTTGCATGTGCTGTCCATCAGAGATAAATGCATGTTCAGTGATCTTTGCTAGCAAACTGATATGGGTTAGTGTCAAAACCGAATTTTTGATGTCAATAACCCCCACCGGTTTGCACCAACCCCAAATCAGCATAATCCAAGATTAACGAATTAGGGAGGGACTGTTTGAGCATGGGTTGTTGAACCTTCCTTCCGTTATAAAAACATCACAAGTAAACATCTGGTTACATACTCATTCACAAGCTAAGCCATTCCCGTCTCCAACCGCTGCAGCAGAATGTCCTGCCAGTGTTGGAACAACTGGATGAACTTGAATACGTTTGTTTAATGAAGGATGGTGCAGAGTCACACTATGTTTGCGAAAATAGCTGGACAAAACATTTGGGCGACCGTGGACTAGTAGTGGCGGACTATGGGGGGTGGTGGTCTCCGTGAGTGTCAGACATCACTTCACCGAATTTTTCATTTGGAGATAACTCAAACATAAGGTGTGCAAGGAACGAACGCGATGCACTGGAAGAACTAAGGATCATAGTTTTAGAATGTATTGAAATCTTTGAGACTATTTTGCAACTCATGTTGCCATTATGCTAGAGGAGACTGTTTTGTGTCAGGAAAACCAGGAACCACGTTTCAACCATCTGTTGTAAATAGATCGTTTATATGCTAGTGTGCTGTGTTTCTTTCTTCTTTGCGTAATGATAGTTTTCCTTCCTGTAGACAAACGATAGTAGGCAGATTGTAATAGCCAGTGGGTTCAATCAACTCTGATAGATGCAAGGAATCTGAACACCTATACTGTCGAGTGGTGTATCACTAAGACATCGTCTGAGTTTGTGCCTCATGGAACACCAAAAAGTAAATACCATGATAACACGTCCTTTAACACTGTAGACAGAAAAGGTGTGCACTGTGCATGACAGTGAAGGCAAGCGTACACTGAAAGACCAGTTCTAGTTAATGTTATTCAGTAGTATCCGTTTATGGTTCATCTCTAGAGTACAGAAAGATCGCAGTATTGGTAGCCGTCTCAGCTAGAACGAAAAACTGTTCTTTAATCGTAGACCATCGATGTGACCTAGTTTCGGCATATCATATCGTCCAGTCGAAGTTGCGAACAGCATTTTCCAAGGCAAAACAGACTGCCACGGAACAAACCCGCTGAGTTTAACGAACGTTTTTATAATTAACTGTTCAGATCTCGATGATGCAGCAAGTGGCCTTCGCGATGACTTCGATTTATTAATGAAATAACGGATAACGGCATACTGACTTGAAGCAGATTCAGTTCACTGACAAGGTCACAAACCAGGAAAATTTCACACATCACTTAACATTTCGACAACAAGGTTATAAAACATCATGTTAGTGTGTATAAGTAATGTAATAAACCTGAAGACAGCACGACGCGTCTCATTTTCTGTGAGAACATCGTTAGCTTCTAATAATCCTTTCAATAATTTGTAGATCTGTCTCCTTCCTGAATGTGGCTTTTTGTTATTCAGCTGTTGGTGAAAAATCGCCACAATCACTGAAGCATGTTGGTTCCAATCTCTCAGTTGCCTTCTAAACAATGATAGGTTTATCAGCAACCAAATGCCACTGAGTGCGGACTGTGGTGGCCCAAACCCTGAGATGATAGGGCCGAGCGATTTGACCTGAGGTGTGTTCAACGCGGTCGCAGGTAGCATGCTTTTAGTTGTAGCGGTGTGTTGATACCGCTCACTATCCCGACTAGGTTGGGAGGCCTGTTTCTGGGTAATCCTTTTGGAGAAAGTCTTTTAGGTGGAATTCCGGTGACCGGTTCGGACTTTGGAATTTGTTTCCGAGTTCACAATTGTGGGACGGTTTGTAGAACCACACGGATAATCACGTAATCAAGGCCATAACAAACCGATGATTTGCCTCAGTATACGTAAGATCAGTTGATAGATTCGGTTAAACATTGGTTTAGAAGATGCAGATATCTTCAAGTTTCGACTGTGCGATACTCTGGCGAATGATCTGATTGGCTCAACTTGATCTGCTGTCCTGAGGTGTTTAGCAGTTGAGGGCTTAGAATTTGGGGGGTCTGGCCCATCACATTGAGGGTGCGTTAGCAGTTTTTCATCCGCTTCGGTCACTCGCCCTAGTAGTTGCCGGTCTGTCAGTCCTGTGTACACTTCAGAGGAATCGTAAGTAAACTGTTCTACAAAGTGTTTTCTAGAATAGTTTCAGGAAGTGTTTTCGCGATTGTGGAGAACCGGTCTTCCAGTTAGTTGATCTAAACCGATCTACGCAACCGCACACGTTTGATTTAGAGCAGTCGTTAATTTGTGCACGATTGTGTTCGTTAGGTGACCTTCTATGAATTAAAGAGAGCAGCCGTACGTCCTTATGAGCCATCTGAATGTACCGGTTGTTCTAGTTCATTTAATGGGCTTCTCGAAATAACAGTTTCCCACTAATGTTTGTTTCAACATCTCTTGTTTTGCACATATTTTTTCAGAATTGCAAATAGTACGAAATCGGGTTTTGAACAAAACCGTTAGAACACGAAAACTGGCAGATGCAAGCATTTCGTATTGGCTCATCAGTACCGAATTTTGACCAAGCTACTTTTGTAAGCAATCAGAGTCAGACTGATTAATCGAAGGTATTAAACACCCCTTGTTAGGTTGTGAAGGATCGAACGTTGTGATGTGCCATCTGTACACTTAATAATGAATACGTCCAAGATGACTAGATTGTTTCTGTATTTAGCTTCTTAAAACATATGCAGGTTAAGATCAACGTTATTAAGATGACTGAAAATTAAGACAACTTATCGGTTTGTATTCAAGTCTTTTGAGTCCAAAACGAAAGTTTTTTACGCATGATGAGACAAGGTCTTTGAAGCATTCAGATGAAACATGTATACTGCAGCCTTGACGGAAAATAAAATATGAAAGGTCAATTGTCACATGAACGGAAACGGAATAAATTTTCACATATCAAAACCTGTCCTAAGGTTTTTGCTAATTCTTATCTTTCGAGCAATGTGAGAGTAACAGCTTACGAATGGGATCCAAAGTGTTCACTAGCCAACGACAAAGTTTGTGTTACGAAGAATCGTACATGCAGAATGTCCAACCTGAAGGTGTACTAACCTTGTGCATCTGTGATTCACCTCTCATTTAGAGTGTTTCCGTGACAGCTGGTTACAACTGTTTATACTGATTATCTAATATTTTTCCATGTATGTCACCTTGCGACATGTTCGTCTAGTAATATGTTATCCCCAGCTGTGTGGTCCATTTTGAATTTCCAGTGGTCGTCTAGAATGGTACTCATATTCCCTATATACCTGTCCTTGACCAGGGTGAAAGCATCAAAGCATTTGTCCGGTTTGAGGGCTGCGAATTTTGCACTTAAGTCTCTTTATGGTCCGACAGTGCTATTGATTTAGATGGCATTGTTGTTGAATGAATGCTGAGAAATGCCGGTTGACAATGTCCATGAATTTTGAACGGAACCAACTTATCCCATCAAAATGTAGGAGCGATAAGTTCTCGATCTCATTGTACATTAAAACCGAACTTGTGTCTTTAACATATTAACATTCTTGGACAGCAGCTTGAACTTCACTTCATACGCGAGAACATCCAGTTAAGGATCAATCCAATAGCGCTACACCGTTGTGACCAGTGCTTTCTGAGTTGTACTTCCATCAATGACCGTTGGTTGGAACAACTGCACCATCCGTCATCTTCCACAGTCCCATCTCTCAGTAAATTTTCTCTTTTTTAGTCTTTTAAAGAATGGATCACGTGAAAAAACTGTGAAAAACACGGCGAACTGAAAATTTCTGCCAACGTTTTTTACGGATCCCCTAATTCCAAGATAGCCGTGATGTTTAGGGCGGATGAACTGTTAGTAGGTGGGTTAAGAAACGTCATTAGTTTTTGCGGTTATTCCCAAAAAAGGTAAACTACACGTTTTTGCAAACAGACACACCGCAAGGGTTAATTGATCTGGATATGATGCGCACAATTTAAAGTTAACCCTACCAGTATGGTGTGCATTAAATTGTTAGAAATGGTTGCATTTTATCTATCGAATTGTTTGCTTCACCTGAGCTGTGTACAACGGGTATCATATTAGTCTTCTGGGATTGATAACAGGAGTGCATAGTTTCGTAATTACAACTGTGAAGTCACAGCTGTGTAATGAACTAAAAAAACAAACATTTTTTTCACAAACAGTTGTCATGCCATCTTCTAATCCGGACTGCCAATGCGATAATGGTGAAATCACCTTACGGTCTCGGGAATTACGCTAAATGCTTCCCGTGTCGCACCTGTGTTAAGCTCGGTTAACCTATTTTCACAGCTGTGTTGGTTTAGTCGAAGTATAAAGTTGTACAGCTGCTGATGTAAGAAAAAACGGTAGACAAAAGATTGTGTGATGTGTAGGCATGAAAAAAAGTCACAATTCTAACACTATCAGTCGTTATAGCAATAGCGATCCGAATGACCGTACTATGCTGGGCAGTAAACCATTCGGTCTGTACATCCATAGACCAAGTTAGAACCGGTAGACCACTGGTTAACCAGTAACAAATTTTGTCCGACTACCTCAGAAAAATGCTGAAAACAAGTTCCGCCAACCTTTTAAAGAAGTCATGATGAATGGTGAAGTGCACAGTCTCGGAACGAATTAACGCTACGTGGTGAAACAGCAGTGAGACGCACAGCACATCATTAAATGGTTAAGTACTGTTTACCCACAACTTGGGTATGGGACACTATGAAAGAATTCATTGTGTTTCACTAACCATATGAAAAACAACCTTTGTTCGATAACCGATGACAATCCGGCCTGAACAGTGAAGTATCCTTTAAAGCCATTGTGACAAATAGATATTTTTGTCTCTGAGTAACATAAACAGGCAAACAGACGGCCATAATTCAGTGGTTCACAATTGATCTCACCACATCACATCTCTGTATGTTGCGTTGTTCTTAGTTAGAATGGTTGAGATATTGTATGTCTCAATCATAATGTAACAATAACATTATTGTTGGTAATGCAGAAAAACTCACAGTTTGCCACGGGTTTGTATTCTGTACTTAACTTTGTTGGCTGATTCTAATAATGTCTGTGTTAGAAGGAACTGTCAGTGTACTTATTGACAGTCACCTATGAATGGTTGCCACACAAAAGACTGTCGCTAATCACTCGTTGCGATCTCATAATCATATATCATTAATAGCGTTATGGTTGAATGTATATTCAAGGTGGTCAGTCTGCGTGAATTCGGCGAGGAAATGTGTAACTATGTTCTGTGAAAGAAAGAAATCATAATGGATGCCAAACAGTTAGGGTTGGTCGGAAACAAATGAATCTAATTTACACGATTATTCACAGACACTTAAATCTGATATGACCTCATATTTTTTGTCTCTACATCGAACAGTTCATGACACATATTTATTAATCATGGCCAAGATAACATAGGTTTTCAATCGGTTAGTTGTTAAAGTGGGGCAGAATGGTAAATGACATTATCTGTTTGTAGTCGGAGTTTAATAAGTCATCCTGCTTGATTTGCAAGAATAGGCTGATAGGAATATGACACGGGTATCTTCCATAATTGTACTGTCTGCTGGGGTCACTGACACACACTTACCATCCTGTGTCGACTCGCATGATACACGGTTCCATTTGAAAAGGCTCACTGGCAAATATATTTTACTGTTCTTGGTGCCAGATCAATGAAAATACTCTCCGTCTACTATCATTGTTCTCCTCGTGAAATTAGCTAAAAAATCGTCTGGTAAACCTTCAGGTAAGAACGGGTCTCATGGCACAGTTTATGATCGATTTACCACCTGACTGACTGAGTCAGAGCGCTGTGTTGTGTTCGCTACACTCCAAGAGGATTCCAGGGGATGGTATGAAAATGACTACAGTTTAACCCGCTTGTCACGAGATCGGTTAAAGCGAAGCCTAACTTTAACGAACGATTGTGAATGCACCGACCATACGGACACGATGAGCTATGTTAACGTTTCGCTGTTAAGTAGATCGGACAAGATAACAACCTGCATCCATAGGCATTTTAATGTATGTACGCACTTCGTTCGAAAATACCTACTGAAGTCATGAGAACGGCAGAGTAACGAACAGGACTTGTTTTTTTTGCGCTAGATCACCAGGCTAATTACAGTACAATAAATATGAAAAGAGTCAATAGGGTGAGTCACAAAAACGGTCAAAATAGGTTATGGACGACGTGTTTGGTATCAGTTAAGCTGTCACGGTTCAAAATCATGGGCTTGATTGAATGTGGGCCAGAGGGAGTGTCCGAACGTACGTCTGCTGAGCGCAGATGTCAGGGTTGCTCAGTCGGGTATTAATGGCTTCGGCAGCGGTCAACACTCGGAATCTCGCCATTTTGTTAGGTTCCTTGGCACCCGGTAGACCACCTGAAAAGCATCTTTCTTACTGACAGATGATTGGAGTCGGCCAAATAATTGGGCTTGAAACAGTTTTAATCATATCACTGTTCAACAACGTAGGATGACGTTCACACGCTGACAATCGCCTCGTAGTGCGAACAATGCAAGATGCTCTATACGAGCAAACAAGAGTACACACAATAACTGGTTGTAGTACATGAAAGTTTGTCTTTGATTTGTGACATGATGACGGGTGTTGAAAGGAAACTCGCGTAAAATTGTGTAGTAAAGTAGGTTATTCCCAGTGACTATGAAATTTCTCCAGACAACTTCGGTCATGGGATCGCTCTTGAAAGAAAGACTATCCACAGAGGGTGGCTTGAGATTCAACTCTACCGCCTGCATCGCATTCTGAATGAAGTGCATTGGGCAGTAGCCATTCTGCATGAACACTTCTTGTGGAAATTCTAGATTGGCTTGTAAAGTGTCAAAGACGCAGATTTTTAACGCTCTACTCGTCGAACACCGTGAGGTTTCGCTTTTGATTTAGCGGAACGAAACTGTCAAAGCGAATGTACTGGCCATTCCAAGTGTTTTCTGTGCATATTTCGTCTCTTCTTACTATGCTAACGTCCAAAAAATTGATTTGGACACTGTTGCGTGATCCCTTATTGACTTTACTACTGTTATGGGCTGAGTTAAAAGCTGTCATAACTCTGTTTATGTTGACATTCTCGATGACGAAGTAAAAACAGGCATCAACATAGCGTTTGTTAAGTGTAAAGTGTTAATTGATCACACACAATTGGTTAGCCTCAAGTCTGCTCACGAAATAGCCAGCTAACAGGGGACATAGAGGCGAACCCATCTCCACTCCGTCTCTCTGTCGGTAGATCGCTGTTTTGAACAAAAACTGAACGTTACTTGTACATGTTTGTTGTTACGTCCGATGTAATTGCACAGATGGTCAACTGTTTCTTGTAGAAGCACGTTCGTAAATAGCGAAACAACATCGAATGAGAATGTTATTTGGTCATTTAGGTTGAGGCCTTGGATGGGATCAGAGAAATGAAACGTGTCCTGAAGATTGTGGTTTGTTAGCTCAACCTGATGGGCTGGAGCAGACCGGCAAGCCATTTAGCCAGATCATGATAAGGCGAGTTCACATGTCTAAAATGGGTCTCAAAAGCAAACATTCTTTGCGCACTTTGGACAGACTGTATAACATGGAGATTACTGTTCCACGAAAACGGATGCGCTCGAAAGTGGCCGGATCAGTTATTTCCTTCTGTTTCATTACACGCAACGTTTTAGATACCACCCTTTCTATAACTGAAAGCATGAGTTCACCAGCGATTATGATGGAACTAGAGCAGCTAACTAGTCACACAAATTTTCAAATTAAACTTCTCAATTAAGCTGGTATCCTTACTACTTGGACAACAAAAATGAGGTCTTAGTGACAGTGCCTCAAACAAAATTCTGTTCGAATTCAAGGAGGAGAAGTTAAGAATATATCGTTCGGGATTATTTGGGAATTTAGCGCACGGTTTCACAGTATTCAAATGATTGGACAGGTCGGGCATTATGATGTCCATTTGCTGGGTTGCAATATATCTCGAAATCTGTTCGATCGTTTTCCGATCAATCATCCAGTACGCTTTCACAATGGGCTAGCTTCCACTTCATCTCTCTGACATTTTCTACTATGGTGTCTCGTTTACTGTTAACACAACTAACTGCAACGGCTGTTGGAGCGATACGATTACGTCTCAAGATTCTCCAGTAGCATTTCGGATACTAGGTGTGGTCGATGCCTTGATTCTTGTTCTGGTCTCCACAAGCTTTGTATAAAACCCCAAATACCTTCGAAGTACTTTCAATACGATCGGGCCCGTGGATTGTTTAATTCATTCAAAAATACCTACTGAAGTCAAGAGAACAGCAGAGTAGCGAACAAGACCTGTTTGGTGTGTTTGATCATCAGGCTAATTACAACACAGTATATATCAAAACAGTTACTGTTAGATTGAGATTAGTCACACAACACCTTAACACTCCCTCTTAACCTCATTTTGAAATGACAGAAACTCTGAACTTTTGTAACTAACAAGTGAGTATAAAGTTCGGCTTCGGTTATTTTGATAAGCAAATCGGGACACATGTTTTCAAATATATCCAAGTAATTCTGTGTCAGATTTAGAACGAAGCTACTGATTGAAACCACAGCGCGCGTATTTTCGTGAAAAGGCATCTTTTTTAAACCGGGCGTGTATTTCAGCAAAACATGTTAGTGGAAGGCTACGGTTCATCGTGCACGTGACACCATTAATGACATCACGGAATCTGTCCAACGTGTTGACATAAGAATTTGCATTCAGTTCGTCATCCGTAACGCACAGTCTTCCGATGATTGCCCGAATTTACCACGGACTGTCTTAATCTGGTATTCTTGTTAAAACACCAAAACGTTCCGAACTTCATCCTGGTACCCCTCCCCCCAAACTTCCTGATCACACATTTGGGAAAGAATTTAACAGTCCATCAACGCGACGAGACATCCCAGAGTGTGTAAGCCCCTCTATTGTTGTGGCCACAATTGATGTGAACATTCTTGCAACTTTGTTAACTAACAAATGTTTTACTACTATAAAATACATATTTTTATTAGTTGTACGTGAAAAATCCACACTCTTCTATCTAATGGGACAGAATTAGCCGTAAAATATCAGATGGCCTTATAGTATTGTCACAAGGTGTGTACGTGTCTGCAAAGTTTACACCTTTCATTTACACACGACATGCTGTGTGACATTCAACAGTCCATTCACTTATGGCCTGGTAGTTGCTTCGAGGCAAAAACTGTGGTCAACTGAAGGAAGCGAACTTCAATCTAGGATCCATAGGTCTGAAGATCACCGTCGTTATCATTGGCCTATCTGTGGTCCACCTGTTCACCTTGAATTCATAGGATTCGGTGAATCCTGAAATCTGTCAAATCCATTAACCACAATCAATCTAAATGCATCCGCATAAGGTATTAAAACATAACCAAGGCTGCACACATCTGCCAGCGCAATTCGCAACTGTAGTCTTCCACCAAGTCAAACATAACGCACATGCACACACACACACGCACAATGCTCAGTCGAGTTAAAACTCATTACAACTCCAACGGTAATGTATCAATCGAACTTCTTCCGATTTCCACTGGACCATATTGAGCTTGACAGGATGTAATTAGACTAGAGGTGCGCACGTACGTTCATAAATGTCTGTTTATGGACGGATGTATATGTGTAAGGTGCTTCCAGAAACCACGCACCGAAATGTGAGGCCACAAGATAGGCTGGTTGACTAACCATATTGCGTGTTTGGTTTGTTGTGTTTCTCTGTCATCCCACCCGAACCAGCAATTGTTAACCAAAACTAAAACCACATCCCGTAGGGTGTGTATGCGAGCGAGAGGGAGAGAACTCGTCAAAACCAGTCAAATCAAAATTCTAGACTTACACACCAAATCCCTCAAACTACCACACAAAACCCAGCGACATTAGACATATTCATTTCTCGCCTAGGTAGCCTGTCATGCGTATAATTATTAACGGCATCGCCAGTAGAACAAATACTTGTACACACACACACTTATTACATCGATGGTCCAATCCCCTCCCCAGTGTACGCTTAGAGTAAAACGCCACACACCCCTCCTTCTCATAGCCATTCGGACTCATCCTTGTTATGTCAGTCTGCTTATGTAGATTGGAATTCCCACTTGTGCATACCACACGAAGTAAGACGCATTAGAACACATTCGTTACATCTGAACCAAACGATTTGGACTAGCAGACCATCAGACCATATTTAACCGCACATAAAATGATAACAACCAGCAGTTTAATACACCATAAGTAGTACGTACCTGTCTGTACACACCGGTTAAAGGGTTATTTTCGATTGAGCATATCTGAAATTTGACGGCTTACATACTGTTTCATCAACATACCTCATATGAACAAACAACGCGTTACAAACACCGAAAAAGTGTGGGTTACTTTAGCCAGCGCATTTGAAACAATGATTGAAAACGAAAATCGTGAACATGTCTATCACTGCGTTGATAAGTCAGAGTGTGATCGCGATGGTGCTGTGTGTAAAGTGCTCGACTATGTTTTCACAACTGAAAGTTCCTACTTCACAACTGGAAAGATGTTGAATAATGTATTATTGTTGTCTGTTCCATTACGAACCATAATCAAGGCTGAAAACGAAACTTGTCCAGAAGAGCGGGATGCGAGTGATTAGGACTTACATTCACATGTAGGTAGATTACAACTACTGAGCCGCCTCAAAATCAGCACTTTGGTTCACAGGTGTTTTTTATGAGGCACTGACCTGCCTTCTATCTATAGGACTGTCATACTCCAAACTACTGCAGAACTATAGTAATTTTCACCGCACAATTGGTCATAAATGAGTTCAGAAGGTAACCGTACCACTTGTTAATGATAGCGTCATTGAGTCCCGAGGGACATGCTTCTCATCAGTGCACCTAATCTCTTTGGCCATTTATCTTGGCTCCTCTGAAACATTTGTGTATCAGTCCAAGAATATAATGCGGTCGTATTGTTGTACGGCATAAAGACGATCATGGACAAGCCAAAGCAACTCTGGAAATGGACACAATTGCTTCTTGGCTAACCTCATTTTTTCATTTCAGATATTTTCAAACGCCTCCCTTTCTCCATCGTATCAACTGTATGCTCTTCGTGATTATTGTCTGGCATGAGGCGCTCTCGTAACTACACTCCTTTCAAAATGTCATACGTAATTTATTTAACGGAACCGTATCCCCTTCTGTTACCTACCTCCGCTGACGAACTTTCACTTTCCCAAAGGCCCAAGTCAGTCTGTTACTGGCGACTGATCTACGAACTGGTGCTGATACGACCCAACTGAGTCATGACAGCCGTCCTCCACTTTGATGGTGGTTGTTTGAAACAACATACCCCTTAATACTGTTTTACAAACAAAAATCCAAGAAGTTTAGTTACTACAAGTACTCACCTGTCATCACCGTTTTTCGAATGTTTGGAGTAATGGCCGAGATGTTAGCTTGGGTTGGGGACTGACGTATTCAATGATTCACCGAGCACGTTATTTAATTTACTTATCTTTCGTCACCACGCAGCGTAAACTCATCAGTTTAGGATGGTCTGAGTGCATACAGTTGACCATTAAAGTGTGGCATAGCGTGTTTTTATGAGCTTGCAGTTCGACTAGGTGGGGGTCGGTAATATCGAATTTTTCCTTTCCTTCGATTTCCCATCAAACACAAATTACGTAGGTGAAATCACAACAGGCTCACCGAGGAACGCTTTTTGGGACGCACATGGATAAGCTCTTATTGCCTTCGATCAGTGGGATAAATTTGTCAGGACCGACATTCGTTCTTGGGCAAATTTGGTAGCTTAGGGGATTTTGGTTATCCACTGGAACGTTTGCGTACGTACAAAACATTTGACTGTGAGACGGTGTAGTGATATCTGACAATTGTCATATTATTATTGACACAAAGCAGGACTGTACCTTAGTTTCGAAACCAGATAATCTGAAATGGACTACGATACACGCAGTCCGTTTTCATCTGCTCTTGGATACTGCTCAGCGTGCATATAACGAATGAACTACCACCCGACGAAAAGCTGATGCCTTCGAGCTAGAGTGACAGAAGGAAGTGAGTGAATGACCAATCATCTTGGTGCCTTTCGTAATCAGTGGCGTTGAGTTGCTTTATTTACTGCCGGCCACATTAGCCTAACTGTATTTTAAAGACTTTATGTCCACGATGTTATGATCTGTGTTAACCATGGGCTTATTCTTGTCTGTACCCTATGGATCATCTACAAACTCATTTGGCTGTTAATTTAGAGATGTGACCAAATCTTACCGTGGCCTTTCTAGGCGCTCTACCCACACAATTAAAGGGGACTTTGCCTAGACCTGTTTACCGTAAATCGACTGGTGCGATTAACATACCCAATTCACAACTCCACTCATTCGGGCTGGGTGAACTTTTACGGTCGATAAATTGGCTACAGAGGAAGAGTTAATAACAAAACCACAGGTGGCCCGTGAACTTCCATAGGAGTTTAGTTCCAATAACAAACGGACGTTTTGGAAGTCCACTGTGAACACAGTGTGAAATTAAGAGATTTTCTTACATCCGCCATATCGCGGAGAACATTTTGTTAACACGGTTTAGCATAGGCTACAACCTGCTTCGTCTCGAAGGTATCGGCTATTGCTGAGTGTTTTTAATCGACCCAAATAATGTTAATCGTGTTTCTTTCCATCATTCTGTTGCTAATGTTGCTTATCGCACTAATGTAGGTGTACAGAGAGAAGGGATCGATTTATTCGTCAGAGGGTGACAGAATAGATTCCCCGAATGACTAGACAATTTGATGATTTGGAGTAACTGTATAGCCGAAGAAAGTAAATCAGTCTAGTATCATCGATTGAGAAGAACTTTCACAGAGGCCACATCACGTGAACCTAGTTAATCTAATGAATGTGTTATTACGTAACCCCATCTGACTTTCATTCACAAGCTGGACAAATATGCCGTAATTTTACACATCCCAAAAGAACTTCATTGAATGTTGGAGGCATTGCTGACCAAAGTAACATCTTGGGGTTATACTAGTAGAAGTAAGACCTTCATGTTACAACCTTCTCCTAGAAAAAGTATTACTGCCGTACCTGCTACTCGCAGTCAGATTGTTTTTGTTGAATGCTCTACAGTCTTCATCTGTCTAAACGATAGTCTACTGAAACATGTACTGGTGGAGTGTGAGCTTCTGGTCCCAGTCAATAATGCTAGATGTATTCATAAATTATCCGCGTAGTGAATAAAGTCTCCAGTTGATTAAAATATTGTTTGTATACAGGATAATTGTGCCTTCCACGTTTTTACAGCAACAAAGAAAATTTCCCTGTCTGAACTGCTTCACACGTGAAAGGATGCAGCCCGCCCAAAATATTCACTGGTGTAATAGATTTGGGTCGCAGTGTTAATCCAGCTGACTGACACTGTTCGAAACAAAGGCACACTGGTCTGATGCAAAGTCGCGGGTTAGAACAATTCTGCCAAATCAACGCAAAACGAACCGCGACTTAGCAGTCTATAAAAGAAACGAGTCTTTGGTTGAAGGATCAAGACGCATTCGAAATAATGGTAAGGAGGAGTTCGATCTAAACTGGTGTCGCGAGATTTCACGGGCCACACTTTCGAAATCAAGAGCGCGAGTCCCCACTAAACAAGATGACATTTGATAACCTAGGCTGAACGTACGGTATTGTGAAAACAGTCCGCGAATATTTTAGTGGACCATCAAGTTGAGTTAGAAGTCTATCAACACACCTTCGGTGAACCCTCGATGCGAAGGCATAAGACACTTCGAGTTCGCATGGTGCGGCCACGTGTCATACGCTGAGTTCTTGAAGTTGGCGCTACTGCGATGGACGCGATTATTCCAGCACTCAGCTGAATATCTCAACACGCCGATGAGATATGTCCAGAAGCCCACGATGAACGGAGTGTGGACAACATGGGCGACCAGACTACTGGTCGCTCAACGAAGTCGGATGAACGGACGAGGAGTGGAAAGCAAACTACCCCCACCCCGAGAGAAGGCGTCAGCCACAAACAAACTAGTCAAAGTACACACGATGTATTAGTGGAAACCGCCGGTGTGTTGTTGACTCGAATCCCGGCTGATAAGCTCGAACTCACTCATGGCGCGGGAACGATCGCGTTCGACAATAAAGATCGTGCTTTGGTGAATGAGTTTTTGTCACGCTAGTGGTTACCATAGTCAACCTAAGCATTTGTTCCGTAATTATACGTATCTTATAGGTTCTGGTCTTGGTATCCTACTTTGTGATGTCATTTGAGTTAGTTTTGCAACCGTCGTCCGTCTAATGTGCTCACCATGGTCTACTTGGTGTTTACGCACTGAACTCTTCTGTCTCACGTCGTTAAGGTGCATTCTAACTGGTTTGGAAAATATATAGGAGAAATGTAACATATTCTTAAAAATTAGAGACTGTTCTAACTTGTTAACTTTGCAGCCACCGGTCACCATTCATACACTGTGTTTTCGCATTCCCACAAACTCACACGTGGTGCTACGTACAGGTTGAATTGCAAATAAAAAGGCCAAAATTATTTTTGACCAAAACGTTCTTGAACAAATCTATCAACTTGGGTTAGTCTGTCGAAAAGCGAACGTAAATTTAATTTGTGGGTATCGGTATAAAGTTTGAAGTGGTTGGCAATAGAGGATCAACACTCCTCTCCGTTTGCTTTATCCAGACAGGGGTGTTACATGCATACCTGATTCATACGAAAGTGGAAACACTGTACATATTTGCTCAGGTTTCTACTACCTGCGTAACAATTTGTCGACAGGTAGGTCCGTGGATCAGGACGTACCAGCTTGTAGAACAATAACTCATCCTAAATTTTGACTCTCTGAAGGACGCTTCCAGACAGATAGCAAGTTAAAGATGGAGGCTAAACTACTGGTCTATGGAACTGTGGTGTTGCCCATCCTCTTTTCGGCCGCCAACTGTAGGTGTCGGGCAGACGACTTGCACAGCATTTGGGCCACTTTCGTTTAAAATATTTAAAACATAGTGTAGCCTTCTGATAGTAAGACCTTGTCTCAGGCGCCAGAGCACTTCGCTGAGGAGAATGACTTGGATGGCTGGAAAGCAACCCCGGAAGCGTCTACTGTACAGGCAGCTGGGTAGTGGTGAATGGAAGCTCATTCACCAGAAGCAGCTATAATAGGAGCTTATTCATAAGTGTTTCATGTTGTATTGTAAAGCTTATACTTTTGTAGGACACAGTGCTAACCCTCACCGCCTGTAGCAGTGATACTGAGAGACTTCGGAAATTCATTCAACGACAGCTTCGCCATCGTGAATACATGCACACTATGCAAAGGAAAGATCGGCGCTGTAGGTCAATATGGCGTTGTGATGAGTGTGATCGCAAACTCATCATCAATGTCGGAGTGACTAACCACCAGTGTGCCTATATGGATCCATCACTGAACAGTGTGTATGTGTGTCTGACGCTGACTCCCGCGCTGACTTGATTGCAGATGTTTCATTTCCATGAACCACAGAATATCAGTCCTTCAACGACATAGATCATAGTGACCGGTTGCTCTTTTCTGTCTTCCATTTCCTTGGAATGCTTACGTGAAAGCTGTACCTGGTTTCTTCGTTACGTATGCTTTCTGTATCATATATATATATATATACTTCTGTGAACTGGTTCCACAACTCATACCTTTCTTTCCATTACGGTAAGTCTCAAATGATTAGTACTAGTTTGTCTACATAGCCTAATTCTTACCGTTGAAACTTCCCCTTAATTAATTATTTCCGAAAGACAAGAAATCCGTTTTTCGTTAGTCCTGGTCAAGTGTGCTATACAAGCCTCCACTCATGTATCACCCATTCTTATTCTTTCAGGTCAACGTTGAATGCGTGGCGTATGAACAAAAAAGCAGCCAGTTTTGTGCGAGCCATCTGTGTACAGTGTACATCTGAACAACTAAATTGGACTCCGTCACTATGACAAGCTAATCTGAAAGCGCATGTAGCCATGTATTGTGCATCGTTTGCATTGTATTTTTGAAAGCTGGCAACATGTAGCCTACCGACTCACCTAAAGAATGATCTGAACTGGAAGTGTACACTGAAATGTGGAATAACGTCTGATGTTATTACTGAAAAAACGTTCTTAAGTTTTGTGCCGAATGAAAATACAATCCACACTGATACTGTTGCAGGGTATAGATGGCAAATGGGATACTTACTGGTTGTGTTGTGAACAAAACAGTTAACCCCTAAGGAATGAAACCGTAGGTTCGTACATCTCAATAGGTATTAGTGTGTGGGGTTTTACATTACAAATCAAAGTGAGCGGTCGATGCAAAGACCCTCAAGAGGATCTGTGGAAACAAAGATCTAAGTGACCGCATGGAAAAGAAACGCGTTAGACTGTTTGGTCAGTACATGCTCGGTGTTCACTAGAATGATAAGTAAGGCGACAATAGATGCTTGGGAGACATGTGATTCAATAGACGCACTGGCAACAGACAAAACGTAGCTGTCCATATCTAATGGAGTAGAACACGCTGTAAGCCATTCGCAATATAACACCAATCATCTAATAACGTCAATAGTCACTTCAATGAAATCCGGTTAAAGTTAGCAGCCGAAAAAGTTTGGTGCGTTATTTGTTAAACGACACAATTGACTGTGCAATAGGTTCAGAGAAGACGTCCTTTTCTCAGGCCACATATCCATTATGACATAAACAACTTTCGCGTCATTCTAAACCTTGATGACATTCTTAACTCATTTTATAGTTGACGTTCAGATTGCGTGCCTCTAAGTTTAACAAAACACCCCCCTCTTCATAGGATCTCGCAGCTACTTCGGCTCGATACTTAATCACTCAAACAGTGATGTTATCACTCGACATCGCGCCCAATGACTTAATTTATTGAATCCATAACGAAACAGATGACGATTTGTGATTAATTAGATACGGATAAAAAACGATTGCTTTACATTCCTTCGAATTTGACGGCTGAACTTCCCAAGTTGTGTTCTATCCAGACACGCGATTATCATTTGGTATTCTGTGCTCTCTCTGACTGCTTTCACACATATTGTTGTCAGACGAGAATTGATAGTTTTTAACGAATTTAGTGTAACGAGACTAGCACGCGACCGCCTCGCTGCGCACAATCCGTTTTCTGTTGTCTGTCGACTGCCGGAACTTGTCATCGAATGAATTGCGTGCAGCAGTCATGGGGAATTTATTACTTAGCTAATGTGATTCATTCGGGTAAATTATGTCACAGTGCATAGGAGGAACGGAGGATGAGGCTTCAAATGATCAGAAATCTTCCAACAGAAATCGTCACATGTTTACAGCTACTCGATAGGGCAAATAACAAGCATAGGTAATCATAAGTATTCAGTTTTTCAGGCAGCTCTGGCTTATCGTAAGGGCATTTATCTGGTAGATCAGGATCACCGGTTTCTTGCCTGATATCACTGCACATGTTAGTTTCACGCACATTTCCACCTAACAGTCACACAAACCGCCCCAAACCTCTAAGAGATCACTGTACAAAATGAAGCCCCAAGGTACCATTGCCATTCGTAAAAATTCAAAAGGCTGCTCAACTCAAAATAGTCCATTGTAATCCTGGTTTGGCACATCTCAGGAATGAGCTGTTACAATCGGGTTTTCATCCAAAATTACAGGAAGATTCTTCTGCATATGCACTAGCTGTCTCATTGATAGGTGTTAGTCATGTTGGCCTATTTTGCATAAGTGATTTTCATCTTCACCATGGACAGAAATTATTGTTCATAATCCATCTTAGCTGAAGAAAGTTGGAGGGTAGACGAACACAGATAAAGACATTTAAAAAACCACTACCCTTAATTGCAGGCATGTATACTTAATTTTAAGCTAATGATAGTATCCAGCATGTGAAAGCCCCACAAAATTAGTCCAGGGCGGAAGTTTCCAACTGCTCTGCAAAACACAAGTTAAGTCTGAACAATACTGTGTTGTATTCACGGTTCCAGTGGAGGACATCTTCGTACCGTTATTAGCACGAACATCCAAGGTAAGCACCATTGACACATCGGTCCTATGGGAACCATATTCCGACGACTCTGGACTAAGTCGCAAGTCAGTAAGTCACTGTGCCACTCACTCTTCCCATCAAGTAGTGTGGTTGTTTCCAAATGTCCTGCAGTTAAGTCTTGGAGTTGTAACTTTTAACGTATCTGCACTTGATGGAGACTTAGTTAAATTCTTATTGTCTCATGTACTGTCTTACAAGTTCTCTTCCCTCTTGTTGCTGATGGCCCATCCACGTAAAACTCACCAACGCATTGTATTCTACTAAAAACCTTCACTTGTTTCGCTCAACTCTCCCTACCTCCCAGGTTTCAATACTGATATTAACACTTTCCGCGTTGCGTATAACTGCATCGTTGCAACATAATGCACGTTTAATTTTGGGTTTGAATGCGATGGACAACTTGCCTTACAACACACCAGGCGTTCTCCATCATTATATTAAGCGAAATCCATGTAAGCTAAGCATACTCAATATAATCGTGATACCTATTATTTCTGTGGAGGAACCGTTCTGATCGTACCGTTCTAAAAAAACACTTTCTATTAGTTTGGTCAAGTAACTTCCCTATTTCTAAAATTTCGACACTGGTTTTTGCTCGTTCTTCTAAGCAGTGAAATAGTTCATGAATGGCAACCGCCAACAAAACTTACATAGTAGCAGTCTAGTTTATTAAGGAATAGAATAGATCACATTCTACAACGGTTATCCCCTCTCTTTTTGGAAAGATCGCTCAGAACCTGTCGTCCGCACTCTCGTTTCCCACTTCAAGAGAATTGCTAGCCATCAACACACATGGAATGTAGTAACCACCATGCTGTTCTTTTCGATATATGTTAACTATTGACAATTCAGTTTTCATCAAAATAGACTTATGAATCGAAATGAATCCATTTGTTTTACCTTGGCAACTTTCACATTGTGATTCGGTGGTATCAATTGCACACTCGAGTTGGCAATCATCATGCAGAATGCACGTGCCAACGATAGAGCGCTTCACAGTCAGTTACGCTAGAAATATGTTCGCAAAATAGCTTAATCCTTGACTATCTTTCCGTCGTATACTAACGTTCTGAAATGAATTCATGTACGAACTCTGAGAGCACATTGTCGAGGCAGCAAATACGTAGCATAAAATACGCAGCTAATACATTGACCTGTTTGTTGAACCTGCCAATTTATGTTTGTTCCAAGCGGCAACGTTTAACACCATAACGCTCGTGTGTGGGCGCTGTGCAGTCACTTTTCCGTACAGTGAACAACTTGGATCTATCTGCTTCTTCTACCTGGCGAATCAGTTTTTCTTACAGGTTGAGGTTGGGCAACCGCGTACGGTTGACCTGAAAACTAGCGCACTTTCATCTTAGCTACTAAAGAACGTTAGATTCGCAGGACTCACGAAGCTGATGAAGCCCTTCTGGGTCGGAACATCCATCCAATACTTCGCTAATGATCACCAAAGGTTAGAGGATGCAGAATCTTTTTCAAACCTTTTCTGGGAGCCAAAATGAATGCCTATTAGTTTACGAACCAACTACACTTGGTTAGTCAGCTACAGCTTATAAGACAAGGAGGTGAACAAGGGGGGGAAGTAACGGTGTTGCAGTTCACTGCCCCCTGTCCTGTTATATAGATTGTCATTCGGACGATTCTTCTCAGACTGTGGGTTAGATTCAGCGGCATGCGCGGTGTTGGTGAGACCTAACAACGTGGAAATTATTGTCCATCGCTCCTCTGATGAGCACTAGGACCAGTTACTTGCAGTAAGAATTAACTTAGTAGCTGACGATTTCCTCCTCCACTGACCCTGTTGAAAATGCTATGAATCGATTTGAACAGAAAGTAATGTGAATTCCTTTGGTTCTCCAAAATTTCACGTCTGGTTCTTCTTCGGATGTTTTATTTTCACACCTTCTATAGCTTGAGCGAAATGCACTTCGAACCAGATCTTTTTTATTGAGCGAATGCTATCTGTTTTACGTGTACGCTCGAAAACGGAGCCTCAGCTACTAGATTGGTGCTAACCAGAAGTAATTATCAATGTATCAACCGTCACTGTATAATGTATGGATGTTGTTGTCTGAACAGCAGTGGTCGGCACAGTTTGCAAGTGGGCGAATGTTAAGCATTCAGTTTCTGTGTGACTGAGCTGGCGTTTTCACTACCTGTACAGAGGGAATCACCAGCTCACTGTGATGTTCCTCAAACGAAACCTCGGTTGTCTAATCCAGCATTCCTAATCAGGAATCTACGTCTTTAGGGTGTACAACAGCTGGACCATAGCAGAGGGCCTCGAGTTCGTGTTACTGGCTTTCACGCCGTCGCAGATTGCATCGCTGATACAAATGCGCGATGAAACCCACAGGGTTGAATTCCTTGTGATAGGACTGAATGATGCGACAAGATTGCCATATCTTTCTTGAGGCCAGATAGAAGATTCGAGTATTCACAATATTCACTTTCGATACAAAATGTATGTAAGCGCTAGTTCTTGCGTGAAGATTATTTCTGCCTGCCCCTACTCTTGATGTCGACATATTAGAGCAGATAAGTAGTGTGTTCGTGTGTATAGTTCATAGGTTCATAAGTTGTATGAAGGGGAGTGATCTTTGCACGTATGTTCCTGTCTCCACATTGGTGGATGAAACGTTGTACTAGACTGTTCATGGGTGTAAAGAAAAGGCGAATGGAACCGAATAGAAAAATACATTCAGCGGAGCTTCTGGCTGCAATCCTTTCTGCAACGAACAACTGAAGCACAATGAAACAACCTTCAGTCAGACGTGCACAGTTAACAACCTGTGAGATTGAACGATTGAGAAAATTGTAGTATAGGTTGTCTGTCAAGTATGTGCGTGACTTCACATTTGTTGACGTTGAACGGCAACTTTCTACGGAACACTAATTTAAACAGTTTACAATTTTTTATGGGGTCACCACCTTTTCCGGGTACACTATAACTCCCCAATGCTTTGTGTCATCGACGTTGAGCAAAATCGGCGAGGTGACCATAATAGGTAGTTCCAGCAAGAAAAGAATGAATAACATGTCTTAAATTTGATGCTTGTTGAACGGCGATATTAGCTGGAAACCAATCTGACAGCTATCCATTCACCTTGACGTTGAATTTAGGTTCAGACAGGTAATACTTTAGCCTGGCTAATAAGCCCTCATTAAGGCCATAACTAGTCAGCTTCCGCAGCGAGATGGAATGACCAGCCGTATCAGAGACTTTGAAAAAGTCCAGATAATCCAAGTATGTGGAGAAACCTACGTCTAAACTCTTTGTTCAATCGTCACGAGCCATCAGTAGATATGTGACGCATGAGAAGTCCCTATCGGAGCCATGTATCTCCTTGGTGACGAACAGGTCCTCATTCTTAACCGAGAGCGTCATCCTTTGGGCTGTCTATCACTTTAGAGACTACTGAACGCAGTGCCATTAGTAGGTAGTTTGCTGGGTCATATCTGAGTCCGCGTTTAAGAGAGGGGTGATTGTAATCTGCGGACCGGCGTTGGAGTGCGCTCTTCCCCAGCTGGTTCACTCCATTTGGGAGCACGAGGCGATGCCGCAAGACTTCAAGGAAGTCCTTATGGTACCTTTGTTCGAAGGCAAGAGTAGCAAGTAATGCGCCGACTGCTACCCGAGTATCAGCCTTTTGAGCTGTGCAGGCAAGGTACTTGCAAGAATCCTCCTGAACCGATTGAATGCGACCGTTTTGGAGGTCAATGTTCCCGAGGAGCAGTGTGAATTCCGGGCGAGTCGGAGTACGATCAACCTAGTGTTTGCTACTCGACAGCTTCAGGAGAAGTGCCGGGAACTGAATCAGCCCCTATATGCTCTATTCGTGGACTCCACCAAGGCGTTCGACTTCGTGAGCCGCAAGGCACTGTGGACGGTGCTTGGTAAATTAGGATGTTCAGGTAAGTTCGTCAATACGGTTAGACTGTTGCATGCGGGCGTGGAGGCGAAGGTGCAAACGTGTGGATCGACCTCTGATGATTTTTATATCGTCGCTGGCGTGAAGCAGGGTTGTGTTCTAGCCCCAGCCCTATTTAGCTTATTTTCGACTGCGATGGTAACAGTTGCGTTTCAGGACTGTGGGGAGGATGGTGTTGAGGTCGAGTGCCGGAAGGACGGGCGTCTGTTGAATATCCGACGTCTCGGTGCCCCAACCCGGTTACATACGTCAACGATGCGCATGCTTCTGTTTGCAGATGACAGCACATTGCTAGCACACAGCGAAGAAGAGCTTCAGCAACTGGCTACAGCCTTGGCTTCGGCAGCATCGAAGTTCGGGTTGGACATCAACACAGGTAAGACGTTTTCGTTCTTTCAGCCTTCCCCTGGTGGAGGTGCTGCCTGTGTACCTCCACCCGAAATTCGCATTGCTGGGGACACTGTGAATGGCTGCGGGGATTTCTGCTACTTGGGTAGCAACTTGTCGACGGATTTGTCCGCGGATCGCGAGCTGAGAGCGCGTGTGGCGAAGGCTAGCGCTGCTTTCGTACGTCTTGAAAGGCGTGTCTGGAAGAATCACAGCCTGAAGATGGCCACCAAGCTGTGTGTCTACCGCTCAGTGGTGCTGTCTATCCTGCTGTACGGCAGTGAGACGCGGACATTGTATCAGCGGAACGTGAGCTATCTGAGCCGCTTCCATGTTCAGTGTCTGAGGTGCACCTTGACTATTCGGTGGACGGAGATGAGTGCGAACACTGAGGTACTGCATCGAGCAGGCATGGGCGGGATGGAAGCCATGCTGATGCTGATTCAGCTCCGTTGGCTCGGTCACGTCCGTCGGATGGGCGATGACCGTATCCCGAATCAGTTACTGTACGGACAAGTGAAGTCAGGTAAGCGAAATCGCAGTGGTCAGAAGCGGAGTTACCAGGATGTTGTGCAGGTGAGCCTTTCACGTTGTAACACTGATTTTAAATGTTGGGAAGATTTGGCGTTGAACCGGACGGCCTGGAGGAATACGGTTCGGGCGGGCGTCCGAGCGTTCAACGAGCAACTATTGCGTGGTCGCGAGCGGAAGCGTGCGGTACGCAAAGGAACCGTCGGTGCCATAGATCGCGGTGACGTGACTATATGGCGTTGCGATGTGTGCGGCCGCGAATGCGCTCGCCGTTTGGGGATAGTTGGTCACTAACCTACTCATAGTACACCGTGGGCGAAGAGGCGACGAGTACCTTAGGCTCCGGTCAGGTAGGTCATATAAGCGTACCCATCCTACTCCTGTTAACGACTGCATTGGCCAACAGCCTGATCGTTGACAATTAATCCGCTCCTCTTTTCAGAAACTTGAGTGTCTGTGGTCGTCTATCCATCCTTTTCTTCGGCTTTGTCGGTGTATTGTATGATGAATGATCTGCCTGGCTTTTCACAGTTCAATGAGAATTTTGTTTTGGATCCTTATATTCTCTGGGCTGCATTAACCTGCACTCCTATACTGCAATGCTTCTTGTAGTACACTTCACCAATCTTTCTTGTTAGCTTAGATTTCGTCATTGCAGCCTCTCTCTGTTTAGTTTTCGAGAGATAAGAGTTTCCTTTCCTTATTAGCCAATCAAGTGGCTAACCAGCATTGGCCGGCTGGACACAAAGGCCCCACTAGCACACCTCCCGGTCTTATTCCTTTAGGTTTACACTGAATATGTGGTGTGTTGGTGGAACTGCAATTGGTGCAGCGCAAGCCAATTACGGTGATGGGTAAACGCAGGCGTCCTTTGGCTTCGGTCACTGTGACAGGCTAATCCGAATCGGATGCCGCCAACTGATTGCAATCTATTCCCAATCTTTTGGCAGATGCCCGGGTGACAACGGGCGAGTGTAATGCACTGTGAACAATCCTGCTTATTCTGTGAGGAACATTTCAATTCGGCAGGAGATATCAGTTGTGGACGGGGCGATCTGGGTTAGTAAGATCCTTGATTTGGTTCTAAAATCTGGAACTTCAGTCAAGTTTCCACCTATGCGTTCAAAAGTCTTTCGTGTGTTGCAGCACACTTATGTACTCTTAACCCAGGGTTTGCATTTGCATTGATAAATCCACCAGAGGTTTGTATCCTTCGAAGTGCTTGTTTTACTCCTTGTGTGTGCTGCGAATTCGTTGCAAAAATTCTTAGGATTCACCCCCAGATTTTAGGCAAGAATGTGGACAGCAAATGTGGTTCTCTATGATAGCAGATGTGGTATGACTGCGCCACGTGACATACTCAACAAATGGAAGTTCCGTTTGTTTGTTTATTTGTTAACTGCATGAGGATTTCTTTGATAATGAACTGTAAGTGAACACCTAGTCTCTCTCCATCTCTGCTAAATTTATCCTGCGACTGGCGTTTGGACCCGTGTTTTTGGGAGTGTAATGTCTATTCATGTGTAGACAGCTGTATTCACTTGCCTTATGATCGTTACAAACAAGTGGATTTTTGATATTTAGATTGCCTATCATGTCAACCTTATTGGTAAGAACATAATCAAAATTAATCGGCGTTTGGCTACCCGCTACCTCATATGTTCCTAGATATGCTGAAGTAGTCCAGCTTTCTTTACTGCCTAGAAGTCTTCATCAGAGGAAGACGCTACAACGCTATCTAAATGGCCTGTGAAGTATTGCCCCTGGTCACAAACATCTCCCATTATCAACGTCTGAACATCATCTCAAGCTGGTTATCTACGCAGAGCATTGTGCAAAGTCATGTCAGCATCTTTGCGGACAAAAGGCATTCTGTAAATCACACCAATCAAACAAACGTGGTTTTGCGTCACGTGAACTACTTGCCAGACTGGTTTCAGAAGATTCAGTAGCGCTCTATCACGAATAATTGAGATCTTTGGGTGCGACCCTAAATAACGAGAAATACCACCTTCTTTAACATTGTTCTGTCAGGAGTAGACAATTCACCATCCTCGTTTCTTTACACCAGGTCTCCGTGATGCCCACCACAAGTGAGTTTTGCTCGGAAAAGAATGCAAGCGGCCCGTCAAGTTTATTAAAGACTGAAGCCCCGTTGATGTAGAAACAATAACGGGAAGCAGCTTCACTGTCCGTAGTATGCGTAGTAGGTAAATCTATTTGAGGCTATTCATCAAGTGCGAAAGGCTGAGTCGGTATGTTGTACTTCACTTTGAGGCTACTATCCCCTGTTGGTATGGCAGCGAGTCTGGGTTCTGAGAACCCTTGGACAGGAGTTCACATTTGTATAAATGCCACTTGGGGCATTATTAGGAACGACTGCACTGGGTTTTGTGATAGTGTACTTTTGTGTTCACTAGATTATGATGTTTGTTAATCTGTCGGAATAGTACCTGAACCCAACAGGCCATTGTGAGCTGGCTGCGGACCAAGCCGAGTGCACCTTTTGTGTCACTTCCTCTGTTAAGCTTATTCTCAGAGATCAAAACGCAATTACCGAGGCTAAGTAACCTGGTCACGACAGACGACATAGGCCGTCTACTGTTAGGTCAGGCAGATCAATGAACGGTGCAAGAAATCTTCCCTGGTCTAGATCGTGTACTGCTTCGTCAACTGCATCACCAGCATCAGCACACATACTACACATAGTAATATTTCCGCACTTACGCTCACCCACTCCTTGCGCCATGGACAACTACTGCAGGTGCGTATATATGCCTCCGTCAGGGCCTTTCTTAATTAAGTCCCAACTTCTGTTGTGGTTAGCTGGTTGCAACACCGTTAGCTTTTCGAAAGCAGCTATGGCGCGTACAGTGGTTTGCAGCATGTGTTTATGGACGTGTGGGAAACTCACTCAACAAATAAATATCAGTAGCGGAAATGGTGCGTAGTGGACAGCAGTTACGATGGTAAAAAATGCGAGTAATTCTATTAACATACATATGTACACTTCATTCGTACTTTTTTAAACATTCTTCCGAAGTATGTTTGCTCGTGTACGATAGAATCATCGGCTCGACCACGAGCTGGTCCAACGACAGACCTTTGGAAATAGACTGGCCACGTTTGTTAACAACGCAATCTTCCTTCACCGAGTTCATTGGTTTTAACACGTGTAGTGTACCCTGCGGTATATATATACATTCGTAATATACCCAGTAGCATATGTGTACGTATATTACATGGATTTCAGAAGCTCAGATACTCTAGATCCGCTCTAAAGGACACCGCAGTAGTTACATGATAACTTGTAGCCGAGGTGCAACGATACGCTATTTGGTTCTATATACCTCCCCAGTCGGTCCATGCGCAGAAACATCTGCTGTTGACAAATTTTTGCAGATCTGATGCACATTCGTCGTTAAGAGAGTAACTACACCCTGAATTTACTCGTCGCTCTTCACTCAAGGCTGTATCACTGCATCCACGCCAACACTGAGTGGCGTAAATACACATGTACCTGCGTAATCTGTCGTCAACTCACATAACACCGTCGATGTCAGCATGCCTTATCGATCGGAAATAAGTACAGGCTAACGGCAAGCGGTTGATTTGTCAGCTCTTTGAGTACCCGCATTGAACGATCACTCGGTTAGTGTTTGTGAAAATTCACTGGACGTTACGTAAAACCGCGGCCTCTGTGGTCGCGTAAGTGGTTAAATGGGAAATATTCATACTCGTGGCATTTCTTCAACCCGGGTCGTTTTATTTCTGCACATTCTCTACCCTAAATGATCAAAACACTAGAAAGGAAGTCTTCGACTGACAGTTTTGGAGGGGGTTTCGAACAAAGTGCTGGAGACACTCTAAAAGGCGCATTCAACACCACTCAGGGTTGTCGACTAATCGATGGACATGCTACTAACCAGTGCACAGAGGCGTGAACAACGATCGTCGAGGTGGCCAGTGTAAAAGCACAACAGGTTCAGACCTCACACGCGACTAATCAGTGTGATGTTACGAGCGCCAAGTGTGCATACATATTCGCATGTGCTTGCTAAATCCGTAAGCATTTGTACACGTGTGGCATGCATACAGTTGAGTGTCTACCAGTTAGGTCTCATGAGTGCCACTAATGTTGTTAGTGTGCTGATCAGGTTTGCACACCGGGAGGGAAGGGAGACAGGGTGGGCCAATGATTTATTCGTTCATTGGTCAGTGATCACAACTGGGCTGTATAACATACGGAGCCGGTATTGCATGTGGAACAATAATAGCCTGGCACAATGGATAGTTTTACAGGCAGTGGATAGACAAGTTGGTTGAAATCAGGGTCAGTTTCAACCAAAGCAAAAAAAAACATGACACTTTAAAAATTCGAGTTTAGCTACATACCGACAGATATGTGTATACATGGTGTAATTAAATGGAATACTTGCAAAACAGGACTGATAAATTGTGTGCTAAAAGGGTGCAGGTAAAACCCACCTAAAAACGTTTCTGAGGTGCAGCCGGTTGTTTATTTAAACTCATGTGCGTGTGCATTTTCGTTTGGCGAAGTTATGATAGCGTACATGTGGTAATCGTTCAGGGGATTCTGTAAACCTCAATTAGGAGATTTGGGATGTGAAACAAACCTGACGAAACCAACTCATTTTCACTCACTTGAAATTGGAAAAAGTATCATGTTTTAATTGGTAGAAGCTACTGTGCACTTTCGAACCTGTTAAGCTTTTGGAACTGTTCTAAAGGAAGGATTTAGTACTGGGAATTATGTTTCTAGGTATATCAGAAATATAAAGCGTCTTCAGGGCTACTTACACAATTACAGGAAAAAAGCAGACAACCTTCTAAGCATGAGGGCTATGAACTTTATTAGTAAACGGACATTTCAGACAAGAGTGAATAAAAATTTTCTACTTGTAACCGGTGGATATCTTCCAAACTTGTCATGGATGTAATTGTCTTCTTTCTGATCACTCGTTGATCGCACCTGATGGTCAGAATACAGTGAGTTATGGGCAGATTTCATCCACTCAACCACTCGTGATCAGTTTGCTGAAGTCCTGTAACCGTTTCGGCTAGATTCGGCTGTTGTACTCTTTCAAACTTTGTCTTTTTCTTTATCCTGAACTCCAATCAGAAGACGTTTGTCGATTGACATCCAAGCAACTCAAGTCATCGTACCACATACTGGCACCCGGGTGTGCTACTGCGGTATTCCTGTGTACGGTTAGATGCTTCAAGCTCCACCTCCGAATGGTGACCTATATTTTATTCATCCAAGCTCTTGCATGTACACATGCTTACTTACCGATTGCAATGTATGTGTACACACCTATCCACAGACCACATTCTTCATTACCATATTCTTTTCTATCACTTACCTAAATCAAAGCTTGTTTATGCGTCATTCATCTCATCAAGTGAGAAATGAGAACTTTATCGTAAGGTCAGCAAGCTTAACCAAGACTGTGTTGTTTTGTCCGTACATATACTGGTTACACCTCAGTGGTTGAGGGGTGTAAACAGCTCTTTACGCCTATCCGCCGGCACAAGCAATCGTGCACGTGCAACTGTAAACGTTTTCGGTTGAGTGACGTGTTGAAAATTAGTGATATGATTGTTAAATATTCACAGTTTGAATATCATTGATTCATATTTGTGTGTCTGTTTTCCTTTGTTCAGGACGAATTGTCAAATGGATTAATTAATTTCTTCCGTTTTCGGTTTGACTGCTGGACCGAACCAACTCAAATGACCAACGCCTACTAAAGGTCTAAGTCAAGAGAACGTGTTCTATTTAAAGGTAGATGATAGATTTTCGAAGGTCAAACCGCATATACCTATTAAGTATCTAAGAATTGCACTATATGCTGAATCTATGGTCAAGGACTTCCGTTTGTAGCATAATGGTTGTCCGACCACAGACATATCCGTTCTAATTACCAGATGGGCGTAAGTGAATTTGAACTGATGTGTTGGCCTGTTAGTGTGGATCCTGCTCCAACTTCCAAACCTCGTGATTGTATTCACAGCATGAACTGATCAGGAAGTGGGCACGTACATTCGCTAAAAAATGGAACGAAGTCAGAACTACGCGGTCGATACTTCATCAAAATAACCCGTCCAAATATTTCTTGAGGTGAGGTATCGCACCTGAGTTGTCATAATCAAATTATCCAATTATGTCTAGTCAAAAGTATGACAAACTTATGAGCCACCAATGTGGATTGAAACCGATTGTTGGTTTTGACTAGACTTCTGGCTAACGGTAACAGACGCCAAGTGTAACCGGGTTATCACTGTTAGGGACGAAATAAACAACAGTGGCTGTCAAAATGGGTTAGTTTTAAAGGTGAGGATCATACGTACGGAGTAACCCGAATCAAGCTTATTTTGATTCATATAATACGAAACTCCAGCGGCTGATTTTCATTTCAAAGGTTCTTCCTTCAGGTCGGATGGATATACCAAGCTGTTCCGTGCCTGTACACTCCCCAGAAAATCAAGGTGATCATTCGAAAACAGTATCGAACAAATCAATGGTAAAAGAAGACCTGCATTTGAGCACCATGAACGGTATGAAAAGGTGCACTTCGCTCCAAAGAATACTCTCTTTCCTAATTAGAATTTCATTAAAGGCTACAAATCCAGTCAGCATGAAAGGCCCCAGTTACGTCAGAACCAATCATCTCTTCAATAATGCGTGTGCATCACAACTAGGTGTAACGGCATTGTTGTGCATCAACAGCAGTAGCGTTACTTTCTGTGCAAAAAGCCGTTTTTCAATGATCTTTTTTAAAAAGTTCAGCACTGGACTTATGACTGATTTGATGGCCTACACATGTTCAGTCCGACTCAACTCAAGTGAACAAGTAGTTGGTAGTAGCGGTTGAATAAGCTGTAATTCGAGACACTGTCGAATAATGCAGCATGTGTGCTGCGCAGTACAGTCCGTCTGTACTATCCGTCATCTCTTACCTAGTGAACTTGATAGCAGGTTGGAACGTAGTACATTTATATAGGTCTTATCACTCGCTTTAGCTTTGCAGATGGCCAGTTAACCCCTCATATTCATCCGGCCAGCTTCCTCTACGTAGCTACCTTCCCGGTTTGTTTTGTCAATGATACAGTTAAGTTCCAATTTCTTCTCCAAAGTGCACAACATTCAGGTTAATGGAGTAGAATATACCTCTTTTATTGATTTACGAAAATCGATATCAGTGACAAGTAACCAGTGAAAGTCTTTTTGTATGAATTTCAGCCACTGACGTCTGCATACCACAGCTGATAATCACTTTCAACCAGTGAAGAAAATCACTTCCCTACTGTAGTTCTAGACATTCGTAGCGCTTTTAACGTCTATCCTTTGGAATTCTCAATTTGAAAACTTCCCGCAACAAACCAGACCATTCACACCATCATTATGTTCGTCCTTCTCGCCGAAAGGAAATGACGTTATACAAGAAACGATCAGGTGAGATAGACTTTCTGGTAACTGGAAGCAAAACGTGCACTTCATCGAGGTTCACAAAGATGAAACAGGCGATCATTTGAACACGAATTCTGTTTCCATTGGAAGGCATAAACTTTTACTCTGCGGTGTAACGCAAAGAGGAGTGTATATCTACGAACCTTCAGTTACGTCCTAGTGGTACCTTGAAGTAAATGGCAATACAGGTACAAGTGAGCGACCGTCAACCATCTTTCAAAATATTAGTGTATTTAACCACGCAAGTTAAACTGATCTACACGCCTGAACACCATGACCAGAAAAGTCGTTAAAACTTATCAAAAAAGAATTCCATTGCGTTTGATTCAGCAACGACGAATGTGTTTTGAAAGTTATCTGGAAGTGAATGCATGCCCACTTAAGCCAACTTTAGTTGAATTAGTCCGGGATTTCTTGAGCTGCAGTGTATGAGCAATCCATGCCCAATTTATTAGTGACGTTTGAATATTGAATCAAGGCTTTCTGCATACCGAGTGGACTGGTTACACGGCGTCAGCGTGAATCAACACCTTAGTCCAACTATAGTTGCTGAATACCCCCGAGGTAGTGTATAACGACCGGTAATTCATTAACAGTAGGCACAAGCTGCTATCAACGAGGATTCATACGGGAATCGAGGCACCCTCAATCGAGTAAATCCTCAAGGCTAAGAGAATTTCGTAGACCGTAATTTATTATTGCTGGTCAATTTGTTTGTCTACTCCTATAGCATCGGCCCATACCTAGTTCAAACTCTACGTAATCACTTTATTCTCAGCCTATTAGTAAAGCCTCTTTCTACAATGCGTGCAGTAATCCGCGTGCAGGTCTCCCAATTTTAATGTTGTTTACCTTATTTCTCGTGTCTCCCACCACATCGATCATTCACAAATCGTGGTATTTCCGCATAAGTTTCAGTATTGACCATACAAGATTCCCCACCTTTGCTTTCTTCGTTTCAAACGGTGGCCAGCCTCACAGAAACAAAACACGGCCTAGACCCCGCTATACTGGTAATCCGTATTGATCGAACATCAACCACAGTTGATCACAGCTGTCGCAATCCCACAGACTTTCCAGTCGGCTCCTTGCGAAAAGAAACCCTAGACTCAAGTCAGTGATGCATATCCCTGCCACGGCTGGGATTTGAACCGCGGCCACGCTTTGATGAGGCAACCGTGTTGACCACTGCGACACTGACCTCACATCAGGCACGGCTGAACTATCATATGTGAATGTTCAATCATCTTCGTGTGTAATTGTCAATAACATACTGACATTTGCTATTTGCTCTCAAAAAGAACTTGAAAAAATTTCACATAAATTCCAGTGATTTTGAAGACGATTGAGACGATCGGTGAACATGACAGACAACGTAGGACTCCGTTCGGTGAAAATAATGTAAACATATGTGACAATGGATGACATTTTTGAAGGTATTGCAGCCGTTGCTTTTGTGTCGAGTGCCACACATGCCAAAACAAACGTACAGGTTAATTCATCTTCTAAGTCAACATTACCGTTCAGTACCATTGCTTACTAAGTGTCGGTACATCAGAAAATGAAACAAGAATATTGATGTTTTGGAAAGGTTAGAAAAACAGGAAAGTTCGCATAAACATCACAAATTCACTTTAAGAGTTTTTCGTTGGAAGCACCGTGTATAGAATGCCGTCTTCATTCCTCTTGCTAGCTTTCACACACCTCTCTGGCGCAATTCCCAATACAGAACCGACCCTAGTCGGGATTATATTACACTCTTCTCACCACAGAGTGGCGTATAACTTAGAAGTTATGCCAAATAACACGGGGTAGTTTTACATTTGCTGGACAAGGATCCACCAAATATTTTCAACTGAGTCTAAACAAAGACTATAGATTGGTCAGCCTAACAGTGTCTTCTTGGAGAATACAGCCTGCTGACATATGTGACGTAACAACCAACAACAGAGTCCTACAAGACATGTTGGCCTGATGGTTGGGATTTTGTTCATTGCTCGGTGTAACCAGTTCACGCGTTCCTGTAGTTGCAACATTGACCTAATCCATCACGAATACAGTAATAGTGGACCTCCAATCGAAACAAAGCACTTTCTTTTCGCGTTCTAGCCAACACAGTCCTACATACCATGGTCGTCCATGGGGATGTCAACGATTCGTGACAATTTTAAATTACTCTTAGTGAACCGCTGAGAGCAAGCTTGCTCATTTTTTTTTATCGCAATGCAGGTCCCTGTAATTGATACCAGTCAACAGACTTACGCCCTTCCTCGCTCAGTTAAATGTGTCGGTGGTCCTGTATCTCTGTAAGTCATCTGTGGAGGTGGGCCATTGATTATACCGTATACAACACATCTGACCCTGGGAATTCGTGTATGCGTCTCCCTTAATCTCAACTTAATGTCCAAATGACAAAAATATGGTCACTTCAGATCATCGTGGTGTAGTAACTGTTGCAATGACTCATCTATAAATAGTCTTATCTGAGTGATTTTTGGAAAACGCACTATCATACTGCCTGTCTATCACAGCCCGATAACCGTTCCGTGTAGTTCCCCGGATGAAAAGTCTTAGTACGTCTTTTTTACGAACGCAGACGCCATTCAAAATTTGCGAAACAGGCCTGTGAGACGCAACAGGTGGACCTACAGGTAGGTAGCTTTTAAATTAATATTCTTTTTCAAATGGAGAAACGCCTATCAAAAAAGCAAGTTTATTGATGGTTGGCGATGTTATTTTTGATTAACACATACCACAGACAAAGTCGTGAGATGACAGCAAATAAACGATACACCTACACTTATGTCTCGAGGTGCATGAGAAAGACCAGTTGGAAAGAAATTTTATTGCAGGAGAAGTGTACAGCATAGACATTGAATGTTCTCACAAGTATAGGGGCATATTAGCGTAGCTGTTCAAAGCCAACAGTAGTTCCAAATAAAACGCTTGCGTCAGATTATTGTGAAACCCACCGTAGCTTTGTCTCGACCCTCTCTCCAAAAGATTTATTCAACAACTCTGTCCTGTACATTTCTAGTACGATGCCTAAAACTAATTACATGTTAGTTTTAAATTAACTAAACTTAACATACTGTTCGGTAAAATGTCATTTGCATGGAGTTCCTTATTCTTCTTGGTTCCTTTAATTAGTAAATATGTACAATACAAAACACTCCAGGTTGTTTTACTAAAGTTAATCTGTTGGAAGCAACGACTGTAGTATTTCATTTACGGGGGCTCAGAAATAACTTGCGACTCTCGTAGTTTGTAACAGCCTTCCCTGGTATGTGTTTCTTCGAATGTACGTATTTTGAACCGACATGAAAATTAGTGGAAAAGCAAACCGTTATTCTATGCCTGTCAATGAGTGTGTCACAAGGTTGAATGTAACAATCTGAACAAAACATATTAAGACCTTGACATCTTTAGAGATCCCTTTAGCAGTTCCAAACCCGCATGTTTCATTAGTTACCTATGCGGTCACTTGATTAGTAACAAACCTACTCCCCGGTCCTAACCACACATGTGCAAATCTTTATGCAACCTACAAGAATGCAGGGGAGGATCCACCTCAACTTTTGGTAGTAGCCAGCCAGAACTTAGTTTACTCTGTTGAGGGCTACACAGATATGGGTTGGCATGACTGATGAAATGTATCGAAGGTGGATACCTTATCCCCAACCGGTACATTACACAGTGCTCGGAGGAATGACAAGGTGGGTAGTAACAGCGGTTATCTTTTTGTGGACATGCATTCGGAAGCACACAACAACCACTCCGTCATCTACTGGAACCAACGTGTGGACAATCTACAAACAGCGCGGTGATTACACAGTCGATTTGGTTAGTGGTCTACCATATGCCACAAAAATCTTACACACGGGGCAAAACTACTTCCTAAACATACAAAACCCCAGGTTTCTGTAAGTTTCATGCTGTGTTCTGCACCCACTTTGAAAGTGACTTGCCCATCCTGTCCTAATCGTATGATACTGATCGGTAACCATCCATGACCAGTCAACACGGTTTTTGCCTGCAACGTACTTAATTTGTACTTGAATCACAAACAGCACATTTGTTACATATTGTGATATATCGTAATTTACTAAGCATGAGATTGTGGGCAGATGGATAGACAGATAAGTGGACAAGCAGACACTGAGGAAACAACAAACAGCTGTTGTCGGGGCTGGATGCGGAGTACAAATGGGTGGGGTGGTTGCGATGTGGTCATTACTGTTTGAGGACAAAGTGACACTGGTCCAGAAGGCCAAACGAGACATACGTGTTTTATAAGTACCGTATTTCCTTAGCTTGACTGGTGGACAGAAGTATGTAGGGTTACAGTGAGATAACAAGAGGTATCTATAAGAGGCAAAAACTGCAGCAAACAGCCCATACCCGGTCGTTCCAATATGAAACCCTACTTGTAACTTTTCATTGATGATCTACCTTTCTGCATAGTTGATAAACCCGTACACGTCTGGTCCTTTAAAAGACAACAACCTAATTTGTACTGATGTTAAACATCAGTTTGTTTTGACTAGTACCAAATTTTGACTACTGCCAAGCAACTCATGGACATATAACAGTGGGTTAACATGTTCTGTGTCCGTGGAACTCCAACTAACTCTTTGTTCCCATGAAGAAACTTTATCCACGAGTGAGCATCCTTCGTTATTTTCACCAACCTAAAATTTCATCGTCATCCGTGAGGTTTTAAACTATGCTCCGATCTTTAGTCGCTTTTACGTTTCATGAGATTTCATCCAAAGGACCGTCATGGAAATTGGCGAAGAATTACGCGAGTGGGACCTCGGTAAACTGGAACGAAGTGGACAACTGGCTCGCTCAATCCTTGCTGTTCTCTGGTGGGTGATTACCAGTTTGTACGCGGATGTTTTTGTGAGCAACGTCTTGTCATAACATCTCAAAATTGACTTATGTACGAATATGGTATTTTCCTGGTATGCCGGTCTTAGTTAACATGAAGAAAACAGTCCTACTTTGTCAGCGCATTCGGGAGTTGATGACCATTTCATGTCTGGTGTGGTAATCCACTCAAGGTAGGTTAGCTTCACCTTGTATTAATACCACTTAAATCCTGCCAGACTGCTTTTTAAACGTAAAACATTTGTCATCATTCACTCGTTCGAATGTTGTACAAAGGTCGAACACTTTGCGACGTGGATTGGTTTGACACATTCGCTTCGGTTGCCTAACTCGTGACACAAACAATGTGGAAAAGTCATGGGAAAATCCGGAAGTTTTCTTAGAGAGCACAGACGAGTAGTGTGTATAAGCCAAATAAAAACCAGATGTCAGCACGACAGATAGTGGCTTTTGTCAACACAACTGCGGCTGAAAATTGGCAACTAGGAAGACCTTCATACATTTGACCAGTAAATAGTTGCTACTGTGCCCATTTACAGAAAATGTCGACCACGAATAAAAGCGACAGCTAGTCTATAACAGATGTTCTGTTAATCTATTAGCAACTCAATTCCGAAGACAGAGCTTCAATGAGATTCGACCCAGCGGTAGAAATATAACGCCCATATACGACAAGCGCTCTACCAATTAAGTTAGGAAGCCGCTCTAAGAGTTTGGTAAATTCATGTTCGCTCCCAGTCAACCACCCTTTTCAGTGTTTCATATGGAATTCACCAGTAGATATTAAGTAGACAGTGTACGATCTTCCACGAAGACGGTGAGCAACGCGTAGCGATAAACCAATGATCCCAAATATTCAAAACAAGATTGGATCGTAATGGCATGGTACAATTGAACAAGTTATCAAAGTGAATAGTTAGACAACCTCAACATTTTCGATCGACGGATCGTTTCCGGGGTATGGATTACAATTTGCTGCTGAACGGACTAAACATGAACTATAATCACATAATAGGCATTCATACCCAAGAGAGCTCTTCCGAGCAATCAACATGTTCAAAACAATGGGGATGAGCCGAGCTCCAAAAAAAGGAGTGCACGCACCACTCAAGTAAAGTACAATGACCGACAATTGTCTATTCGCACAACCATCAAATTGACATGACAAAACAAATCGTCTAGGTCAAGGTCCAGTTAACGTCCAGGAACAGGGGAGGTTGAATGCAGAGGGGTGATTAGTTAGGGGAATTGGGTTGGGTCGGATTTTCACATGATTGTAGTTCGAAAATTCGATACAGACTGAATAAATTTTATGAAAATGGCCATCAATTTTTGTGGTTAACTGAGACACTATTCGATAGCCATTCCGAAATATGCTCACTTATGCTTAGTTGATGCCTTCTATCAGTTCTATGTATGATTGCCCGCAGACACAGGTAACAGCACAGTTTGCATTAGAAGCAAGAATTGTAGGTGTGTCTCCGTCTACTGATGGCAAGGTGAAAATCCTCTGGTTTCAGTCAGCGTACACCGCTCAGAAGCATCGCATCTCCACTTAATGGCTGATTTAGCACATCAGGTTACCCACTGAAGTAAATTTGCTTCTTTTTACGCCAAAATAAGGAACGCATTTTTTTCTTTGGCATGGTCGTCATTAATTCTCCTTGTTGTGCTGCTCTTGGATGTCGTTTAGTAAAGATATCGGGATGTTTAGTTGAAAACAAAGTCTTAACGAGACATTGTTCTTCTTCATCAGTTGTGCCCAGGGTGTAGATAACTCGAGCTCAGTCGGAAGGTCTTTTCATCAAGTTTCGTTTATGAAGTACACAAAATTTGGATTTTGTCACATCTATATGGCATTGCGGTAAACGGGGCACCGTACGCATCCATGCATGTCTGTAAACTATTCGAAAATGACGAACGGTTATTTCTTTCCGTTTCACTTGTAACCTATACATTAGGATGAACGTATTTCTGTGCATTCAAACTGTCTCGAATCTGCTCAATTTCATAGGCTACGATTAAGTTGTCGTCAAAAGATTGATTGTGAAGATAAACGCTGAAAATTTGAAAGGACATTTGTGATGAAATTATGCGGCTGAACCACACATCCAACAATCACTGATGAGATCAACCATAGTCACATAAATTATTGGGTCTGTTGTAATCGTACATCTCATCACGATCAATCCTTGATCACTACGGCGTGCTATCCACAATCAGGCATTCACGTATACTTTGCAACTCCAGTTTTCCATGACAATCGGTCCTAACGTTATTTGTGCTGCTTGTAAAGCCACGTGCACTGTGAATCTCACTTTATGCCCGATCTGCTTAACCTTCGAACAAACTTAAGTTGAATAGCACGTTGTGTTCTAGTATCACTGACAAAAATTCCGCTACTGTTAATACGCAAACGAAGTCAATATGTAAGTAAAAAAGAGTGCGCTTATGATATTTGGGTGTCTATCGTACATTTTGTTTTCTCTGAAGCGGAAGTTGATAGGACCACAATCTACCCACTGTTCTGCAGGTGTAAGTGAACGTAGCTCAGGTGAGATTTCACTTACTCCATGTGAACTGGTAGCCGGTTTTGTTTGGACACCAGTGATCAGTCAGTTGAACACCAGCGCTTGAAGCGCCAAGTTAAGAACTCTAATGGAGTTATAGTCTTCACCGTTCTTTTATTTTACCATGATATTCACGTTAATGACTGCCCTGTAAGTGACGAATTCAGATCAAGAACGGTTGTGTTGATAGTATACATCTTGTACAGAAACTTCGTACAGACAAGCATTTTTCCTAATCACTACTTAAAATTTGTCCATACTTTTAATAAGGTAGACATACCAATTCAATCTTTAAAATGTTGGTTCTGATCGCCAGCCTTAACACTCACGTTTTAGATCGTAGGCTGGCAAATGGTTTGCAAGTTAGACGCTGCTGTCAGACGACTGCAGCTATCGCACCAAGATAAACCAGTTAGTTCACCCACTCTGAGATCAATCAATAGACGCTAACTTATCTGTTATTTGAGCACTATGATGGGGTATTGCTTGTCAGAGCAACAGTGGAAACGCTAGCTGATGTTAGGCTGCATTTGGGATGTTTGTTGTAGTTCAGTTCACATCAAGTATGGCTGAATGCACAGTTAAATCAGCCAAATTCAAGTTTTTCTATCGTTCCGATAGGAGAAACATTATCTACCCGACAAACAATGCGGAACCCACTGAACAATGATTAAACGGTTGTTGACATTCGTTATGGTTACACTAATGGTAACTTACCGGACAATTATAGTTTTCTTCCCAGCTGTGTGACCCGCACTGACACATTATTCATCACTCTGTGTGGTCCATAATTTCCGCTTTCGTGAACACAACGGTCGTTGTAAAATTGTTCAACGTTCTTGTCATCAATCAACTTTCTGTTATAGGGTTCGAATAATGACTGCAGAACCTCTTACTATACAAACATGTATATGTGTGGAGTACACCCATTCTGGTACTCACCTCAAATATGCTACACTTGCTGATCAAGTGGGTGGGAGGATGCGTAACAGCTGATTTAGTCAGTTCTCGGCAGAACAAGACAGTTCGCCTACATCTCCTATTTGAATGAGAGTGGCAAATTAGACATACAAGCACAAAGGCAGCTGAGAGTAAATGCGTATCAAATAACAACAACGCCATGCACATGCATGTAAGCCAGATCATATACACATATGTATCGTGAGGTGACACACTGACCTGATAAATGTGTGTATTCGGTAATTGAACCCACGCCTTTTTCGGCCATGCGGGCCGTTATGGGCTGCAAACCCACTACGGGTGTTAGAAGGGCTTTGTTATTGCAAGAATCATCCAGCCATCAAGCGCACACCTGCGGTGTCCGAACGAAGGCACAGACAAGCGGGCGTACAGGTTAGTCTGAAGCGAGGGTACACCAAGTCGACTGAGATAACAACGGCAGTCGGTGCGGGAGCCGGTGGTGGGGCAACTAACGGTACTTATTTGCCCAAATGAAGTTCACATGCCCAGTGCCCGACACTGGCAACCACAGTCACAACGACAGTCATTACGACAGCTAGGGGACGATTGGTAGGAGGTTCTGTCCCACGAAGCAAAACATTCTCAACTCGATCAGTGGGCAAGAGTGCACCCATTCGAATCGGATAATATAAACTATACAAACAGCCATCCCAAGTGGGGGAGCTGTGGGCTGGAATCCCAGCGTGAGCGTGCGACCTGAGTGGTGTTGCTTATCTTTCATAAACAAAAAACCACAATCGTTGTTTGATCAAATTCATCCTTGTGGATAAGGCTGAACACAAATTGTGAACGAACAGGCTGTTGGTCGGTGTTCACTAGGTCATTTCACAGGTAGATGACAAATTACTAGAAGTTGATTGATTGTCACCCACCAGCAGAATTTGCGATTAAAAACCTGGACAATAACGAAATAAAGCATTCCGCCCTTTTGCTTGTTTTGTTCTCTCACTTTTTCTAACAACAGACTCCATTTTGTTGACTCCCGGCGAACTCTCCCAACAAATTGGTTGGACAAAAACTCGCTATCGTTGACCAATGGATACATAACCCTCGAGGTTCCCCTTATTTTTGAATTGACCGTTTGAAACTGTCTGAACATCATGATGAAATTTCAGCTTGAAGGGTGACCATTTAAATTAGTTAAGTGTGGTTTAACACCTACCGTTTGCCGTTTCCAACCGTCAGTGGAATATAACTGTCACTGGTTGCCGTGCCTCCCCTAGTATGAAGCCTACTGATGGATGGGTTTTAAATGACCCGGATGAACTGAAGCACAGATAAGCGTTTAGGGAACGAGTTCACTTAGACTTGTATGATCACTCTCTGACTAATATCCTTATTCCACAAATTGATGTCTCGAATGCTGAAAGTTGTTCCATCCAATTCAGACTAAAATGTACAGCTCATGTGTTAGCTAAAAATGGAGTTAAATCAGTTCCTGTTACACATTAGAAGGTTGCGTTTCTGTCATTTACTTATATGGTTGAGTCATTTTCCGTCTTATGCCCCCATCTATGTGTACATATGCTGTGTTCCAACATGGACCTCTCGAATCAACAAAACAGGTCAGCGTGTTGGTCTGGCCAACTCACATCCATATGACAGACAGAATTGGTTGTTTTGAAACAAGGATACATGTTCATAGACTGCGAATGTGACCAATTGTGTGTAGTTTGATTCACACATATCTGTCTTCTTAAATTACATAACCACCTCAGAAACAGCCGACACTTTGGGCAGTGCACAGGCGAAGTTGTAAGTCAGACTAGATCAGCATTAACTGTTCAACAATTCTGTCGAATAGTTTCAGGTGTTGTACCAAACTAAGCATGTGTTGTTAATAGAACATAAGTTCCATCACATCAACAGCACAGTTGTGGTGTGATATTTTTGACTTTCATTAATCGTTCATATGTGATGCAACCCGACCACGAATATAGTCGTCAGTTCAGATTGAAAATTTAGTCAACAGATGAAAATGTTGCTAAATAATTGGTGGTTGAGGAAACCTTTTATATAACGCTCGTAATCATTGGCATTTGATCACAACTTTACTGTCGGGTAAGTCTTTGTTCAGAAGGCGGAAGGATGGAATCTCACGGGTGTTCTACTTCTAGTTTTGACGCTTACTGGCTGCTATTTTAACTGAGTACCACATGTTAAACTAACTAAACATGTACTAACGTTTGTCGACCATTGGTTGCTGGTAGCATACAAACTGGCATGTTGGTTGTCTCCATCAAATATCTTAAGATGCATATAAAGTTAAATCTATGTAACAATGCCCCCTTCCCGTTTAGGCTGACTGAATAACAGACAGTTAAAAGTCATTAATTCGAGTCTGTACACTAGCTTCACTTTCCTGATGTGGAAACCGGAGAAGCAAATGCGAATCAGCCCTCCTAATATCGTCAGTAAGCAAACTGTTTGGACAACACACAATCACGTCCAGCAGGAAAACATTATACTGAGTGGCTTATCAAAAATAGGCACTCTCAAATTTATACCGGATAATTTTTCAATGCATCAACATCGTTTGCTTACAACTGTAAGGAAAAACTAATGCATCAAACCAAAAGAGTGAATCGAACTTACGTTCACCCCTGATTATGTGTTGTAGACTGAAATAGAAGGTCCAAACTGTTGTCGTGCCACGTGTCTTGGTAACTAGCTATCACCCGAAAGTTGAGGAGAACGCAAACGTCAAGCCAGCTTTCATCTATCTGTGTATCATTACAAGTTATGTTCGCTTCAAGGAGATATCCGCGTTTTCAAGGTGACACACCCTAAGCATCCTCTTAGACAAAAGTATCGGACAAATAATTTAGTATTAAACTAATCATCCTGGACTCAGGCTGCTGTATAAGGAAAACCGTAAGTTCCGTTGAAGCTTTACTGAGGTAAAAAGCTTTGCATTTTATAAATTTCTTCCCTGCTCACTAGTGATTATCAGGTGGGTGAGACAAAGGTTGGCCTAACTAAGTGTGTGTTTCTTCTTAGATAATCCAACGATACTAGAAGGGTTAGTAAAGGTCTATGAAGGCATGTCTGTCGGTTAGGAGTTGGCAGGCAGTTGGGAGTATGTTAGTGCTTCCAAACTCAGCAGCATGATAGAATCGAGCGTTGGAAGAGAGGAATACGAATCTCAATTTGCCGTCAAGATAAGTCACCTGGGCCTCCTACAGAAGAGGCTTTTCAGCACTACTATCCATTGTGTGATTATAAGCACAAATACTGGAGCATATGAAAACAGGAAGGTACAAAACCAAGCTCTGGACCTAAGCATACCGCGCTAGACCCGTCTCTAAGATAAATTGCCTACGACGACCTATATATTTCATACAAGTATAAACTATCTAGTGTAGTGAACAGTCTGCTGGGCATTGTTCACTCCTCCTCAGTTTGAGTTTGTAGCCTGAAACTTGCTGGATTTGGATTAATTTTCTCAAAACTGAGTTTTATCTAACTGTAACCGATGGAAAGTGATGACATAAATGTTCGACTACAATTCCACTGAATTCCGCGTGTGAAACGGAACCATCATAAACACTTTCCAACGTTCATTTATTATTGCGCTCGTGCTCAGAACAACCGCCTCATATTAGCTCAACGCGTCAACTTTCGGTACATAACAATTAACATTCCTGTGTGGCAAGTAAACACTTATTCGGAACACGTATCAAATTCTCAATTTACAGTCAGTGCAGCTAACTGGACAGGACTGATTAATTCACCAGCAACTTTTCAGTCCTACAAGTTAAATCTCTACTATTCACTATCGGGTTATTCTTTGAACGGTCTTTCATAACCGGTGAAGCAAAACACTGAGGAATTGTTTCATGGGAATATTGTTTATTCACAGATTACAAATACGGGGTAGCAAGTTATGCAGATTGGGTGCAGAAGGATTTTGGTAGTTGGCAGGACAGTGGTAAATGGAAGATAAATGTTCCGTGTGTGTGTGTATGTTGGTATTGACCCAATATCAACCCGCCAGAAACGTCAAAAGCAGTCAACGTCAAAAATAATCACGGTTCTATTTTTGGTTAGCTGTCAGTTCGTGGTAAATATGAAAACCGGGAAGTAGGACACCTGCGGGCTCATTTCTGAGGCTATGCAACAGTCTACTAGCGAAATGTAGGAACGTGAAGACCGAGTGGTCTAATGTTGTACTGGTAGTGACGAGGGAGTTAGGGTGAATTGGGTATTGACTTCCGTGAGGATTGACAAATGGTGTGAGTGGCTATATTGGCTATGTTACAACAGCATACTTCAAAATGGTCGGTGAACCTGATATTCGTGTTTTTGGCTGGCGCATCACGGGAACTTCCTTCCCGCTGGTTCTGGACCAAATACCACAGACACAACTGTATGGTACACTTTTGTTTCGGCTGTTTTATAGGAGGGGGAGGAGTGGATGGATTGTCAACGGAAGCAAAAGACTAATTCTTGCTGTTAACATTGTTGTCTCTTCTGGAAGTGACTGATATCACTCGATCGATATGCCATCCTGAATGGCGTAGGGTAAGATGAGAGAGTTGATGGCAACTGGTTGAAGAGTTGATAGTCAGCGGTTGGCGTTAGAGCACGGATTGTGTTTGTCAATATTGGTTTATTAGGAATAGAAGGCAACACCGGTTGTTTGACAAGGAACCTGAAATTAATATACGAAAATTAGCTGGTCTTGTTTACACAATTTAATAATTCTGATACAGAACACCCAACAGCTGATGGGTTAAGAAAGCAATTATCAAAAAATACTTTAGGAAAGTGTAAGCTTGGAGTCTAACTATATTAAAATGTTTAAAGAAACCTGCCGACTTCCCTTGAAAGAAGATCCACTGGATTTTTAAACTCACCTAATGAATTTTTATTCACATTGGAGATATTCACTCCTGAGTGCTGAACACGCCGATTATCAGTTTCCCCGTGGTAGACTCGAGTACCGGTTGCCACGAATGGTTCTTGATTGGTATTGACACTCCGACAGTATTCAGCTCACATACGGTTCAGTATGTCAAGACTTGATCGCAGTCTTAAGGCATAAAGCTAGAAACCTGTTATCCTACTCCAGCGACTACCCGTACACTCCTTGGCAATGATAGTCAGATTCACAGATGAAATATGATAACACACTCAAGAGTATTCTCATGAAGCAGGCCCTTGTGGTTGGCTTGAAAATGCTGCACAGAAAGTTCGTCCATTTTTCTTATTAGTGTTATGGACACTTAGTCATACACATTTGTAATTCTACTGCATTTTTTGGTCAAACTATTGCAAAACGTCAATAGACCTGGATGCCAGTCTTGTTGGAGCTCATGAGATGTGTGTATCATTGTCATGTTCATAAAACATGAGTAGTATTAACAGAGAAAAGTGACAGGTTTTTCATGTGTAGCTGTTTAATCGTGCTTGAATCTAAGTCAATAATACAGTGGTTAGCACAGTTATTTCAACCGAACCTGGACCGTAGTTGAAATCCCATTTCCTTCAAGGATAACACGCATTAGGGATTAACTCCAACAAAAGGAAACCGGAGTCAAGGGATTGTTTTAGGAAAGCCTTACTGGAACGTTCGTCTGACAGCGAAACTTACATGATCCACAGAAAAAACGTTAGCTCATCTCTTTACTGTCGCAAATGAAGTAATTCTATTCTTGCTGTCCCTCACTCAAAATAGAACATACTTTCGATTCGTAACTTTTTGGTGGGAATACTCCATTGGGATTTCACCCTTAAACCAGCCAATACGTACGGGATCCAAATTGTACGTAAACCACATAAACCCTATATAAGCAGCACAAATGAACGAGGTAAGAATGTTTATACTTCTCTCGGGTGTTGAGACACCTAACTAAAGTGGCCGTTGACTACAACAGGCTAAAGACGAAATAACTTAAAACCACGTTGGTCACTACTGGTTGTTGAGTTCTGGCTACTATTATGTGGTTAAACAATGGTCCCTAAGAACGATCTCCACTTACGATGGATAGCCGGAAATGTTTCTCTTGGGCAGTAGGCCCTTGTTCGGGAGGAGCTTCATATGTATTTCATTCGGACCAAAACAAGTACGATGGACCAAACAGGAAGGGTCTTCAAATGGAGAGTAACCTTGTCAGGAAAGATCACCCATATATATTTTCCTATAAGGCAGTTTACAAACGCGAGTAGAAATATGTCCCTTTTCAAACCAACACCCAGCAGAAACTCACAGAAGTTCCGAAAAATGTCCTTCTTTTACATCAAACTGAAATACCCGACTTAAAACAGAAGCAGCCACCTGATCTGTAAATACCAAATTCTCATTCTGAGAAGGCCTGGTTGAGAAGACTGTTCCTTAACACTTGTGTACCAGCTGAGTTCGTCCCTGGCATACGGCCGTGTTTTATAAATGAAGCTTTCGCGCTATTCAGGTGGACCATTTTACGACCAACTGGTTTCTAAAAATTCGTGTCTCAGCATTGTATACATCTATACAACTGCACAGCTACCCCCATTTTTTAGTTATCATTATTAAATTACCAAGTCAACAGTGTTAATTTTCGGCGTCAATTGAACAACTTTTGTTGGGAAGCAATCAAACACTTGTTTGATCAGACTACAAAAAGTTGCAGGTGAAATAAGACAAACAGATACGACAGACTTTTACCGTCAATCCACATTGGTGTGCCATCATGCTGAACCAGTTATTCGATCATGCAGATTATGGGAGTTCCGATAACTAAATGTACGTTATCGCTAGTGAGAATCACAGCTGTATTGCACCTTGCTGGTTAACTCAACGTAAACTCGTCCACCTAGAGCCCAGCCCCATGTGACTAACAACTCGTTTCACATTTGCTCTGTCCACATCATGCGATGAGACGGTGGACTGCCCGGTGTGGAATAAAGCTGAGTGTGGAGTTACCAGTGCAGCTTAGCGTGAGAGGGATTGTCAGAAGACTGTGGGGGTCTAGAGATCACGTCGAATATCATTTCACCGTTTCAGATGACCTCATGCAGGCGACAAGAAGGGAATGACGAACAGGTTTATTATGATAACAGCCCAAAATTACTAATATCTATCGACAGAACAAGACATTTATCAAACCTCTCGTCGTTAACTAGCCTCAGAACAACCCAAGGTCTCCATGAAAGTTGTTTAGTGAAAGTTTAGTGAATTTTCACAGTAGGATTTTAGAGTAATGAATAAGACCACATCGTTGTACCGGCGATCAACAAAATAGGACTTCAGATAAGCCTAAGTGCATGTTTCTCGGACCCATCTGCTGCACTCTGTTCGCTTCGTTGACGAGAAAGATTCATTCTTGACGGTTTTGGAGCAAAATACACCACCACACGGTCCTCCTACGAAGAAATCGTGTTCTAACTGAGGCACTAGCAATATGCACTCGGTACAGTACGGTCGGCAATTTCAATCATTGAATTGGGTAATCTGAACTTACAGAACCATAACCAAAGCGCTGACTTCCATAGTAAGACACTGACCTAATTCATTGGCTACTTCAAATATTCATACTAACAGAATAATAGAATTTCAGAGTAGAAAAAAGCACCAATTCATTCGTTTTATGCAATGAGCGTGCTACCATGAATGTGGGTTTTTGACTGGCTGGTGATGTTAATCGCAAACCACAGGACATCTGTGGAGCTGGTTAGTTTCTCAGGCTCACGAAGGCACCAGAAGTACTCCTAGATGATCAGCCCAGTAGTTATTTTGAAGCGCGTATTAGTTTGACTTTTAACGTACTATATTCCTATGACAGATACATACCAAATCGATGTTCGGAAGTACTGAGGTGGGGCTTTAGATGTTGTATTAATCTTCTGCGGAACTACAGCGTGTTTGACATCCGTGTAGTTTCATCGCAATGATTTTGTGTGTACTGTATTTTCTACAGAGGCCATTCAAACAAAATTCAGCCCGCTGTTTGTTTGTCGCTAAATATAACTGGTATGGGCTTGATAACCAAAAAAGTTTTACTAACAGATTTTATGTTTATACAACCTTTTCGTTGGATATAGTTCGACATGCACTGACAAATCCGTGTTTCACAAAACAACACTTCGAGGACAGTTGATACTGTGCAAGTGAACAGTAGACGAATGTTTTCTGTGTGCATACCTTCTCATAATAAAGTCGCTTGGAGTTTAATCCAAATCTCTACTATACAGTGCTAATTCTACGTGCAGCCTTGACAATCCTTTAGTGCAAAGTGAGGAATCAAATACGCACCTTGAAGTGAGATCATAATAATTTTGGTGAGACCTGTTGTAGGAAGCTTAAGATGTCCTAGTGGGATTGGTTACTGACACGAAGGCTGAAAAGTGATTCCATAAGTGGTTTCACTTTGGACTATCTCAGTACTATTATATGGTGACGACACTAAAAGACTGTAAATAACACATGGCATTACTAAAATGTAAATGCTTCAAAACCATCCTCACCTAAGGTATTGCTGAACACAATGTACAAGCTTCTGTCTAACTCTTTCAAAAGTAACCTGATGCACTGTCGTCAATCGATTCATTCTACGAGGCGAAAACCGAGCTACAATCATCTGTGAGCAAGAACTCGGAACGATCATCCCAGAAAATCCCCACTTGTCTTTTGACTGTGTTTCGACAATGGAACTTTTCTGGGGGGCTGTTTCAATTTCAAGTCCACCTCATTGGTATATCTTCTTCCTTTCAACATTGTCGACAGTATCAAATAAGGTATGCAGCTGGCTGAGATAATACAGTGTGCGACAGAAAAGATTATGCTAAGTCTTTGTTCAAATCCTTACTTGAAATGAGTTGGAAAATGGGTCATCTGCGCACGTACATCGACAAGACAAAAACGGTTGGTACATCAACTCTCGCCAACTCTAAAGCAAACAGTTAGGCATAGTCCGAATCTCCACCTCCGTAGCTGTTAGCTAAATCCACAACGCGTAATGGGTCGCCTGGAATACATCCAACATTATTTTGGCATTAAACGTGTGTACATCTTGAGAAAAACTGTGTGGAACTACCTTAACAGTGTAGTCCGATAGAAGATTTGACGCATAAATTCATGACGCCACACCTTGTCATCAAGCACGGTGACAATCTGGACAACGTCAGACTGATATACGATCTCTATTACTGACTCTGACAAGGCACTGCCCGCTACAGTACATGCATTTTAGGGGTGGATACTCAAGTTTCATTCTACACTCTAATCTCGTCTTATCTTTTTGTTACTCATAGTCATTCTAGTTCCGTTGCCAACATTCTTCTGTACATTCCCCCTTCTTTTACTGTCCATTTGCTTATCGCCTTCCCAAACAGTGTCAAATGTACTAGAACACAGTGGGTCTAACCCCTCTAAACTGTAAAGCTCCGATCACTCCAATGGTGTTCACCTGGCTTGTCCACACGATGTCCAAACTTGCGGTAAACCGCTGGTTTGAGAATACTACCTAAAAACAGCTATTCCACACATTCAGCCCCTCGTGGTAATTACTGGTTGGAGTTAGTCAAGTGACGGACAATGCCTAATAAATGTTTATCAATAATCTCACTTAGCTCATTTTGAGCGATAGTCAGGTTGTTCGGCGGATAAGAGTCGCTATTTGTGCTATGAAAGTTCCAAGTCCGAATGAAATTTGCTGGTCGAACGTGGGAGAGACAGGTTTGAGAACATGTAATGGAGAGCACTGACACAAATTCTAGAACACAACAACCCTTTCGAAAATACAAATCAAAAGAATTTTTTAAGTTGCACCTAACTCATTCAGATGTGTAGCTGATTGACTTCCAAATAGATTATCTTAGGTTCTTAGACACCCAGATTAAAATATTCAGGGTAGTCTAGGCTGATATCTGCAGCTTAGTTTCACTACCCTTAAAGACATTTTGCAGAGGCTAACAAGGAACAGGCGTAAGAATCATTTGGCACACACGAAAGAGTATTGTTGAGTAGTCCGAAATTTGGTTGACATAAAGTGAACGCTGCTCACAGGTAACCGCAAATTTCGCGTTTGCGTAGATATTTCTGCCCACCGTTTTCAAAAGAACCACTTGATTCGGGTTTTGCACTTGCTAGAGCGCATCAGTAGCTCACTGTTCTTGCATCACGAAGGCTTAAACTCCTATCTAGGGCATCCGGAGTTCAGTTTTTTAACAACCGCACTGTTCTTCTCAACAAAGACCGCTAAACAGGACGATCTAAAGACCCAGCTACATTCGCATCTAATCAATTCTCAGGCTGTCCGGTTGTGAACAGATCGTTAAATAAACGACATCCACATATGACAAACAATGAGTACAAACCAAAATGCAAAATTAAGGATCCCACCGATTGTTTCTGATGTAACCCTACCCAATCGAGGAACTTAGATCTCTTGTTTTCTAACAATACTGTTCAGACTGTGTGCTGGAAGATGAATATAATAGAATCGAGTGATACTCTTGTGAATCAAATACGTGCCGTTTATCGCAGTGTATCTTTTGCGGCAGCACATGCCTGTCTTGTTTGGTTGTACAGGCTACTATCAGTTTGCTGGCTGTTTCAATGTATGTGGCCCTTTTTGCGAGATTGTTGTGAAGCCTGCTGTTCGGAGTCCTGTGCTTCCCACAGCCCGTCCACAGTTACATCAAATCATTGTCGGTATAACTAGTTGATGAGCATATTCTTCAGTAACTCTTAGATTATCAACCAGGTAGCATAGTGGAGCATCTTACTATTTTACCTAATCAGTAGTAATCTATTATCTACAGGTCCCTGAAGTTTACCATTTCATAATAGATGATGCAGTGGAGTGTTTTTGTTGCTCCCACTGTCAGTCGATAGGGCAACGTGTTTCGGTTTACTTTCATTCAAATGCAACCGGTCACCTTCTTCAAGGAATACTAGACAGTAAAAATATGGGCACAACACATTTAAAACAAAGACAAAGTTAGTATAAATGTCCTCTAGTGTTTACATTTTCTAGTGAACTAATGAGAAAAGTATGGCTGTAACATAAAGTAATCTACTTCCAACGTGATTCAGAATAAGAATTAAGTAGATTCGTGGTGGAGGGTTGCTGTATATATATATATATATATATATATATATATATATANTATTACAACTTGCTCGTAACGTTGTGTTATTCCCAATCTGTTTATCAATAACACGTGAAGCTGCCTAAACGTGTGTAACTTATATGGCCGCAACACAACGATGTGTTTTTCATGTGACTGAACCATAAGCTGGTCACTTATAATGCACGACCGATCCGTATTCCTATTTTGTCTGAACAGTATACGTGTTTCTACCAACCAAACATCCACTCCCATCTGGTAGCAATTTTTGCATACAAGTAAACGGTCCCACTGACCCGCTTATAAAACGTACTGGATTAGTTTCTTTTTTGTGAGGGCCCATTGATCGCGCACAACCCAGTTGGTACTACAGGTCAACCTTCGGTCGTTGTATTTGTGAGACCAAAGTGTGTTGACTACTATCCGGATGAAACCAAGTTGATCCGGTGAATTTTCCAAGCCATCCGTAATCCACCGACTAATGCTGGCCCTCGCAGATCTTCCCTTATTGGACACAATGGTAGTACTGTTTGTGCCAGTGGACAATCCGGTGAGCATAGTAACGGTTAGGAACACAGAGCCGTTTGAGTAGTCGATGTTCCTTAGAACACTTAAAAACCGTTGATTGCAGGAAAAGTAATGGTTTCCAGGGATTTTCAAATTAGACCGATCAAACTCATTCACCGCTATCGCGAGTTAAAGTTTTTTCATATTTTCCAAGATTTTCGGGTGTTCTAATACACAATAGTTTTAATTATTAAGTCATAATCTGACATATTTGCACCCACAATTCTGGAGTTTATGTGAATTCGAAAAGTGTTGATGGAAGCAACGCGGGAAAGTATCACCGCCAGTTTTGAACCTGTTCATATGATGTACTGTGAGATAAATGTTGAACAGACATTTTTCATCCTCACTAACGGTGCTATTCTCATTGCTTCCAAAATTCACGTGAAAACGCACGAAGAAAGTCTTCAAGTAGAAACAGCCCAGTCAAACAGAAGCTTTTACAAAGTAAGGAAGAGAGAAGTCTTTGTGAACAAAAGAAGAAAAGTTGGCTGGGGCTTGTAATTGGCCCAGACACTTTTAGGAAGAACTCCTACCATAGAGTCTTCGGACCAAACCCGGCTTACTCATGCAGTGACTTCGGGGTGGAACATCACTTGCATAAATCCGGTGGTGAGCAATCCCCACAAATCATTCTGACATGCTAAAATCGGTTGTGTACCCGACTGTGTGAACCACTCAGCAATAATGCATTCCTCGAATCACTCAAAACCAACGCTGACCAGACAATCTCAAGGACAGATGTGAGTGGGCAAAGTACATCGGGTATAGTCGCTTAGACCCAGGGCACTTGGAGTTGTTAGGTCAGGTGACGCAATGGCTATACAACATAAAGGTCCAACTGCCGGAAGAACAAAGATGTAAATCATGTTCGGTAAATCGTTAGAGCATCTTTAAACGATAACCAACAAAATGTCATTTAACTAAGTATAAACTTCATCTCGGATTTCCCTTTTTACTTTGAGTCTCAGTCCAGATAATGACTTCCTGGTGGTCCCGAGTTCTTAAGACCAACTCCTCGTTATTTGGTTTCTGTGTAAGTCTTGCTGTACTGTTTCACGGCAGTAACTGTGCGATGATGTAACGCCAACTAGCCTATTGTTGGATTCCCGTAGTTTAGTCAGGTCTGTGAATTGTCATCATTGCTGGTTAAATACTGTATCCTTCATCGCTGTTTGATGAATGAGAATGAGTCACAGCAAGCTGTAAACGAAAGTTACAAGATGGCGTACTTGCTTCTAGTGGGTTTTCAGTAATTTAAGATACCAAGAACAATCTGGATGAAATCCCTATATTAGTCGGGAGCACATACCTGCCCTGGCAATTCTGGTAGTTATCTTAACATTTTCTGTAATATCGTCATGTCGACGAAGCTTGCCGAAAGTAGTGTTATTCCCCATATCGAATCTTTCTACCGAAGAAAACACTTAAATTGTAATGTTTTGGTCCTGTGTATGTTATGGTTTGATCGATTCATTAACCAAATCCTGTTTACGGCTAGTGTGGTAAGATCAGAGAATAGGTCTAAGGTAGACGGCACAGTATTCAGCATTTTTCAACATTTCCCTGGATTTCGTTCCTTTGATTGCAGTAAATAAGTCGACTGCAATTATCTACCTGAATAGCTATGCACATTTTGGCCAACTGAAATTGGAAAATCTGGTCGACTTACCCGAGTCCCATTGTTCAACTTGTCTTGGGTCATCTGAATCGTACGAATATCAAGAAGACTTTCTGTGGAGTGGCTTACCACAGAGCCTGAGGGCCATTCGTTCTCGGTTATTTTGATACATTGCTTGTCCGTATCCACATCCATTCCCACCACTTCCGGGTGATGATCTGGTTCGGTTAAAGGGTCACTGAGCGTTCCTTTCGGGGGTCCGAGTTCTTCTTGAAGACCGAACATAAAATGCTCGTTCGTTAGTCTGTGCTGAGACAGAAATGGTACTGATCCGATATCATCTTCCCGGTTCTGAGTATAGACCAAAGGTGAACCATCAGGCGTGGAAGATGAGTTGTTATCTTCTAGCGTCAATAACCGCCTGCTTGTGTCTTCTGGATTAGGGCTGTTCTCTCTAATTGCTGGACAGGATTTCTTATGGTAATAGTAGGAGGCACCCCAACGATAGCGTTTGGAGCAACCGGGACACTGATATTTACCCTCCGTACTATGCTTCCCTTCAACATGCTGTTTGAGAGACAGCCTTGAGCTGAATTCTTTTCCACATTGTGAACACGATTTGGGTGTTGCCGTTCCGTTGCTTATTGATGGACTTGCAGGTGGATACTCGGTACTGTCACAAGAGGTCTCCATAAGGCCAGGGCACTGAAAGCCGGCAGCAGCCGCAGCGTTAGCTAACGCCGTGGCCATCACTGCCATCAAAGAGCCTGATGAAGTAATTATCTCTCGAGGATAAGTGTTCTCCACCTGGTCCGCTGAATGGGGAAGGTGTGAAAAGAACACATTTTTGGCGACGCTAGGGTCCGCTGGCAGCTGACCACTTTTTTCTTGGGATCCAAACTCACTAATTTCTGTCCCCATTTTGGGTGGTCTGTCACAGCGTGAATCATCATCACTGTCTTTGGAAGAGTCGTTCTGATGCACAGCCTTCTCTTTCTCACTGTCTAGCTTGTCTGAAATGCTTTGCAGATCCGGAAAACTGAGGGAGGATGGTTTGCTATTAAACCTGTGGGTGAAATCAACCGGGCCCATAAATTCATTCAAAATACGACTGTTGGATTGGGACGAACGATCCTCCATACCCTCGGTTGAGTTGTCCAACTGGTCCGGTTTCACTTCTTGATTAAGAAACTTTTGCTGCATCACCGCATGAATTGCTGCAGTCATGGCTGAAGAGAACATAGTAGCAACCGACAAATCCGTGTCTGAATTGTGTTGTGTCTTGTGTGTTGTCAGGGTGGTCACTGTGGTTGCCTCGGGTTTCGATCGCATTGACTCACTGGTGGATTCAGACCGCTTGACAGTTTTGTCCATTCCAAATTTTAAGTCATCTGGGCTTGGCGCCGGTAGAAATGGAAACGGTAGTAAACCAGGTGAAAAAATGTTATGAACGGTTGACACTGTGTCCGGCTTTTTGCCTGCTCCTATACTTGCAATTTTTTGTAGTCCACTGCAGTTTGACAGATGATGCAGATAGGCTGGTAGCTCGTTAAACCGATGTCCGCATACACATGGTAACTGATTAGTGGAAGACTGACACTGCTGTATTTCAGATTGGCTCGAGGAAGTCTTAACTGTTGGCGACTGGTGGTGGAACTGTTGTGAATCGTGCGTAGATGAGACTGTAGTGTGAAGCGTAGTGGGATTAACGAGATTGTTATGTGGCGTTAGAAATGGCGGAAAGAAGCCAGTGTTCAAGAATGTTGAATTGGGCACAAACTGATGCGTTACGTTGTTGACTGGTACATGAGCCGGGGACATGAGTGAACCAAATCCTGTCGTAGAACTGTACGGGCTAGTCAGCCCGAGTGGTGGTGGGATAGATGGAAACGGAAGTCGCATGCCCATCGCAGCAGCTAATGCTGCAATCCCCATGGAATCAGAGCCACAGTACTGGACATTGGGGGCGGTAGCTGAGGCGGCAACTGAAGGGTTGATGTCCGTTAGGTGTGAAGCAAAAAACATGTCTGAAGTGAATGCATATGGTTGTGGTAACGACGGAAATGGACTCGACGAAGATGTGCCCGATCTGTTCATTGTTCCTGTAGACATGCTGGCGTTGGAGTGAGTGTTTGCAGCGGCGAAAAAATGTGTTGTTGAACCAGGAGGGAATGAAAATGATAGATCCGATGCGTGTGCACCTAGATTGCGTGTGTTAGTCACGGGCATCGTAACTGGGTGATTGTCTGGACTAGCGTCGGCTGTGGTAGTTGGTGGCCTTTTCTTACAAGTACGTTGATGATGATAAAAGACCGGCGGCCACCGGTATTTTTTTGCACAATATCTGCAAGTATATTTCGGTGGATAATGAATATGCATGTGTTGGTCTAACAATGCTTTAGATTTGAACGCTTTGATGCAGTGACAACATTTAAACGGCCTTGACAAATCAGTCGTGCTAGAGGTCGTTTCCATCCCAGACTCTTTTAGGCCAACCGTACATTTCGGCTCGACGAGTTTGGGCAAAGGGCTGCGATGATTTAGCTTGCCATTTGTAGGTGACATGGTTGTTTGCGTTTGATTGGGTGAATAAGTCAAGTTAGTTGAAAAATAGGAACCAAGGGAGCTGGAGTAGGATTGGGCCTTGTTCATCGAAGCTAATCCGACTGATGGCAAGAATCCCAAGGGAAAACGCGGGGTTACAGCTACGCCTACCTCGGGCCGTTTCGGGGTAAAGGACACTGGCAAATTTTCACTTGGGTTAAGCATTGGACACGTGGGTTGTGGCTTCCAGTTATTCGCTTGTGAAGCCATACCGTTGAGCACAGAAGAATATGGAAACACGCGCGGCCTTTTTGCCGAATCACACGAACTTGATTTGCGCGAAAGGGTTGGTTGAGAGAACTGCGGTGATATTTGAGCACAATTAGGGAAATGGTTGAGCAAGTCAGTTGGCGTTGGGAATCCGATCTTCCCACAACCTGTGCAGCTGAGATGCCTCGGAGCGGATACCGCATGAGTTCCGGGTAACCACTCGGGACTCTTTGATGTGAGTATTGTGCGTTCGTGAACATCATCAATATCGTTTAGCTGGTTCGCCTGGGGTACTTTTGAGATCAATTGCGATACAGAATCGGACAGTTCACCATATCTCTTAGTACAACTGAGCTGATGTTTCAATAATTTTGGAAGCCAGCTGTAAACCTCCCCGCATTTACAGGTAAAAGTACCGTCTAACGCATGGATACTTTCAAAATGTTCGTACATCTGTAATCGTGTCGTGCCCATAAACTTGCACTCGGAGCAAATAAGTGGATGGATTTCGGCTATGCACTGGGCCATATTTAAATCGGTTGTACGTACAGAAAGATCTAACGCTAAATGGATGCCGGAAGATGATCTCACCGTGTTATCTTCTGTGGAACTGTTGGATGAATCCATTTTCGCATCACCATCTGCTCCGGTCGAAGCGGTAGGGAGTGACGGCAGTGGTTTCTCCTCCGTCCATTCAGTCGGAGTGGATGACGCGACCGCCGCAGCTGCTTCTGCAAAACTGGCTGCTGTGCGTGCGAATTCATTACATTGACGGGCGTGCCCAACAAACCTCGTCGCATCCGAGAATCTCAGACCACACGGACAGGGTAAAACGTTCACCGCGGAAGGCACATCATTGTGTGGACTAGGCGAAGCCAAGTCTGAAAGAACCAAACGGCTCCTCTGGTTTGGACTGGGTGAGCCAGAATGATGTAGACCTGTTGCACAATCGGCAGCGGATAACTGGGGCTCTGATATTTCGTCATTTTTCATTGAACTGGCATTGATGTTTTGAATGGGGCTGTGTTGTATATCCTCCGATGTGTGCTTTGAGTCAGGTGAGAACGTAGTCCGGTTAGGGTTATTGGTCTGTGGACGCTGCATCGTGGAACATGCAACAGGGGCAGGTAAGAACGAGGTTGTTTGGTTCCCGTTTATCCCGTTTGACTCAGTTTTCATGAATATTGACTGATGTGGAATAGTTTGGCAGGCTTCAGTGAGGAAAGGAGAAACCACAGACATCTGGTCGTTTGTAAGGTGCTCGATATGCAAAAATGTTAAAGCGAGCAAGCAGCTAGTCCGTACACACCAGAGGATTGCGCATAACAGATATGAAATCAACTAATGTTCCATGTGCATGTCACAGTGGTTTTAACGGTATGAAAAATTTTTCTGGAGTGCGTTCAATTGTACGTGTGTACATATGTGCGCGTAAGCGAGTGTGTACCTGAGAGTGAGTGGGCGAGCGTACAGGCAAACACGTGCATTCAGAATGGATAAATGATGTGGTGAATACGATAGTCACAAATGAATAATCGTAACCTGTTTATCATGCTTCCCCTACACTCCTGACCAAACAAATTCGAGACCGGTAGAGAGAGCATGTCGTCGTACTGTCTACCCGTTTGATCGTTTGTCTACCCCTACCTACACTTTCAAGAGAACCACCCCCCTTCAATACCATTATCTAATCTGCCTACCCTTAACGCATAACCTACCAGCGTTGATCTATGAATTCGCGTATAATGTGGGCCTGAAAGTAATGCCTTAAGCCTGTGTGTAATCGTATGTCTGTATGCACACGGTAGGATGGATTTGGATACGCGCAGGCACACGCACAAATGTAAGTTCCATCCGCGTCCGCTAGTTCAGTGTCTGTCCGCTAGCCTGTGCGTAGCGTACTTTCGCGAACACTCACGCACGCACTGTGCACCATACGGTTGAATAGACTTCGTTTCGTTGTGAGCCAGACATATGACACAATGTCTTACTCCAATGCCAGATGGTAAGACCTAACAGTTCTCTTCCTAGCCTGTTACAATCAGCCTAACTATCCAATTACTACACTTAAACATGAATTCCCCCTACCCTCGAACTATGTAGGGGCCTCTCCAGCGGGCTCATTTGTGACCATAGTTTTGTAGTCCAGGGGCAAAAAGACCGGACTGACTAGAACAAACGTACCAATCAAGCACGCCACTCTATTCCAAATGTTATCGGTACCGGGGTCATCATTTTGTTTCTCCTCTTTATGTGGTTACACTTCTGTCGGGACTGACAGATTCCAGTGTGCACTATTGACAGTTCACGTTTGATAAATGAATCGTTATGGTTACTGTGATAGTGTTCAAAGTGAATCGAGCAAAGTCAACGGTACTTTTGTTTACCTCGAAAGATGAATTTTCGTTTTTTCCCCGTTCATCTCTAAACGAAGGAACTAGGCTGAACCTACAAAATATCGATAATTAATACATTAACACTAATAATAGTACAGTAGTGGATGATTTGATGAAAAACCACATTTAACACCAGGTTTGTCGATTTGAGTTAATAAGCAGTAACTGTGATTTCTGTCGAGACGTTCGGGCAATCTGATTGTTACCCACATATGAAAGTGGCTGTATTTGTGAACGACACTTCAGTCAACATGTGTTTCCCGGTGAAAGTTTGGCCGGAGCTTTATTCTTGTTCATGGCAAGGTTGTGTAATACTGACATGTTTCCATAACAGCGAAACTCGAAGTGGGCTGTCTGAAGAGGTTACCTGGATGTAAAAATTGCAAGTAGATGTAAATAATGTTCAGTTTAAAATTTAGAAGTACGATTAATTTATTCCCGTAAGCAATGAAAGAATATGAAGGGTGGGTTTGTGTTGAATCCAAACAAAATCAGGAGTGATTGACGAGGAGGAATTCACGATATGCCCTAATGAATGTCCTTACTTGAAGTTAATTGAAGACATGAAGATGTATTTAGAAAAATTCTTGTTGAGTGGTCGAATTATGTGGGGTTGGACTAGGGTTCTAATTGTTTCGTACTCACCGGAAGGATGAGAAACTACACAACCAACAAACTGTCCACAAGAAATCCCACCGTAACGTGTAACGTTTTTTATATAGATCTAACGAATGCTGTAGTATCTCTAGACAATATTACCGACAAAATAAAATATGATCAGTATATCCTGTCGGAAATGACCCACTGACAAATTATCGCATTAAATTTTGTGAGACGGCGAGAAACTTAAGGTATCCGGTATGGAAAAACATAATTTAGACTTTGACGCAAACTTCAATGCATGGTGAAAACGCGTTCCCCTATCATTCGCAGTATTTCACTGAAATGGAACAGAGGCAAGTGTTCATTTGTTGCATGAGTAGTTAAGCACATGTCAAGATGCTGCTTATAATGAGTGTCTCAAATGGGAGGTACACCAAGTTGATATATGCAGATGTGATAAGATGGAACAGGTTGATTGTGACATGACTGATGGTTCTGACAAACCGTTCAGTAAAACAAATGAAGACAACAGAGGTAGATGTTTGATGTGTACCGCGAGATAACCCGAACTTCTATTCTTAAAAAATCGGTGTAGTTATCAAGATAAATCTGATGGCCATTCTTTTGAATTCTGTGACCTCGATCCCAACCGGATTGTCTGTTTTCACAGCTGAACCAGGTCATTCTCAAACTGTCGCCTTCTGTCAATAGAATATTACGGTTTATTTAACGTTACCGGACTTTCCGAAGCAAAAACCGTCTACTCAATGTCTTTTCAACGGTGGCGCGACTTATTGGATTAGTTAGTTTACAGCCTTGGTCAAATCAACTTGAGTAAAGGGCGTGCCAATCTCTCTGGAAGATGATAATCGTTAAAATGGGGATGAAAACTCTAATACCATAGGTGTAGTTGGTGATTGCAGTTCAACGATTTATGGATCCCGCTTTGCAATTAATCTCGGAATAGTTTAACTATTTTTGTGGAAACCGAACCTAACAAGGAATAACGGGAGAACCTTAGAAAAGAAAGGAACAAATGAGAGAGTAATCCGAAAACAAATGCAGCTAAACCTTTTCATGTGATTATTCACTCGTGCCAATTTTGAAGCCAGTGACGTAGTGGTCAACATAGTTGTCTCATGTAAGCATGGCCAGAATTTCTAGTCCCGATGTTGGAAAGAATGTGCATTACAGATGAGCTCTAACATAAGCGAAATCCAAATATGGTGCTTCTTTTCGAAAGGGGCTAGTTGGAAAGTTTACGAGAATGCGATATTTGAATTTAATTGAGTGATGTTCAGTTGATATCAACCAAATACTCTACTGTGTATCAGAAATGAACATTCAAAGATGTAAGAATTCAACTTAACAGAATGAGTTGCTTCACGCCCAAGTTTGGAGTAAAAGCGAGTCATAATATGAAAGCAGAATGATCAAAAACTAGTTATAACATAAACATTGATAAGAACTAAAAAAAGAACAAGACAAAGGCTTTAGGAAGATTCAACGAAAAGCATGGTAGCCCGCTAAACCATCAGTACACCCATTAGGAATACACAAAATCAATAGTAATTCAAACAATTAGGGACAGAAAGAAGCAAAGAATCTTAAGAAGGAGGATATGGTGTACTCGGTTTTTAGTTTTGGCAAAAGCGGTGTTAACAAAAGTATACCTAATTATTTGTCGAACTGATGTATCAAGCTGATGACACCCAGGTATAATAGACAACTATTAGGGTGTGTGTATTGTTCTGCTACCCTGCGGTCTATTTCAAATATTCACCCATTTGTGTAAAATGCCTTATGTTTTGCTTTTAGTTGTTGCGTCGAATCTCGATCGATACCTGTTCGGACTCCTCTAGTCGGTTTCCTAACTTAGTACGTAACACCCTTAGGTCAACTAATGCACAGTTCACCACTGGTTGAATATATAGGACGTACCAGTGGAAGCATGTACACTAGTGTGTTAAGTCTCAGTCCGACGGTCACCAACTAAGTCTTTTAAACGAGGAGAAGCAGCTCGGTTTCGTCACGTAGAATTCAGAAGGTACAGCAGCACCAACCGGAATATTTCAGTGTGAACCACCTGTTCATTGATAACCGAGAGCGCATACACCACCAAGGAAGGGGATCTTTGTTGATCTAGAAAAAAATGACACTTTTGGAAAATCACCGTTAACAGTGTTGCCGCTTTTGTCCAGAAATGTTCCAAACAGTCATCATAAATGACAAATATATTTCGAACTGTACAATTATGCTTATCTAGAGCTATGCTTATCTAGAGTAGTTGTTGTTGTCACACAGATCTGCATTTTACTGCAACTGTCATTACGATGTAGATTAAAGAGGTGCACACTGTCCACCAACGTGGACAAGAGCCACTTGTATTAATTAATGGTTTACTGAGGATGTTTTAAGTAAGGTTTGGCTACTAGTTCTGCCAGGTCTATGAATGTCTCCGTTCCATTTCTTTCCAACGGTACAATGAAAATTCGCGTGTACTCTCTCTTCCGTTTGCTAACGTCACAGCTGTGAAATGGAACCAACCATATAAACCATTATTTACCATTGTACCAACGAATAAAACGACCATTTCTGTCTTCCAGTTCACCGTACTAAGTATACCTAAATGAGCGTAGGGTATGCACCCAAGTAAAAGTCTAACCTTGTAAACTTTATAAGTCTCAAAATTATACGGAGCACAATAATCTTTTAACATATTTCAACAAGTTCAGACACTGTTGACTCATCTGTTGATCCACAGACCCAGTGATAAATCACACTTTGATTGCTGTCAATAACATTTTACCTCGGGGGTTCTCTTTTACCATACAACCATAGCTTCCCTGGATAAAAACATGTAAGGCTTCTGGAACCGCAGTAATACTGTCAGCAGACTCGGCGGAGATCGATCTTGCGGAAGCTGGTGTTGGGCAGTGCCTTGTTTTTCTCTTTTGAAACGACGTTGATGAAAGAACTTTGGCTTGAACAAACGGACGTCTCTGACTGTATACATTCACCGCAACAGTCTGTAGGATACAACTCCTGCTGTCATATTCTCTCCCTTCTATTGGACAGATAACTAAGTGAACTATTTAAAATCCCCTAGTGTATAGGATTTTAGAGTATCATAAAATTTTGTCTACGCTTCCTAGATACGCACAGTTCTGTTTATCCCGATCGGTTGTCTAGCGAACACGATTCTATTTCCAGATCGTGTTCTATCTAACTGGATGTGTTTTATTCTATCTCACAAACTTAAATGTGGCTGCTGTTCAAATAAAATAAGAAAGCTATCAACATTTTTCCACCCAACCCCCCCCACCGCAGATTCATCTACATGAAATCTGTCAAGCTATTACTTTGTTGCTTCGTGCGTTCATCCATACCGGTTCATGTGTATTCCTGTAAAGTTCTCTGTGGGGCATTCGGTAGGACTGTCTACTTACATTTTCAAACATAACAGTGCTTTCTGTACAGTCCGGATCACTAGAGTTATTTGTAAGCACCTTATTGCTTGGGACATGTTCGTTTAGATAATATCCTCTTATCTAGCTCATTCGTTTTATCCTAAAAGTTTCAAGCGGATTTCAGCTATTCAACATCGCAGAATCGCTCACTGTGTAGCACAGCGGTTCTACCATTCACTGTCTAACAACTTTATCTGTTAACCATGACCTCCTTTGGACGAAGTTCTCCGAGAAACTGTCGTGCTGTTTTAATATATATTACGATCGTTGACTCGGCATTAATAGATGCCGGCTAAATGTTTGCCCTAGGGGTACACACCTTTCTCCTGACTGCACCTGACTTGGATTAATTTTATTGACTGTACTAAAATCTTGGTTTCAACTCACGCGTCATATGGGGGTTAGTTCCAGAAGCAACCGTCAGTGTAGGGGAGGGGATAGGGTGGTAAACCGTCGTTTGATGGGTCACGTGATTGCCCCGAGCAACGTCGGAGATGAACAAATCAATTCCTTTGACCCATTTGCTGGTTTACTAGTGTATACTAATCCTCTTGTGTGTGTGGAGGGTCTATGCGATAAGCTACTTGATATGCTGCTGCAAACAAGGTCAGCTGAGTAGTATTAGTTCTGTACGGAAGATTGAGTTCTAATCCGAAAACGAACAAGCTTTCACCATGAACTTCGGCGCCATCTGTTCCACTTCAGTAACCTTCTAATTATCAATGTGTGAACATGGAAACAAAATGAGACAATGTGAATTTTGTGGGAAGATGTCAGTAATAACTGAAACGTTCTGGATCACTACGGGGAACCATGATTTATACTAATTGAGTACTACTATCAGTCGGCATGTGAGTAAGAAAACTGGCAAGTGGATGAGCGCGCACATACGCACGAATAAAGAAACATGTTTAGATGGGAAAGCATTAAGGATCGACTAAATTTTGTGCATTGTCTGAGGTACATTAACAATTAAACAAACTGCCTAAAATCCCAACTAATCGGATTAGGCGCTTTCTACATTTTTAGTTCGATTATCGATTCTTGTGTACTGGAGGGTATTTCTGAGTTCGGAGTACAGATAAAGTGCGATACATGAGAACGGAGATCACTCCGCTCGTATGGCAGAGTACAAGGTTCCAACTCCTATCTTTTGATCAGAGTTAAATTACTTTAGTTTGTTTGCGGCTATCAAACTTCCCTATCTCCGACACCAATGAATTGAAGCATTTTCAGTTTATCCTCAATATGTGTAGAAGACAGTTAGGTATACGGGCGCACAGTGGTGGGATATCCATCGACCAAGCTGCCTAGCTTTGGAGTTTGTTAGGACACTTAGCACTGGAATGTTGTCGAATCAAATTTATATCTCCCGGACTACCTGAAAACCAAGTCCAAAAAGGCCAGTTCGATAATTCAGTGCTGGTGGTATCCGTTTCTACCTTAAGCTGTCACACTGTTCGAAGCCCCAAAAACTCTTGGGTGTACACGTCTTCATAAGTGGCGTGATATTCACCAGTTGTGAGTGTAGCCACACATCCCGCACCAATTGTAAACTTACATGAAAAAAGGTTGAGTAGAGCTGAGTTGAGCTGAGTTCTGAGTAGCCCAGCCGGCCAAGGTTGGTTAGCCAGACAACACGACGGTATCTTCGGGATACAAAAGTTGAGAAGACACAATGATAAGTTTCAAATTGGAAAAATACTGAAAGTACACATTGGTGTTTGTATATAGAATTAGGGAGACACGTGAATCTAAACAATAATGAAGAAACCTGACTAAATCTTCGTGGGAAAATGTATCAAAAAAGCTGAAGAAAAATGAGGTAAGCATGGATCCGTATACAAGATTTGTGGAAAGAAGAGCGAGTCACTCACCAAACAGCAGAGTTCGATGGTAACTAAGAATGGGAAATACACAGGCGAATTGGCCAGGTTGTGGATAATGTCCACCCAGTCCATTTGTTGGCTGTTCTGTGTGGATAGTTGGATAAGTTACCAGTCCAACCAGTGCACTCACGGTCCAATTCCTCGCAGCGCCACACGGTCGCATCGTCGCGACCGGTTACCAACCCCAGTTCTTTTGCGGATCGTGCCCTTGAGTTCATGATCGGACGCCTGCTCGGATCATACTCATCCAGGTTGCCCGATTCCTGGCTATTTCCTATCATTCTATGAGATGTATTTGATAATACACAGACCTTACCTGGACAAAATCTCTACGTCACCTCTGACGAAGAAGGCCGAAATAGAGAAAAACTTTGCCTCCATTAAAATCTATAATAAACGTGGCTACTGTGGTCGTGAATGACGTGATCATTCACTGCATGTCCTCTTCACTGTGCGTAAACAATGCATTTGCAAACAGTAGCATACAGATGTTCAAATTAGATAAACTTGTCGGAGCATCTAAAATGGGAATAATCAGATGATAACCCCTCGTGTGAAATTCAGGTTGAACGACGTCTTCTGAACTTCGAAGAATAGTTGCCAGTATTGCGGCTAGCTATAAATTGATTAAGGTCAAAACTGTAACACAAACTTGATTGTTTGGGGGCAAATCCAAAAGCGCCGGAGGTGGATTCATCTATGTGCCCCTACCCAACAGTCCAAATGAATCAGGGAATAAACCTGGAGAGCTAACCCTACGCAACACTGTCCACTGTGCTTCGCGGTCCGAAGAGTAAAACGCTTTGATGAAATCGATGGCTGTTTATGTTCGCGTCGACTTTTCTGCATCTGGTGACTGGCACTTCAAGTATACTGAGATTGGTCCGGAATCAGCACTACTCTTTGGGAACATTGGTTTCCCAAACGCCGACATACAGTCGGCTGCAATAGATTCCATCCCGAACCCTTCCAACAGAGCCAAACAAACTATTGCCTCAATATTTCTCCTCATTCTAACTGCTCCCTTTATCTTTGGATAAGAGTGAGATGAAGTCATCCTACGAGACTGCTTGACGTTCTCAGGTGCAGTGAACCACTTAGGACAAGTTACTTTCGAAAACAGGGCCACCGTAATTCAAAAGTTTCCGTATTTCCCTGCGGCTTTCGCGTTTCGAAGTTGTGCACTGCCCCAATGAACCTCTACTGGATCCCGGGAGGAGGGCAAGGAACTCTCTGTTCTATTAATGTGACTGGTTATCCATGGTCACCCAGTCAGCCGTAACAGGCCAGTTCAGTAGGCTGACAAACTGCTTGCACAAGATTCATATATGGTCTTCCTATTGTCTGTAAGATAAACTAAGGTCTCCTTACACTAGTGTTTTACTAAACTGAACAGATGAACCAAAGGCTGGCGTAAGAAAAACATAGAACTCCTTGTTTTTTCGCTAGTCATCATGACCTTGCATCAAACCAGTTTACCTTATCTACCAGCCGTCCTTGATTCTGCATAGCTTCTTAGTAAGTTAACTAGGAGCATGATGATCTGTGGTCTTCTTAACCTTATTGCTTGGGTCCATTGATTTCATACCCAATATTATTGTATCGTCGTCGAATTCGCGCACGATACCGATCGTTTCGACCACAGCTTCCATGATGTGTCTGTGAAAACACTGTCATATGCCATTCACGATAATGACTGCAGGAGCAACTTTGGGAGAAATGGTGACAGGGCTATGAAGAATCATCCTTATAATCTAGGTCTGCCAGTCGATTATCATCCAACCTTTATCACTGATCCACCGGTCCACAATAAACGTAATTACGATTGCAAATAAGAGGCTTGGTTCTGAATAACCTATGAGTCGTACTAAGTCCAGTCTGGTGCAACACTCGCGTGATTCGCATCTCACAAAATTCTTGCTGTCGAAGGATCAACAATGGTCCTGATAGTTTCGTAAGTGAGCTCATATCGTCCTGTCCCTAGTTTTCAACCGGAATCGGGTGTTTTTGACAACAGACTCATTGGTACTATACATACCCGTCACCATTTTTATCGGTTGATTGAATGCTGAGAAGTTCAAGCCTACCTAGCCAGACTGTTGATCATACTCAACAGGAATCGGTCTACCACTCCTCACTATCAAGCAGAGTATATCAAAGATTTGCTGATGGAACCAGTTCTTTTCGTCACCCATGTGGTACACGGTTGGGCCGTAAGCACCTGGGTAGTTAGCAAACCAACATCGACAGAACCACGGGCACCAAAACGCAGCTTAAGGGCTAGCGTCGTATGATTCATTTATCACTAATGAAGCAATACGGTCAACAGCAACGGAACAGACAATAGGCTTCCGATTATGTCACTTGTCGCATAGCCGAACCGGTAGGAGATTTAACGAATGTCCGCCTCTTGGAGCTTATCTTGACTTGTAAGCCCTGTAGACCTTCGGGCAACAGCACAAATGCCGTAGTGTCACAGATCCACTGTTGTCAGTACCACGCGGAGTTTTGTCATTCGACGCAGCATCCAACGCTGCGAGCCGGTACAATCTATGACCCGAGAGACAGTGTTTATCAGGTTGGATGTTCCGCAGTTAGTAGTTACATGTGCTTCCGCTCCTTTGTTCACATCTGAAGACTCAGTTAGGATGAATGTAGCAGACAGGACGATCCGGTTCATACTGTGCGACAGTAATAGCTCGTTTACTTCAGGTTACAGTGCTATTGTTTACATGGGTTTGAGACGCCAAGGCTTGGAAAGGAAACGGTTGAAGTTAGTAACCAAGGTCTGATTTTAAGCCCACACCGCAATGCACTGGGCAGATGACAATAAACTCAAAAGAACGCTGTGTGTCTGGAATAGAGGATCAGCCATAATCCAGCTTGCAACCTGGCGGATTAGGATATGCAGCTCACAAAACTTCGGGTCAAAAACCTAATCTTTATGGGCATCACTCAGTTTGGCTCAGACCGGCAAGTCATCCATATTTACATACCTTTGCCGTGGTCAAGGAGGAGAGATGTCAGGAAGCTATCTAAAGCATTTTTGTAACAGGAAGAAGGGGATTTCGTTTAATGACTGCGCTTAGTGGTCTCGGTGGTCATTACGTACAGGGCGGGATATCACAGCAGGATTCCTTTGATTTGGTGTCATATTTCACTTGGTTGGTTATATCATTGGCTAGAAATCGAGTGGGTGTAAAACAGTTTTCAGTGACCCACTTTGCGCGTGACCTGAGTGACAGTGCTCATCGTCCGCTACAAGCAACATTTCTTCTAGAATGAACCGGCTGCATCCGTGTCATTTGTACTTCAGTGAAAAAGCACACTGTACGTCTCATAACAAGAAAAGTGTGCTTGAATCATAAGTGTCAAGTATCAGTACATTCATACCAGTAACTAAAGTGTTGCTTATTTCAGCAGGTGGTTAATTCTTGTTGAGAGTTACCTGGGTTTTAGGTCCGGGTAAGCTCGTTAAATTAAGTAGCATAACTAGCATCACCACAAATTCTAGTATTAATGATAATGAATTACTCAAATTTCCTTTAAGGAGCATCGGTACAATGGCACTGGACGAAACACCGTCGACGCTTCATACTTTCAGATCACATGACGATAACCATAAGCGACAACGAGTGTGCTACTGACCACAAAAACATGGGAGAGGTCATGCATGTGAGTAGTTTATTCTGTTGCAAACCAAGGGAAAACCCAACCTTAATTACCACACCAAGTAAGAAAACTTGAGATATCAGTCAAAACATCTTTTGCCACATCTCTCACTATATCCTATAATTTCAAATGATAAATGAAGCATTCTGCCAATTACGCCATTCAGTGGACATTGTAATCAATATTTCAATAATTCAGATCGGAAGAGACTTACGAAATGCTACGGCAGTCTTAAACGGCAAAATAAATTGTTTCCACATCACTTGAATTCTGCATTTGTAGTCAATCACACACGTATCAAAACGTTTCACAAGATGTGACGACATCAGTGGAGATAGATAAACAACCATTTTCGTTTTGTACCCGAACACCTGAACACTGTTTCGGGAAAGAAGTCGGATTCTTGTCAAGTCTGCATATGAACATAGAATGCTTGTTGGGCTACATCTTCCTACGTAAACAATAAACATCCTCATCATCGAGAAACGGATCAACAGGGGCACATTCTTGGGCAGTTTTCATTGTTTCTTTATTTTCGTAGACATGAACGAGAGCGAAGCAGACCACTGCGGTTGGTGTTAGTGTGTGCTTGCGCCAGATCGTAGGAGAAGCTCTAGTTCAAATTTCACTCGACTTTCGTCCTTTTCTTTTTATCGCGCTGGATGTTTACTAGGTTATAGGTTAACTTATCCGTGAGGGGAACACGTTTGTGACCTATGTGGACATCCGTACGTTCAGCGTACATTCGGCCCAACTATCGCTCGAGAGTCTCGAGCCACTGATCTCCAACTGCAGTCAACTGACCTAACTAGCCCAATGTAATCCAAATAAAATGCATTTGAATGGATCTGCAAGATGCATTGGTAACACACGAGTACACTGTTGTGGATAACAGTATGCAGGGGACAGTACATAAGTAATTTCCCATTTTCTAGGTCAAACCAGGGAATGATAGGCAAGTAATCCCCAGATATTTAACTTTGTTTAATCCAGGTGGTAACCTAAACGTTCGGTCTGGGTGCGATCTAAGTTGTGAGTATAGTGTGGTATTAAAAATATCCAACGTCCAGAAACGGATGGACGAGGTTGAACGACCTTTGGAACTAACGGAAGCGGATCAAAGCAGAAAGAGGTTTATAGCGATTTTCGCGTTTTTATGGTGCTAGGTCGACGATTGTGTATGGATCCTTGAATGAATGTTGGCATGTACAGTATTCATAATGGTCATAATTGAGGTTATGTAATTGTGAATAGCTGAAGGTCAAAAGGATCAGGGATTTGATTTTGTCTGACCGAAGTCGTTAAGGTCCCACTTCTTGGAAATTGGAAAACGGGATGGAAGTTTGGTGAATTACAATTAATTTTAGGATGAAGATTCAATGTGGGTCCTGTTCATTGCAGATTCTTCATACCATTAGTGTACGGACTATCATATAACTAATACAAAGATTGCAATAAGCAGGTGAAGCGAAACACTAGATCGACCACACTTGATCGAACTAAGTTTTCAGTCAGCATGGTTTTCTGGTTCACTTTTCTTCCATTTACTACAATAAAGCGCTTTTTAACGGTTATGCAAAAAAAATTGATGACCCATAGCTTACAGTTTGCAATGATCATGTCTACAAAGCATCCAAAATCCAGGTGACTGTCAACCGGATTTCTGTGTACTGAGTGCAGCTTTTAATTTTCACTTGACATTTCATCTGGAACATACATGTTGTTGTCCAGCGTTGAATTAATAGTACAAACCAGTGTAACTGTAATCTCCCAAACTGTTATCAGCTATGATCACTGACTACTGAATATCTTTTCTGATGTCATAATGTGTTATCCCAGTAGAGTCCTGCAAATTCTGTAGAATCGAACAGCTTTGACGGGAATAACTTATAAACCTGACAGATATGTCCACATATGATAACATACACCTAGACCTTCATGAGAACGGGCGCGTTCACTGGAAAACGCAATACGTACAAACACGACAGAGAAAGAAGAAATGTTCGAGTGCGCTACACATCGTATTTTCGTTTGCTCAAATCATTCAGAAACAATTGGATTAGGTGATTCCTAATGATTTAATGAGCCTCAGCACAGGTTGTAATAATTCATAAACCATCCATCCATAGCGATTCGGTAAGTGGAGCAGCACCAACGAACCGGCGGTATTTGCTTCACGTGTATCAAGTGTACCGCTCTCGTGTGCACGCACACACACATGCACAGGCGTACACAAGCACACAGACGTAGGTGCACTGATTGCGTTTACTTACGTGAGGGGCGGGTTGGTGGGTGCCGCATTTCCATCAAGTTACGCATAATTATTACGGAGCCAAAAAATCACATACACGTGCACTCGGAGACAAGACATGCATTTATACATACGGAGTGCAAGCTGTTGCCTCCGGTGTAAACTGTTGCTGAATCTAGAGTCCCCTGGGTTACATACACGCACTCGGTCTTTCGACTAGGTAACAGGACCGTGATTCGGCACATGATTGTGTACATACCCAAGCATGCAGGCATGAACGAACAGAACGCACATTAGGTGCTTTTTTGCATGTGTAGGGTTGCCGTTTAATGATTTACGTACTGCCCGTTTCCGATTTTCCTCGACGAGCTTTCAAATGCTTGGTACTGCTACTGTCGCTTACGCTAGTGTGGTTGTTCCCGTTGGGGGTAGTGCTGTGTGTGTGTACTACGGCTCTAGTGCACAAACTTGCTGACATTCATGAGCACGCCGTGACTTCGATCGTCGAGTCAAAAACGAAGCAGCTTACGCAGCGTGATGAATCGATCAGTTCGAATCACACATGCACTACGAAAACACGTGTTCACCTTGCTTGCCACCGCAATTTAGCCTCCGAATTACGCGGAAGTTACATGTCGTTTGGCAACGACATTTCTCAGTTAATACTAAGGCCACTTGCGATAGTACAGCGTTGGTAGGGGCAAGGTTAGTTGTGTGCATTCGTTCTATGAATGGAACCAATAGACGGACAAGTGTATTGCCTATGGCATTCACTACTACTATTGATAGATTACATATAGGTGATGAGAGTTACCGTGAGGAAGGTCGCCTGCAGTGTGGACGGAGACAAACGGAGTTAAGGAAGTGGGTTAATCAGTTTGCTCATCATAATGTAAAACAGGTGAATAATTGTGAGTTTTAAAACAATGAACCCTCGGTTCAAACGCTGAGTAACAACACTAAGTAACTGGTGCACCACATTCATAAGGTACGTAGGGTTTTTGGAGTAGGAAATAAATTGGTCGAGCGGCAAGTCACCTTCTGCATGGAACAGGCAGCCCACACATTCCGTTAACCAAACATTGTTGGAAAGACAAATTTTGGTACCAAGTAAACGAAAGGTGAAGAACTAGCCTTCTTTTAATCCTATACGTATACCATTCACGCAGTTTGAGCATCAAGCTTCAAATAGTATAAATTTTGAAATCACCTCACCATCACGATGACTGAACATTGGCTTACCTACGTGAAGTTTAACATGAACGGTGATAGTATTAACAATGGTAAGTCTTTTACGTCACTAACACAGTTGACAAAGAGGATGTGGATACGAGAACGAACTCAAAAATGAGCTATCATGCTGTGACTACCAGCTGAGCCTCTCCGTCATGCATTTGCAACAATCGTTCGATGGCTAAATCCCATTGGATTTCATGAAGAGAAAAGACTGGTTCATTGATTGTTATTAACATAATGTCTACCTGTTTATTTGGGGTTAAACTGGAAATACACATCTAGTGACGAAAGTTGCTCCGGTCAGTTTGATGTATTGCATTCAGTGCGGCTGTTTTGCTTACATTGTTAACTACAGAAATCATAAAGTGAAATACCCAGAAATAGTTCGTTATAATTTTTTTGGAAATACTTCGGTTACAGTCATAAAAAGTGAAACGCAGCAATACTGTGACCAGTACAGTACAAATACTGTAGGTTCTACTCGTGCGTAGCCAGTCGGTTCAGCAGCAATCGATCGAGGTGGAAAATAATCGTGATAATCTGAATGGACAGTCAGCTGTGGCCGGAATTTTATTTTACTTTCTCAAACGAGCTCAAGTAAGACGGATGTGTGGAGTCAATAAGTTGCTTTTGCAATTCTAACCGGAATGTGTACAATCTACATATTTCTTTGGAAAGCTATTCTGACATTATTTTAAACACACTCCTATTTATGGACCAAGTTGACCCGTTCAGAAAGGGGTTGTTGGACAGGAGTGTACACTTACGTAAGTAATCTAACTGGAAAACATAACTAGTAATCAAGGTTAAAACACGTTAAATATCACCTGCCTCCCCAATTCCCACTAAGGAACATCATCCGGGATGTGCAGAGTGTTTATTCTGCTGTGGATCTTCCAGGAGGGAACAGTATTTCATCCCATTATATCAGATAGGTGTCAGTGCAATACGGTAAGTTAGACATGGCCACATTGTCGAACCCACTGAAGTAATCATGCGTACGTTACTGTTAGTGGAGTCTTTAGAAGGCTGTTCTTGATGTACCGACACAAGCTAGAACACTTCAGATGAGGAATACAGTCGAGGAACGTTAGCTTGAAACCCATTTTGCTGATTACGCAATCGTCTTAAAATGATGGAGGGTCATATGTCCAAGTAAATAATGACACATATATGTCGTTTGGACTGGACGCTTAAAGAAACAAAATGATTGGCGTTGCACCGTCTAATATTTGTTATCACCTATTAATGTGACTACAAGCGTGGCGGGGCACCACTAGATCTCCCGGGTATAAACGAAAGCTAGCCACGAATAAACAAAACAGAGTAACTAGCAACTGGCAGAACAACGGCATGCTCACTGTGTTATCTGGGTTCAGGGCCTGATTAATAAATGTACTAAAAGAAAAGGAATATGGTTCAAGGGATATCCACAAGTTTTTGTCGTTCTTCGATGCTTCAAAAAAATCAGTCCAATGTGGTTTGACTCGATCTGCTTCCTGGCCAATGAGTACATATTTCACATTGCAATCACATCATATATGTGAATGATTTAAGGCACTGTTATGTTACAGCGAAATTTCGGATAGCAAAGGGTCATTCTTTAAGAATGTCGCTGAATTGTTCATGCCATCATTTGGTGGGATTAACGCAGTCTCATATGACTTGACGAAAATACTACTGCTGACTAATCTTTGTACTACGTTTCAAGCTGAACATCGCTGTTAGTTCACTGTAGCTGTCGCATTTCTCTAGACTGTCCAGTTAGCCCGTTTCGAACAGGAGCGGGAGATTTGGGTTTCACTGTCGTTAGAACCCGTCAGTTGCGCGTATCTTTTACACGGTTGGGGCTTGAACCCAGGACACGGTTTCATGGGGAAATGTGTTGGTTACTATGCCACTGACCTTGTTTTAGGCGTGATCGAATTGCCATGTCTGAACGCAAACCCACTTTCGCATGTGATCAATGATCAAGATGTCTGACCAAATGGATGGGAAACACAAGTACTGCTTGTTAGTTCCAGTCAGTAGCCCACAAATGGAATTTCCAAATCGGATTCTTTAGTAGCCTAAAGGACAATCTTTTGCGCTGCAGAGCGATGAGTAAAAATACACGGAATTTTTTATCCACTGTGCTCAATGCATAATAAGGTAGGGTGTGATTTACCTTGGATGCGGTACCACTTTCTTCATGGGGAAATGGGTCCGTTTTTAGCTCCTGAATTGGAGAAGGTTTATAACGGCAGTGTGTGTATTTAACTCACCATGTTTTTGTGATATCCCTTGTATCAAATCCAATATCACAACTTTTCAATCACAGTCTTCGTATCTAAAGCAAACTTTTCAGAAAACACGCTGACTTCTTCGGGCAAAAATGGTTAAATCTACTGTTCCTTCGTATGCGAGTCTCCTGGTACGGATGGGGAGTAGATATGGGCTCCAACTTTTTACACCAAGGCCCCGGAGTTTTTAAAAGCGATGCTATGGTTTCCTTCCCAACACAACTAAATGTGCTATAGTTCAGTGTTACGGAGGTGAAAATCATAACCAGAGTGATACCGTTCGTCAATATACTATTCGGCTACTGAACTCCCAGAAGTGATTATTTCGTACAGCCTCCCGCTGAGCCGTGAGAATTTCGGCCAGCGTCTATTCCATACAAGAGTGCTTCATTATTTAAGTTGTGTCTAATCTTATTGTGGATGTTACGGCTTTCGATGTGAAGTACACCAGGATGGAGTAGCGGTCATAAGCGAACAGTTGTAATCTTCTTTTCTGAACCTGTGATTCAATGTGTGCTGTACTGCTATGGGCTCAAGTGGTCAAAGCTTTCGAATAATGGACATAGTGGTGGACATGTCTCCACCCTCCGATCTCGACACGGTACCCACTTGATGCACTGACATTGCGTGCATGCTAGAGTTACACCCCCCCTTGGGTCAGGGCTTGAGAGCATGTCCAACTGTGGCCTCTGCCACCAAGTTTTTGATCCCTACCAAGGTTCTGCTTATGCGTTAGTTTACTTCTCACCACGGGGGCACCTTGGAACCGGCACATAGACAACACTACGTGCATAGACGAACCCTTTTGTGTATGGTGCTTAAGAGCACCCACAATCATATATAAAACACATAGACTCTAGGTGAAGTGGCTATCCATTTGAATATGACAACCTTTGACCAAACTGCGCACGCTTCTGTCCCATGTCGTTGTAACTTCCCGTCAAACCAACGACCAGGACAGATTGAAATGGACGACGACGACACTGGTGACGTCACTGAAATGCACGATGGGTTTACCCACCCGATGGAGTTGGAAAAAGTCTGGTTAGTTCGATACAGTGGGTTTGTCTGCATTCATTTAACGAGCTGTCACTTCATCAAGCCTTGGAATACGTAAGCAGATGCCGTTGGATGATGGTTGTCCAGATCGAGCTGTACCGACCGAGTGTGATGGACCTAGAAAATTTCGAATACTTGATGCGCGTGTGGATTTGTACGACAGTGTGTGTCCTATGGCTTACCGCTTGGCGTGTGCCGAGTGAGATGTACAGCCTTATCTAAATTCAGTGGAAGACACTGCTTGCTATTTGACAGGGAATTTAAGAATTTATGTGCATGCATCTGACAATGTTCGAGGCACGTCCGGAGATTGGTCTGCAGAGAAGAACCATTAGTAAAGTCGACTGTGTTTACAGTTTGGAATGGGTTGGGTCAGAGATGTTCAGTTGACCAAACCGAGTTAAACTGATTACCTCGGCATGTAATGAACGGATCAGATATGATCAGTCGTAAGGTGTGTTTGGAACAAGCAAACAAGTGGGAAATTTAGTTTTAGTGTAAGAATATTGCAGTGTTTAAGTTTACTATCATTGGTGTTCAGTTGGTATGGGAATGTAAGAACTAATCGTATACTGTAGTGGTAGTGAAAACTACCACGAGAATCTGCATTCGATATCAGTATGTTGTATAGTAATGCATTCTATCGCCCACAATAAAATGTCATTAACTACCTAAAAATGATGAATACTCAGCTAGACCATCGAAGCAAAATATCGAAATGAGACCACACATGCTCGAATACCCGCCCAACAAGTTATAAGTGATACATGCGTCGTTGAATGCACAAATCACGAATAAAGCAGTCTATGGAAAGCATGTTAATCTGTTACAATCATGCAACATTTACTTAAATCCAAACACGCCGACAACACACAGACACAATCGCTGATGAAGTGATGGTTGTGGTGGTGTGGAATAGAAAAGACCTTCGAAGCGGGCTTGTTGGCATCCGAAACTCGGTCAAGATGATGTGCACCTACGCTGTCAGTATCGACGTGAGTGATTAACCAACCGAGGGGTAGGTCGCCAATGCCAGTGAGAGGCAGCAGAATCACAATGACGGCGGCCATTTTTCTTTCTGTCGTTGTACAAAAGGCCTCGGAAACTGGTAGGCTACACTAAAACAGCCACACGAATGTGTAGTCTCGAAATCTGTATCAATTTGACCTTGTTTGGTGCTTGTATGAATGCAGCTAGTTGTATGTAGTGATGTGTGTATGGCCCTGGTGAAGTACAAGAGAGGGGTATACTGGATTGAACGACGCCGTCCAGTTGACTGAGGTACGGATCGAGTGAAAATGTGTTTGCATGCGTGTTTTCTGATTGCTACACGAGTGTCACCAATTCGCGACAAGTATCCGTAACCAGCTTATTATTTTTTGCATACTTGTGTGTGTATGTGTGTCTATGTATATGTGCGTATGTGTACGATTGAGTTGCAACCAATTGAGGCAGCATTCCTTAATGGGTGGCCTTGAAACGGGCCTGCTCTAGGAAGTCACGTTCAGCTGGTATGACATACGATGGCGTGTGCGCAAGCGTGTTTGTTCGTATGGACTCAGGCTTCAGTGTTTACGTCTTGTTACTGGTGGGCACGAGGGGAGCACGAAAGTCGTTGATAAACAAACCTACTAAGTGGCTGGATGTGAATGGTGTACGTGACTGCAGACTGTAGCGTTTCTTTCCAAGTGACTGCGCAGTATGACAATCACTGATATTACTGCTGCCTATACAGGTTTGTTCGTTCTTTCATGTGTACGACAGTGTTCATATTTGTTTGCTCTGACCTAAATCATTCGCTCTAAGAGTTGCTTAACCACCCAGGTGACGCAACCCTGATACAGTTCACATTATCACCAGAGTGATTAGTGTATCAAGGAGACAGTTTGAGACAACCACATAAGTGCTTTTGGACACATGTTTGTAAACGCTGGAGGTTTTAACGTTGAACGGCTGCGGAGTTAGGTAATATTTAAGTTAAGGTGAGACAAATCTTAAATTCGTCGTGTTTTCAGTTCGTATTGGGAGAGAGAATGTAGGCGAAGCGCACAAAAAGCAAAGGAAAATGAGTCTGGTTGTATAAAAGTCTTGAGATTTCCAGTTTTCTACCATCTTCGAGTTGGTTCTATTAATCAGTCACCTACACAGATTGTTTGCATTAGACCTTGATGTTCCTATTTATTTAAATATGTATGTACCGATTAACCAGTCTGATATGAAGCTTTTCAGCGTTTATCTTTAAGGTTCATTGTCTGGACTACAATGACGATTATCACTCACTGTGTAATCATTTTTTCACGAAGATCAGATTACCGACGTAATAACAAACTGTGTAGCTGGAATGTCAGGGACACGTGAGGTGCGGTTCAGATGACAAATTTTGCTCATAGACAACCTGACAGTTTTCACCAACCCACTGGTTAAATATTGCTTCACCCACTCGGTTAGAGAGTGGACAGCTTAACTGCTACTGTTTACCTTACAGTAGTCAAACACAGGCACCCACAGTCTAATCAGCAATGCACAATACGGAACCTGATGTCGCAGCCTCAATGACAGGTCAGTACAACTTCGAAATTCATCCATTTCATATACTAATTGTTGCCTTGTTTACATCCTGATCACAGGCTGATGATTATCGAGAAGTTGTGCAACGAATCCACACTGTGCATTGTCCACTCATTAACCTGTTCAAGCCATGTCATATTTTTACGAGTCTTATAACGCAAGCCGTAGTTCTTAAGTGCATACAGCACATATGACCTGTTACTTGTCGTCGAATAACCGCGGTCCAGGTCAGACTGATTGTTGACCATACGAGGTTAGTATGAGAACAAACTTATTTGATGTGCACGAGTTTCGGTAAAACAACGGAGGGGCTACCTACTCGACCGTTGCGAAACGGTATTGTGAGACTGACCTCGGCTGGCCAGATGTTAATTTATTGACGACCCTGACCGACTTACACTGTTGGTTAACTGTGTAGTTCGTGTGCACTGAGTGAGGGCCAATCGACCTCATTATGATTTTTCTTATTAATATTTCTAGCTAGAACTGATGTTACTGTCTTTGAGTTTTGCACGGTTTCCTTGTTGTACATCCAGTTTGTTTTGCCGTGCCACAACAGACAAAAATTACACGAACGTACCGTGAATTTGGGCACATAATTCTCCTCCGAAATAACGTCATAACTGAACCGAGGGCGAAAGCACGTTACCGAAAGTGTTCCACGAAGTATGCCATAGGAACAGTGACTGATCATCTTTGAAACGGACTCACGTTAGACGTTTCATCCCTCTGACTGTCATTTTGTTAAGGCAGCCATTTTCTCGGATCATGTTTGGTGGAAATCTCAATTTGCCATCAATCGCTTTGTTTGAGCGGATGTTTTCTGTTCAGCCATCTGATTAACGACTTTGATTTTACGTTGTTGTGTCGACATAAAGCTGTTACCATTAGTGTACAGTCTGTTCCTCACGAAAATGAGGTCCACAAAGATTGTACCTGACCCTCAAGCCCTTTGAATAGGTTTATTTCAACAAAGTGAAAAGCATCGTATTAATTATACGACAACTGCTACTGTGCTTTTATGAAATGGAGCGAATTGCGTCCGGCTGTTAAATAATGATAACAATTGCTGTACTGGAGTTGTAAGCCAGCTGCAGCGGCACACCGAGGTTTACATAACATGATCAACGGAAAGTCTACCGGGGTTATGAATCACATCACGTTACTAATCTCATACCTTGATGTTGTTGACAATGTTTTACCCAAGTAAGTTCATATAGCATACAGTAAACAAGCAATACATTTCTAAACCTTACTAGTGAATAGTCTCCTGTAGGCATTCGTAGCTCGTAAACATTGGATGCTTGTCTGCAAGTTTCGTTTCTTTCTGCCAGAGTGTTTTCATTCACTGATTAGTGTGACAGTACATATGTAAAGACTTTTGACAGGCCCATATGGTACTGGAGTTCTGGAACAGTTTTCTCGTTACATGCCATCTGTAGTGCACTTTCGTGTTGGGGCCAAAGTTTGGACCCCCAGCACATGTGTTTGTAGATGGAGCGTGTCAGTTACTATTCTAATGATCCCATATCGGGTACGACAAAGTCATCCACAAGCGGACTCCCTAGACTGTTAAACCATTGATAAACAAGTTAATGGAGATATGTGACTGGAACCTGATTGAGAATTCCTGATTACATGGCTTTCGACTGATGCTGATAGACGGCAAGTACGTTTCTTCAAGGACCAGCAAGGTTGACCCTGCATTTCTTACAAAAGCTTGTCGTTGACATTTTAGATGAGTGAAACTAGACCCAATTTCATATACGATGTTCGGTTTAAGTGCATTAGTGGGCGAAATAAAGGTGGGCTATCGGTAATCCTACAGCACAAAGCTGGTGCCGGATTGATGATGAGACCACCTAAGATTGTGGCGGTTGGAGTCGAAAGTCACACAGGTTAATTGAACCGATGTTCTGCAACTCGGCTTGAAAGTGGAATAGATATTCCTTGTATGTAGTTTATTCGGGTTACACAGCCTCACCATCCTCATTCCACCAAGTATACAAAACCGCACTTTCGAGCCGCTCATCATGGTAGAAACGTTGCCAACTTCCATTTGATTATATAGTGGATTTTGTTTTCAATCTATTCAGAGGTATGGCAGGTTCTTTCTGTCATTCGTTCTCACATTGTTGCCAGTCTATTTTCTCTCCTTCTGTTATTTTAAGAACTTCATTCTGAAAGTCACGGTAAAGAACTTTGCACATAGTGACCATCGACACGCATCAGGTAGTGAGTAATACTCAGTGAGCATACATTGAAACCAATACACACAAAATTGATCACATTACAGACCACATTCGTCCGGCTTCATGACAGAATAACACGGTCTCGATGATTTAATGAACCTCATTAACGCTGCTAGAACAAACTTATCTATTAGTTATGTCGCGCCTGTTTTTGCCCTTTGTAACTACCGATACATTAATTATATGAACACACGGAAAGCAAGTTTTCGTTTTTTACTTGCCTCACCATAAAGTGAATTCAAAAACTTAAAACTTGATCAAATTAATATACACTAATCCGAAGCCTTCATACTTTGCGCACTGCATGGTTATTCGGTCACACTGTAAGGTCGATGGAACAGTGACCAGCTTGCTCGTCTGAAAAATACAGATCCGCAATGCAACTCACGGATAAGACAACACTGACCGTCTCTTGTGACGAAAATATGCAGACCGACCCTGCTTTGTAAAATTACACAGTCGTAAATGTTTAACAGAATGGAAAGTCGAGATCACATCTGGAGGAGGTCCATCGTATAGTAATTTAAAACAGATACTGTTAACGTGTGTCTGCAGACTTTCACGTTTACCGGCGTTTTTAACTATGATCACAAGACTCACCCGGTCCAGTCAAAACGTTAGGATGAGCTGTGTGGTCATTATATGTTTGGCTGTTTGCCTGTGCCCGAAAAATTGGGCAGGTCCGTGTAATATTCCCAGATGAATAAATAACATAAAACTTTCAAACCTGTGTTAAAAATCCCTTTGAAAATACCCAAGGCCAGACTAGTCAATTAGACAGTGCGGTCGTTCGGAAATGTAGATAACTTTGGTCGAAAATGGAGAGCTGGCGCTTATTGTATACACAACAGACAAAACACCGCTTCATTATTTAACAGAAAGTTTACCATATTTGAACTGAATGGTTGCTTTGTTTTGTGTATGAGGTACTGGAGCATAACGGTCACGTTTACTTTGGTGGCGTGATTTTCATGTGTTAGACAGAATGATTACAGAGCTTTAAATACAGGCATATGTAGCGTTCAGTTAATCGAGGTGGAACTTCCTCTAAAGTCATTGGCGTTTGTTTGGCAAGTGGTCATTCGTGTAAGACTTTCACATCCATCGGATAATATGTACAGGAGAAACAGGAGGGACAAAAATAGACACTTTCGTGTGGCATTCGGTTGCCTACGGACACAGAAAGCCCTGAGTGCTCTGACTAACCAACTCCGTTCGGCAATAAAATGGATTTAGATTGTGATGTGGTCTAGTCAGAAGAGAAAATAATTAAGTTGCCATAAGAATATCAGTTTTGTGGTCTATGGTGGTACTTATGTGGGACGTAATATTTAAGTGTTAGTGATCACATCACAGCCGGACAACTGGGAGGTTACTACTGTTGCCATCATATGCCATACCATGATTTGGTAAACCCACAGGTAGTTAGTTGCGTTGTTCATACATTTTTCACCTGTTCCGGTTAGCTGAAGGTTTACCCCAAACCTTAAAACTCACGGCTACTTTATATGCTGTCAGTTTCGTTCTGATTGTGTAAGTGACGTGGTACGAACTAGGACTTATTTGATGTATTCGCTGGTGATAAAATGATATATATATATTTGTATATATATCGGCTACGCCTTTCCCTCGTCGGTCTACTGCCATCAAGTGATTAATCTACCGACTCTGATGGTAGTTTTATCAGTCCATCTAGAAAGTGCGGTCATTATACGCGTTCTTCTCCGATTTACACACAACTGATGTTAAGTCAAACATTTCGATTCGCTTGCAACACGTTTAATAAATCGTTTGCGAAGTTCTTTTGTTCCCAGTGCTAAATGAAGCGACTAATTGGAAGTCCGCTTAAAAATGTTCCGAATGAGACTGTTGTAAATAATTCTAAATTACCTTTTGCTGACGATAGAGGTGGAACAGAAGAAAACAATAAGAACTCTGCACATGAAGATATTGCAGCAGCCATTCGTAGGGTTTGAATTGTGTAGGCACCAGTGTTATTTCACGGAAGAGACCACAGCATTCTTAGTTCTTGCGCGTGTGAAACTGACTGGTGGAGAAGGATATCAATGACTCATTCCCATTTTAAAAGTGGACAAACTGCTCTAGAAATAATGATTAAAACGAATGTATACCGACAGCTAGTTGCGAACCTATTTCGAATTAATCGCGAACATATAGTCACGTTTGGAATATCCATCATTACGGGTCACGCGTTGCACACAAGCTACAAATTTGATCTGGAAGCTATCCAGGCTGTTTATGATCGATTTGGAACCACCCAGAAACGTCTCGCTTCAGAAATTGCCGGAATAATGAAAGTTGGCAAGGACTTATCACCATCTGAGCACAAGTAGTCTGAATGTAGATCAAACTAATACGTTGACCGCTTAAAGTTTTAACTGCAAGGGGGTTTAGTTTTTTCCTCCCGTTTGTAAAACGGTTGACGCTAAACTCAGCCTATCTTAGTTACGCAAGTTAATTCCGCCTTTGTTTTCATCACCACAGATCCATATTCTGCCAAGATTAACAACTCGAACATTGTCAAGACTGTTATACCTGTACTCTTGTTTGTGTCGCTCGCTTTACTTACCCTCACACCTGCAGTTGATTCATTTAGATAGAATAGTCATCGGAGTCGGACTGGAAATAAGGTGTTATCAAAAGGTGATTCTTTCTGCTCGCTTTTTTAGTTCAAACATTGAACAGAAAAGGTGGTATCTTCCAGTATTTCTCAAGCGCATCCCCCTGAAAAAACCTCATCGACAGGTTTTGCCGAGTGTATGAATATACCAGACTAAAATCGATAGCCAGCTGCGTTTACTGTCATTTTAATTAACTAATGATCTCGTTACCATCAGTGTCCAATGTAAGAATGGCCACATGAATAGCAACCCCTGCTTCCAACACTAGTTGCCTGCCTGATGTTGAAACCGACCGTCGGCTGGGACGTTTCGCAGTGAGTATCGAGGACCATGGGCATTGTAGAAATTATCCTATTTAAAACCAAATTTGTTACCCAGTGTGAGATATTTCGACTTCAACAAGCCAATTACAACCAGTTCGTGGTGATTTTAGGCATAAATACACCAACTGAACAGTTGTGCATCTTGGTGTTCGAGATAAGACCTAAAATTGGAACAGACTCAGATCCCTAATTTTATGAGTGTAGCCCACGATAATAACAGTTCTAGTTAGTTCGTCAACATCAGTAGAGTTGCATGAACGGCAGTTTTATGGGGTTAATTTTACAGAAATACAAATAACATTTGAATTTTTTCGATCAATTTCCTGCCACAGTAAATTCTTTATATGTCGATCCTTTCCAGGACAGACCGTCTTCCGATATTCGGTACTGATTTTTGACCTCTAGAATAGTTTGTTGTACCCTTATATTCCGCAGCTGTCTCCTTCTACAGCACAGACAACCAATTCAAAGTGGCTACTAACCAATGCCTTGCAAGATCCTGATTCGGATTATCAAACCAAACCAAAAGCTGTTCAGTCGCATGATCTGCTCCAAAATCGATTTTAGCTATATAGACGATAATCGCAAGGCTTCGGAAAGAATTCAGTCTTAAAAAGCTTTGCTAAACCAATAAGTGCTGTATTTTATAAACTGATTATAAAATTGTGTTGTCAGTGAAAAAAATTGAAGCGACGACATCGCAAACTGACTGAATTACAACTTGTCATTGTATTACAATGGATGAGGCAGTACACTAATTAAAAGTATGGGGAAAACACAATCAAACTGTCCAAACAGATTGCAATATTAAAACTAACATCTCACGTTAAGATTTCTCCACAGAGATGTTCAAAGCTGATAAAGATTCATGCACCTCCTCCCTTCAAAATTGTATAAATCTGTGTGTGCAAATCTGTGGAGTGTATCAGTTAGCACCAGAAATCACGCGGAGATAATCTAGATTTCGAAGAGAAAGCAGTCGAGAAAGAGGACGTTTCGATGACAGCAGTTGAAACAATTATTGCTTGCTTTTGGCTGTATGCTATAGAAAATAATTTTTGGCGGTTTTCCTGTACATGATAAGTACGGTAGTTAGACGGAATTCTGCGAACGATAAGTGAGTCAAAAAGCACTCGATAAGTATGCACTTGTTGGTGGTATTTAGCTGAGATAGAGAACGCAAACAAAAATTACAGTTCACCAACCTCATTGAGATTACAGCCGACATAATTTGTGGCTGGCAGTGAAACCTATTCAAGTCGGCCACCTCTTTGGATGGCGATCAGACCAGATCTCGAAAAGAGATAGCTGTAAGGTGATTTTATGGTTTTATGAATGATGCTCTTTATATCGCTCACGTTGACTGCCCAATCCCTACTGGCCCGGCCGATGTATATTGTCAGCAATCCAATCGTGAAATATTAGTCATCTGTTCCCCATTTGTCTTCAATCGCGTATGCTTGAACGAAACGTACGTGATAGCCCATTACTTGTTAGCGGCTGTCTAAGCCTACTGGCCCCAATCGAGACAGCTGTCACAACAGAGCAATACTGCACCATTCACACTAACGCCAAAACAAGCGCACTTCCTTACCCGTTCGTTTCGTCTCCCCAAACACGCGCGCGTACACTATCCGTGTCTAGGCCAATCGGACGTTGGAAACCATACAAAACGGAACAAGTCAGCAGACTAGCAAGACACTCGGCCAAAACATTACCATTAGTTTTGGTAATGCTAAACTTTACTCCGGCCCAACATACGCTCCGTACCCTTGCACGCACGTGCGTCCGTATCTGTTGGTCACACTGCCCGCAGTGCACGACTGTTTACGTTGGTCACGCTTGGTTCAGCTGGGGCAGATAAACCAGAGAAAAAACTCAACGACCACAGCCAATCGACATGCGGTGTTGTCGCAAAGTTGGAGTCGAAACCGAGTAACGGAAAGGAAACGTTAACGCAACGAAAGATGGTCACAGTAGGATTCTGTCATGAAGTGATATCCTTTTCGTATTGATATGTTCGCCGAGCTTGGCATTTAGGTTGCAAACGTTTCATCACCAAGCGAGGTGACATCATCAGTGATATCCCTTGCAAATCTAATTGAGATCGCAGCAACAATACTGATCATGTCGTGAGTGAGGGTGCGTCACAAGAGCCGCTAATCCAGGAAACATACCACAAACCCGTTTGGTATTCAGTTGCACCAAAACTCGGATTATTGCTGATACTAGGAAAACCAGCGTTACACGTTAGATATCTGCGACAGCAGTTCACTACTTGAAAGCAAATCTGGATAGGATGAACAAGAAAATAATTTCGATGCGAAATTGACCAAGTTGTACGATACATAGTTGAATATGCCGAAGTGTATGTCTAACTAAGGCAAGGACAATGTTCAGGTGATTAAATCACAGACTAATAAATGCGTTGCTGTTGTAGGTTGACGCTCAGAGATTTGTCGAATATCGCATTCCAAATAGCACCGTGATGGAAGTAGGTCACTACATCCGTGAAACCACATTGGTCAGTGTATCAGTCACAGTTGAAAGATGAACTCTTGAAAGAAGAACTCTCCCCAGCCAAGTGTAAATCATATCTTCATCGGTGAACACCAAACAATGACACAACGTATGCCGCTGTTCGACCAAACCGAACATCGTTCAGTCTTATTCGAAATCACTTGACCAAATCACTCACAGAATTTTGTGTGTGTGTGTGTGTGTGTGTGTGTGTGTGGATTAGACGTGACTATATGGCGTTGTGATGTGTGCGGCCGCGAATGCGCTGGCCGTCTGGGGCTGGTAGGTCACCAACGTACGCATAGTACCCCGTCGGCGAAGAGGCGGCGAGCACGCTAGGCTCAGGTAGGTCATATCGGTATACCTATTCTACTTCTGTTAATGACTGCATCGGCCAACATCGTGGTCATTGACAATTAATCCGCTCTTCTTTTCAGAAACCTGAGTGTCTGTGGTCTTCTACCCATTCTTTTCTCCGGCTTTGTTGATGTAATGTATGATGAATGGTCTGCCTGGCTTTTCATAGTCCAATGAGAACTTTGCTTTTCATCCTTATCTTCTCTGGGATGCACTAACCTGCACCCCTATACTGCAACGCTTCTTGTATTACACTTCAAAAATCTTTCTTCTCAGTGTAGATCTCGTCATTGCAGCCTCTCTGTTTAGTTTCCGAGAGATAAGAGTTTCCTTTCCTTATTAGCCAATCAAGTGGCTAACCAGCATTGGCCGGCTGGACAGAAAGGCCCCACTGGCACACCTCCCGGTCTTATTCCTTCGGGTTTACACTGGATATGTGGTGTGTTGGTGGAACTGCAATTGGTGCAGCGCAAGCCAATTACGGTGATGGGTAAACGCAGGCGTCCTTTGGTTTCGGTCACTGTGACAGGCTAATCCGAATCGGATGCTGCCAACCGTGTGGATTAGAACATAGTTGTTCCCTATAAACATTGCTTGCACCACTGGACATACTACCAGCTTTAGGATGGAGCGAGTAAAACAGTGATTACTGTATGAATTCGGGTTGGAGAACGAAAATCTTAGGCACAAACATTTGTCCTTATGACCTTATTGATTTGTTGCTCAGACGTTGTTCACCGATTATTGGATTGGTTCGGACGTTAAGCGATTTGTGTTCTTACGTGAGAACTCGTTTACACTTTGTCTCTTTTTTAGTATCGTCTACAGTTTTTTTCAGTTTGTTATAACTCATGTTCTGTATTCGATGTAAATTTGAGTAGCTAGGTATTACGCAGGGTTGTGCAAAGATTAAGAGGAAGCTGTATGCATGTGTTTGTTTCCATGATATATAAGCTGAAAACAAAGGTGTAAAACGCTAGTCGTCACAATTTGTATACACTGGAATATGCTTTTTTTTCGGACCCACGAAATACCCTACTGGGCCTTAAGAGTGCACTCGACTTCACCGTATTGTTGTCCTATAGTATCACCTAACTCAACAAACGAAGATCTTGTTTAAGATTCGTATAAAGACGTATTTTTCCTAATAGGTTACACACAGAATATCGAGAAACGTCTCTTCCCCAACATTTCTTTTTTAAAGGTAACGATTAATTAATTAACTACGCACTTTTGTCTTGGGAAGCTTATGACCTACAGAACCCTCGCTCTGGACACACCCATCAACGGAGGTTCTCAAGAGTAGTATGGTCTACTCACTAGATTCTTATTTTGTAATGAACCTGAAAAAAAAAACATTTTTGGGTTCATTTTTGACGGAAGATTATTAACCATTCTAGAACTCAAGTATTCAACAATCGGTTTCGTTCACACGAGATTGGTGCTTAGAATTTACACCAACCTAATGAGTACAACCAAGGAGAAACCTGCTCGTGCTAAGGTGTTGGTTTGAACGTACACATCGAGCGCTGTTCGCATCAGTTCAACTTTCATCTGCTGCGTCCTTAGTAGGCGTGCACTGGATTGTTTATATCGGTTCACCAAAATCCTTCCAATTCATTCATGTTTACAGTAGTTCATCGTATCAAAGCAAATCATAATCTTTATTCTGCCTCCGATTCGACTTCCGAGTTCTAACATAGTGAAACCCCACGTTCAACAATTTTTATGACTCCAATAAAGTAACTTTAACAAGCAAAGGCTAACCGAACGGACTGTCTGGCCAATTCGGTAGCATACTTATTGGTACCCCCTGACGACAGACTCTTGCGACTCGTTATCTAATATCCTTTCCTCAGCGTACACTTGCAACGGTTTGACCACAGTCAAGACATTCCACACTTGTTTTATGACAAGACTATACCGATAGCTTCGATGTTCAAAGCCAAATTGAGCCAATCAGTGGTAAATTTAAAAGACTCGTTATGGCTTGTATAGTAATTAAATATGATCTTATCTGTCCGGCTCAGTGCTCACAAGTGTTAGGCAGTGAGTTGGTTTTAACCAACACCTATTGAGTATAAACAAACCAGAGAACGCGCCTGTTAGAAATTGATTCTTCAATTGTGTTCGCGAGTCATCAAAAACAAGCATGCAAATGACGGGGCATCTCATCAGTATGATTTCTATGTAGTCTGTTATCAATTGACCCACTACAAACAACCAGTAATCAGGTGGATATCCAAAAATCCGTGGTCGAAAAGCGATTCATGATGGTTCTTTGTGGTTTATGAGGCTTGTTAACGACTGACTTAAGTCTGGTCCGAATGTGTGATGTGTGCAGCCTGTGAATGGTTAACCTGACCAGAACTGAACTCCCCTGACCCTGGCCCGAATATCGTTCACTGGTTTCGTTCCCGCTACTTTGCCTGCCGGGACATTTCAATTTTAATGATACGCGATAAAATCTCTTAGTCAGACATCAGAAGTCACAAACATGAGTAGCAGCGGCAACGGCAACAGTAGCGTATGATCTGCTGGAGTGAAAACTCATGAAACTGTCGCGCGATACAGCAGACGTTTGTGGTTGGTTGGTGAGCTGCTACCTTGAGGGCGATTGATGTGAGGAGTATGTGAACGATGGCGTGGCCTGAAACTACCAACGTAGGTTCGAGTGAGATTGAAGAACTGATAACGGTTGAGCAAGTGGGCGGGACAGGCGGCGGAAATGAGTGGTTTCGTTGGTTTACTGGCTACATTGAATACTGACGGGGTGAGCACGGAATGAACTAAGCAAATACGATTGGAAGGTTTATGCTGAATGGTGCAGCTCATGTTGCGCTGACTGATAATCCTGGAGTATAGTTCTAGCTCTTAAATGTTCGTGTTATTTAACACAAAAACCATTTTTTATAAAATGAAACAGAGGTGTGCTTGCACTGGAATTTATTAAAATTTCCAATGCCACTTTCCGTTGACTTCTTAACATGGACATCCCGGTGCTGAAAGAAAATTCAACAGTGAAAACGAAAGCGAACTGTATATTGTTTTTTGGAGTGTGAACAGAATAACTGCTATACAGCTTCGCAGAGTGAATGCAATGTAAACGATAAGACAGTTCGAAATCACTGTTACCTTTTTTGTTAACGAGCCTGAATTTGGCATTAGTTAACACCTTGGTGTTATTCTTCGGATCTACTGTATAACCAAAATTTTTATGTTGATTTCCTTTCTTCTTTGTTTGATTAAACAAGATGTTTACCACCCGGTTTACATCAAACCAATTACATAACGTCCTAACTATGGGCATCAGCGTTAGCATCTTTCTGATAGACCATGACTGAAAATGGGACATAGTTCCAGACTTAACAACCTACATTTGGCTATCACAAATTGACACGACCCAGGCTGACCCCGATATGGTACTATGCACACTAACCACTAAAAATGCAAGCATACAGTGCTAGTCTTCATTAATTTCATTAAATGAAGTTATTCTGTAGCCACCGTTCAACATTATTTTCCAAAGCGGTTCACTATTGACAAGTTACACGCTAAAGAGTCAACAGAGAACAGCTACATGTTTGTGAATATGGGGAGTTAGTGGTGGAAACTTAGCCAATTTTCAGTTTCAGGTTCAAAAGTCAACGTGACCGCTGTTGACCTTTGAGTCCTACCAAATTAGGACTTGCCACTTCTCTGGTATTAACCCTCACTCAACGCGTGTTGAATGATGGGGTGGTGGTGGTGGTGGTGGAAATGTTGCGTCTGAGTTCATTTCACTGCTAACTTGCACATCGTTACAAATCAATGAACTAACAGAATCAGATTCAAAAGACAAAATTTGGGTCAATATTTGAACGCAATTCCCTCGAAAGGTAGATCATTATATTCGATCTCCACTGTAAACGCATCCGTATAAAAGTAACCATTACTAGGCTGTGCGGACACCCTTCGTAAATTTAAAAAGATCTGGCTAAACCAAGATTAACCTTAACCAGAAATGTCTGCTGCACAACTTATGCAAAAAATTATCCCGTACTCATATTAACTTTCTCCCACCGTTTGAGCACGGCTTGAATAAATTATCATTTTTAACTGTCATTTAGCTAACATTTTTAACACGAATTTCACTTTATGTTCCCTCGTTTCACATACTACTCCAAGCTATAGCTGACATTCATTAAATCGCTGGAAGTTGTCCATAGAATTAAATCTAGTTTATAGATTGTAGGTTTCAGGAGCCTGAACTCCCGTCCGGTTTCTTGTTTCGGATCACTATCCTTACCATTAAAGAATATAGGCCCCGAAACTAAGCAAATAAACGCTGAATATCTTGAGAGAGATAAAACCACTATCTGGCCTGCTGCTATAAGTGGTTGGAGTTCGATTTCCGCTGGACATAAGCACATACGTTTATCTACAAGGACAACAATAATTCCACTGTACCAATAGACGTACCTAGTGGGCGGGCAAATGCCCAGTGTATAGCATTTACTTTTTCAATTGTATCTGTGAAATCAGTGGATAGCTTGAGTGGTTGTTATTGAGTTATTTGCACAAATGTCTCATATTCGCGGTTTCTATCAGACATTTCAATCTGAAATATGATTCACTGCCATATATTTCTTAGGCCTTCTTGCAAGTAAAGTGTTTTCCCCAACTCTTCATAATGAAGTCGTGTTCTGAGAGTATCAGCTGGTATTCTGTATGTAATCTACACGTAAAAGTCTTTGATATAACTTCAACTAATCTGATTATGGGCTTAAAATTGACACAATTCAGTGGAATACTGGGAGTAAGGTTGACTGCCTTAATAACGTTCTCCTTAAAAATAGATTATAAAAGGCTGTGCTACGATACAGATTTTGCAAGATGTGTTGTGCAAGCAACATTGCATTGAGAGATTTTTTATTAAGTTATGGTAAACCTACATGAAAACTGCTGCTATCACGCTTAAGAGTTGTGTTTGTTGTGCAAAGATCGCCACATCCCTGGTGATCATCCATATCAACTACTAATAGAACTACGCCCACTAAGTTCTTGAAACTGTCTGCATTTCATGCAGGACTTCATTACACGAACACTGAGGATCCTAATCAGACTTTCACTGTTCTGAACGCTATAAATGTACACGAGGTTCCAAACCCATAGAGCGTTCAGCTATACTTCTCCCCCCAGCACATAGCAGCTCAAAACAACTAGATTTCCGTGACATGAGGGAACAAACAAATGAATTGCGTGTTCCGTCGGTATAAAATACGTAATAAGTTAAACAGAAACAAATGTTCTGTCACTTTCCATTGAATGTTTGCGCAGGAAACCTCAGTAGTGACTCAACAGAGTTTGAAGGTATTAGGTAGGTGACGGTGTGAAATGCCAGGCTTGACCGACGATAAGCACACTTCATGATGAGTTCAGCCTGGTGGTACAATCAGCGGGATGCAGTGCTGATGTCTTAGTTATTAGTTGGGTAACAAGTGTGCAGATTGTTGGTCAAAAGTTTGACGGACCTTCTTTGAGTATTGAAGTAATGATTGCTGGTTTCTAACAGTAAGCTTAACTGATACTAACTGGTTTGCTGGACGAACTCCACTCTGTTCAAACTGCCAGTTAGAACAGTCTTTCTGCCCTTTGTTTCTTCTGTCTACATAAACAAGTTGTCCGATCTATTCAACTTTTTATGAGTAAAGAATGAACATTTGGAAACGACAAACCTACATGTTGCACATTTATAGTGTTTTCAAATGTTAGAATGACAGAAACAAAGTGGAATCACGGAGCAGTGCGTCGCGAAAATTCACAGTAAGGTATAGAACAATTCTACGATACCAAACTTAGCCAACGTTTACAAACAGTTCACCAATATCTGGAATATAGAGACAGAGGTCTCTTACCATCACACATGGCATAACAGCGAATTGGACCAAATTTGTACCCAAGGTGTTGAAGTTTATAGTACTTACGAACAAAAATAAGCTGATTGGCAGTTTGAAGTGTTATGCGCACGTGTAAATAACGAAGATTGAATAGCAGTAGAGTGGGGAAACGCGAAACGGATTTCGTTATTAGTTATTTTGTGATTGTGCTCTGGAGCTGTCGCCATGACAACTCACTCGTTTCTGATCAGAAAACCAAACTCGAATCCTTCTCTCCCACATTTTTAAACAACAGCTAATCTGGAAGCCTTACCTACCAGTCACACGTGGAGTGCATTTTTGGTAAGCCAAAACGATTGGCCTTTCACTCTATGAGATTAAAAGCCCGGGCGTCCGCTGCCTTGCAGAGTAGTTCCTTATTTATCCTTTCGTACGTCTCTCACTGGCTTCATCGTTCCCATGGGACTTCACTGACACTATTTTGGAAAGAAATGACAACCTAGTGAGCTCAATGAACAACCATAATCCACCGTGTGATACCGTCTTCAGAACAGCCTCCGGATTACATATGGCCACTTCATTCTTTGTAAGATACATTGAACTACATACATTTCAATCACACCGGTCTCATTACACTAGATTCCATGGTCACCACATTTTCTTTAATCGTAAGATGAAGTAAACAAGCCGCTTGTTGTTTTGCCTGCCAACCACCAAGTGTCCATCGTGAGCCCAGGAGAAGCTGGACGTTCTAGTTCAACCTGTGAATAGAAGGAAAGCAACAAGTTTCTGTGACCCCAGTGACCGTAATCCCACAACCTAGTAAATGACTATCTGTATTCCTAGTCCTATGGTTGCTTAGAAGTAGTAATTTGTAGTTTTGGACAGGTTCAGCGCTGATGTGGCGCAACTAAGCCAAACTAGCTACCGGTCACATCAGTGGTGGTCGGCGGGAACACTACTCTTTTTTACCATAAAACAGAAACAGTTTTTTCTGGCAATGAAGGAAGGTTCACAATTCAATCACTTTTTACCGATCGAGGATCATTCACCAAGATCTTGTTTGAAACATCGCTCACGTTATTTTATGAAGTTCACCCGGATCAACACTTGTCATTTTGATTATGAATTAACGGTTTAAATATCTATTATCTGAGTAGGCAATGCTCTGTTTCACAAGAACCTACCGTATTCTTTAGTACTTGTGCAAATGTGTTTGACTCTGTATACACTTATGATACATTGGCTATCTTGTACACAAATCAAATAAACTCTGAACTCATTGATTTCTTGCGAGTAACCATTCCCGTTTCTGCTTTTGTGTAGGATTTCTTACTCTGTCTACTAATCCGATAAAAATAACTCCGTGTTACAATCTTCTAGTGCAAGCGCCATAATATCCTCTCTTGAGGGATCTGCGCACACTCTACAACACAAGATTAAGGGGTGTAGCGTTATCCAGCATGATAGTGAAACACATGCAAACAAGTGTGAATTATTACTCGCTCATTTTACACGAAATTTGTCTGTTCTCCATCTGTTCCAGTTAGAAAATTGCAACGAAAAAACCGGCTGAAACCTACAGCGCAGGTAAGATCACATCTTGTAGGTTTATTTAACTGATCTGTGAGTCATAAACTTGTGGGCTAAACTCGGAGAATCAGGTTTCAAAAGAGGTGTAACGCAAACCTATCTAATTACTAATACACTTCCATCGTGTACGAAGATATATGGAAAGGTATTTGTCACATAACTTTCTATAGTTGCTGGGTTTTCAACCCCGACTCACATTCTAATGAGGTAATCGTGCAAAAGACCGCACCACTGACCCTTTCTTAAGCACGACTGATTTGTTGTACGTGAACCTTCATCTACTGTCTCGTGTGGGTTTATCTTCCAATTTATCATTAACTGACCGTCGTTTCCCATGTATATGACCCACAATTAAAGGCCAGCCAATACAAAAGACAATTAAGATGTTAAGTATACTCCGCTTCTCGGTTGCAGACCCAAGTTCATAATTTCGTAAACGACTTCGTTCATTGATCACACGTGCACATGAGAGGTCAAAGCCTTTGACATTTCCACTCACACAACTGTGTTTTCTACTCTTGTGGTTGAAACAAACATGGAACCTTCGCATTCAGATAGACTTTCCAGCTAGCCTCTTTCGANGGCTGGCTGGAAAGTCTATCTGAATGCGAAGGCTGCGATCAAATGTGAGTGATGGTCAACTTGAAAATAAACCAAATCCCCGACCAGTAAACTTGGAACCATTTAAGTGGTTAGGTCACAAACTACGTAACGACAAATGGGGCTGAGTTGTAACAGAAAGTATGTCCGTCAATTCAGTTGATCCTACTCTATTTGAGGGATCGAGTCATTTGTCCAATTCGAACAACTGAAACCCTCTATATTCATGTGTTGTTTGCTTACCAGTTAGCGTTCGTCAGTCTGACCAGTTTGAACGTGACCCGAACGTGGTCAGGCAATTGGGCAATGTTTACTTTCATCGACAAGGGGCTTGTGAATATGCCTTGGGGATTTTATTTACACACGTATATATCCATTACTTTGAGCGCATACGTAAAAGCACTCATGCACACACGCAAACAAACAGACAATCTTGTAAATAGCGAAAATGCTGATTTTCCTTCATTCATATCCATGACCGTTATCTGCACATGTAGCTGTTTTGTTCCAAAAAGACCTACTGCTAATCTGAGGACTATTGTACAACGTGATAACCGAAGTCACTTCTGCTCGATAACTTGGTGGTCAGCATACACTCTCCCTACTCTAAACCGTGTGTTGTTGCGTTCCCTTTTTTCTATCTTGTTTGCTTGTCTACTTGCTTGATTGTCCGACCACCCTCTTTGTGTCTCGGTATATAAACGATGTGTATGTATTCGCCATTATCACCACGACCAATTTGACCATCCGATGCAGCTGCCACAGCTGAGTTCGCCTGTCTCCCAGTCGTAGACCCAACGGGTGGGTAGGGTACATGTATTCGGGATTATTACGTGACCAGCTGTAAGTAGGTGTACGCACACATCATGTCAGTCCGTCGAAGGCATGTACGATGCAGCGGACAGATAAACGTTACCAGGTCCAGGTCAGTGTGCTCCAACGGCACTTGTCTCTATCTGTATGCATGCTGGTGTGTGTGAGCGCGTTCACGTTCGTGTATGTAAGCTTGCCTCAGTGAAACCCAACAAACAACCGGGGCTGCTCGTGTCCTCTATTTCCTGCGACGTGACTGTCTCGATTGGGGACGTGCTCTGATACCACTGGGGTCGGCCACTAGTGCTGCAATTTCCGAGTCGATTCCAGGGCGAAAACGAGGCCGACCGGTTAACTTGCAAGTTGGTTGGTTGGCTGACTGGTAAGCTGTAGTGTAGTCAGTTTAGGCCGGGAAGCTGAACCGATCTGAGAACTGCAGACAGTGGCGCTGGTCGTTATATTTACGAGTTCATGCATAGGCTAATGACTCGTGTGCGGTAAGCAGTAGGCAAGTATGAATTTGTATGCATGCGAATAGAATGACAGATAGAGATGGATGATTGAGGACGGCAAGACAGAATTGCTGTTAGCGCGTGCTCGTGAGGGAGGGTGGAGGATGTGGGATGCATCTGACAATGAAAACAACTGCACCCGCTTGAATTAGTTGGTGTGCATACGCGTGTGTGTGTGTGGACGTCGAAGGATAGTGTACACGAGTAGACAGTATTATGTCACATTGAATAGATGCTTAACGGGAGGAAACCGAGTTGACATATCAGTCAAATTAAATCTCGTTTAAGTTTATCACCCTGGTTTCATCAGAACAAGCCAGCCCACTCGGATTGAGCTCCTTGAGCTACTGCTGCTGATGGTGGTGATGATGATGGGTGGTGTGTATTTCGGTCTGGCATGAGCAAACAAACCGGCATGATCAGTCCCATTGGAAAGTGTACGGAATGGAGAACGCCTGTGAGTGTGTGGCTGCTATAAATGGCAAATGATAAATGTTGTGTAATCAGTCAAACGGGACGAAAATAAAACGTCGGTGAAGTTCGAATGTGTAGATGAGATGATTTCATGCTCTTCCAATATTCTCAGTTGTCTGACAAAAAACAGCAAATCTGCTTTGTTATAAATTTGGTCAAGGGAAAGTTGCTCTCCCTGGTTACTTGTAATTAACACTATGCATGAATACGCATAAATGTCGTGGGTATCCACCATGTAATCATATTTCCAGAAGAAACGGAGCCTGAACAAATATGTTAATTTACTGATAAACAGATTGAGAATAACACAACGTTTCGAGCAAGTTGTAATACTCTACGTTTCAATCACCTCGGGTGGCCTTCCTCGGGATTGTTAAGTTACACTTTTAATCAATGTAGAGAACAGAAAACTTCCAATTACCAAGTAACAGAACTTAGTCTTTATGGATACAAAGGACTGGTAAAGGTAGTGAACATTGTACAAGCGAACTGAAACCAGAGCATTCCGCTACAAAACGTGCTTTATTTGGTCATGGGACTCAAACTCTTTGCGCATGGGGTCGTATAGTCACTTTAGTATGAAGCTAGATATGATGAAGCCGCCTTACCACATATCGGTCAAATAGTTAGCGAAAAGCGATTACACCGCTAAGTTTAACTGATATATTCACATTCGTCGAATGCACAGAGGACATTGGTACCAATCGAAAAAGCATTCAACTTAGACGTAGCGTTTGTACTTGTCAAGGAAAATGTGCTGGAAACAAGTAATTTTTATACGTGAATATGCTGCTGAGACCAAATTCTACATTGAGTTTCCACCAATCAGAATGCGAAAACTCACTCTCGATCGCACCTCTGACTTACAGCTGTTAGTAAACGGTATGATCTACTGATAGCCGGATGAAGATAAGTCGGGGGGCCTCACCAGGACACCTTACGTCTAATAGTTTCATGAGAAATTTTAAAAGTCAATTTGGAGTCCACTATCAACCACTTCAGCCAGTACCAACAGTAAGAATATGTGGATTTTCATCCATTCTTAAATCACCCTGTTTACAGTGCTTGATACGCTTACTGTTGCCTGCCTTCGTTTACAACTTCACGTTGAGGGACGATGTCGTTAACTCAATTTTTAAAAGTACACTTACACTGAATAATGGACAGCCCAAGTCAATGTACCATTACGGACTATCATTAACAAATTATTTCAACTTTCGTATTCATATAAACGTAGCATATTCTACGCAGTTGAGACTTTTGATCTCATTAAAAGGCCCCGATCGCTTGTTATCAGTATGAGTTAACAGGCAGTAAATATGTTTATTACTGAGGAAACCAGGCACCCTGATCCGTCTTCACAACCGAAAGTGGCTGCACGTTCCGATATGTCACTTCCGTCGTGCTCATTGGCAGGTCGGTGCGTAGTGATGAACAAGGTTGCCTCAAGAAAGCGTAGCGGAAGTTCTAATTTCAGTCATCGCCGAGAAATGCGATACTAAAGAGCTCTCAACAGTCTAATCTAGTGTTTCTCCTGAAATGGGTTGACTGGAAAGTTTATGACAATGTGATAGCTGTAACTGACTATGAGTGATGTTCAATTTGAATTCAACACAGTATAAAAATGAAGCATGCTTGAAGAAATCAGTAGACAAACATTAAGTGTATCGTACTATTAAAACTGAGGAAAAGTCTGTCGCGTTAACAGAGTGGTAGAGCAGACAGCTATATGTCGAGTGAACGTTTCGACGGTGGGCTGAAATCCATACAACTTACTGACGATTATCCGGAACACCTCATAGAAAAGAATCTGATTACGATTCTGACCATACGTGAAGAAACCGGTATTTATCCAAGTTTCGATTAAGGGTCTATAGAATAAGTCAGGACTCACGGCTATACGCAGTCTATCGGGGTAGCTGTAACCCTTTTGATTCGGAGGTAGAACAAGACAGAATATTGAAGGTTTACACCGATAAAACTGGTTTTGTGTAAAAATCATCAACGGTTAGCAAATTATATAACTTACAATCAGTTCAGACTGTTACGTGTAATACTGCGAGAAATGTTTGGTCAATATTTAATGTAATTAACAACTGGAACATGTATGAGGGACTTGCAATGCGGTTGTTCAGCCAATGGGATGTAGATAGGTATATGAGCAGTTGGTATTGAAGTTGTGCAGATCGTCGGCCGTGGTCACGTAGGATGGCGGTAATGCAGCAGGACCGGATGTGAAGGCGGGCATTTTGCCATCACCCTCTCAAGTCCACTTGTTCTATTCTGAACATAAATTCCGTTGATTCTGGTCAGAATTAACAGGGGTGTTAGGCTGCACAGTTGTACGCAAGTAGACTTTTTCAGGTAGTCGGCATAGCTCCTCTCACTGGTGAACTCCGAATCTAGATCACGACGCGCTCATTACTCTGGTTTCATAACGAAGGCAAACTGTCACTTCAGACCCTATCGATATGTAGCCATTATTTGACTCGTTTCCGTGACCTAACTTACATTGGTCAGAATTCACGGTATTTACAAAAACGATTCCCAACCACTACTCACATTGATGAAGCAGCAGCTAACAGCTCAGCCTCCACTCACTTGGTTGAAAGTAAACAATGTCTTAACACTGCTCAAATCTTTCTGTTAGTCTGTCGTGTACCATGGTCGAGCGCCCAAATAAGAACACGGCCTTATCGAGATTATAGGAACCAGGTTACTTGGTACAATATTGAGTAAATGCATTGCGCCAAACTTGGCCTTAAGTTAACCGGCTCGATAGCCGACCTGCGCGGTTTAGCTCATGAGTGAGCGTAATGTGACTGGCCAATCTAGTCACCATCCTTGCTTCTTTGTGCTGGCTCGAACGATGTATCAGTCAAGCTTAATCGCTCAGCTATATAACTGTATAGTCTCAAAGGTGGGTTATCAAAAGTCTGTCCGCCTGCGTATCACTATTCTTAATTTTGCAAGTGGCATAACTGATATTCTGCCATTTTAGTGCATTTCAAGATAATATCCAACTGTGAAAATTCTGGTCTTCGGCTAGCTTCGAATCAGCGAGAGGAACAGCATGTGTAATCGCGGGAAGCGCTCTAGCACCTGAGCCACAAAGTCACCCCGAGAGTTCGGAACTTTTACATGTAGACAAACAAATGCCATTTTCCGAGATTAGCAAAACACGAATTTACAAAACCAGCCAGTGATTTGTTCAGCGTTTTCTTTGGTGTAACCTGAACATCACTCAGACCTGATCACTTATTTGCATCCAATGTAGCCTGATCCCCATAGATGAAGCATCAGGAGTTTTCGACTAAAGTGAACAGGAACGATACGGTGTACATAATTTCGGAATGATTATGAACACTATGCTTACAACATTGCTACTGTCCATTTAAATATGATGACTAGAGGGAACCTAGTATGGGATTAATGGCGGAATGAAGTTTCATCTCCAGGCAAAAATATGCACTAATGATGAACTCGAATAGGAGCAAACATTGAGTCTGGTGCCTTCTTTCGAAATGGAGATAAGTGGAAAGTCCATCAGAATGCTAATGCTGTGTAAGCTGTAGACGGTGTACACTTTAAAACAATTGTGTGCATTGTTTGATGCCCGAATACCACAAACATTACGCGAAACAATGATCAGACCATTAGTTTTAATTTTTTTCGCGATTAACTATCAACACAGAATCTGCCTCTTCTGTGATTTCAACTTGAAGAATAGTTGTAGTCGTGGAGTTATCGACTGGAATTAAAGGGACAGGCGATTAAGTTATCTGAAAATCAGTCACAACCAGATATTGCGGTAAGTTTACATGTGATAATTCGTCCGTGTCCAATTTGAAGTCAATGGCGGAGTGGTGAACACGATTACCTTATTAAAGCGTGGCCGGAGTTCAATTCCTGGTCGTGGTAAGGACATGCACTAATGACGAGCTCCATCAAGTATGAAACTCGAGCCCAGTGATTCGCTTTCTAAGGGGGCTGGCTGAAAATTGTGTGGGAGTGCGAAAGCTATAATCAACCAGCATCCCTCAATACTTATCGGTGGGCTTCATTTTATGAAGAAACGTGCAGGCCACGAAACGGAACTTTCGTGTCTTTTAGTTAGAACAGGAAAATGTAGGAGTTAAGTTACTATAATAGCACAATGTACTTAAAGCGTTCGGGCTGTTACCCAAAAGTATGTTGATTGGTCATTTCAGCTTGTGACTCGCAGAGTTGGTAGGTGGACAGTGTTGAATGTGTAACGATTGCCATGAAGTAAATAATTTAGGTTCATTAAGTGATTTTCAAACGAAGCCAGTGGCCGGTCATTCGTTAATGATAGTTCAATCCTGCTGCACAGAATATACCTCACAAAGGCTGTAACAACACTCATTCGATGCCTTGAAAGAGAACCGTTTAATGGTGGAAGACGAAGCTGATATTACCGGATAAAAAGCGAATGTCTACAACTCGCACCACCTCAACTTTTCTTAACATTTTCTGGCTGCTACCAAGGTACTTGGTGAAAGCTTTATTTTACTACGAGTCGTTGCCTCGATAAACACAACACATTGTTATGGGAGGTGATTTTATGCAAAATGCCAATTTTTTAGATTGGCTGATAAGAGAGTTTGAACTGAATCCCAGAAAGAAATCATGAGGTATTAGAACAAGAAATTTGTTCGCGGCTGGACGAAGTGTACGACATAATTATTGGACGAAAGGTACGTTCGTGTAAAAATGACGCAATATTGTTGGATAAATATTCTAACCTGCAGTGAACAACATTCGGGGATGGTCTAGTTCAAGCTGGAGCAGTGATGGGGGCATATATTGTATTGGCTTTGATGAATTTGGACTTAGAACACCAGTTCCCGGAATGGTCACGTAGATATTTGGCAATCACTTCTAATTATTATGTATACCGTCTGTTCAACTTTACTTCAGTCATAAGGCGGATTTCAAAAAACCGACAAATGTTTCTAGACGACAAAATTTTTTTTCTTACCGTCGGTTGCACGTACAAAAATATCGATCATGTACGACGTGGATAGGGCAAAAAACAGTAATTAAACGTGAGGTATACTAGAGAATTTAGGGTCACTCCCACGGTGGTGAGACTAACTGTGTCAGCACCTTTTGAGCATAGGTACTTGGTCGATATTGCCTGGTCAGTATGGCTTCGGGGAATAACAGTGGCTTCTTATTTCAATTACGTAACAGTACAGTGAACGACGTTAGTGGGACAACCAAGTGACCTGTATGCAAGAAGCGTTTGTCGATCAGACGCCAAGTTCCAGTTTAATAGCCGAATACTTAGTGGTTGCTGTGTTATCGTGTTCAACACTCATGTAAGAATGTGTTTCGCTATCAGTTATCGCATATTCCAATTCGTCCTACTGTTATACTTGTCATGTGCTTGTGAAGTATAATCATTCAAACTGTGACAACATTGTCTTCTTGTAGCAATGACGAATTTGACCAATAAAACTCAGTGGTTCAAATAAACACAGTGAAGCCAAACATTGCGTTCCAATTTTCTCTACATTAACTACGTAGGTTGAAAACTGACGAATATCTTTCAAAAGTAGTGACGCTATGATTTTAGATGAGACCCGACTGTGAAAAGTCAGGGCTTCGGCTGGATTCGAACCAGCGGCAGACACAGCATGCCTCAACGCGGCAAGCTCTCTACCAGCTGAGCTACGAAGCCACACCGGGAGCTCGGAACTTTCACATTTGGACTCTGTTACCCACCCGTCCCACTGTCTCATATGGAATCCACCAAATGATTCAGGGGATCGACTGCCCCGGCAGGATTTCTCAAACAGTTCACGCTGGAATCCACCAACGCCACTGCTGATTGGTTGGAGCACTATAGCAGTGGAACTGACAGTGTTTGAAAGAAAATACACTTTGTTTACATAACAGTTTATGATTGTCCATCGCTGTTTTGTTGGTTCGTTTATTAGGCATTGCAACACTTCGTCCTTTGATTATTTTACCCAGACGATGTTGCACCACTGGAGGACAATGGGTTGTGGTTCGATAAATTTACACTACAGTGTTACAAATACAGCTTGAGCCAAACAAACGAGGGGGTTGTCTTTAACTTTTTTCGGCCGATTCAGTAGTGATTGAAGATTTCGAGGTGAACCAGAGTTTTCAGTTTATGTTAGCCACATGACCGTAATCTTCAACGGAATTATCATGCTTCTGCGTGCCTCAAACTAAAGTGCCATCTGACGCTAGTCGGGATGTTGATAGCAGATTGAAATGGCTAGTTCTACGTAGTTTTGTGGTCTAACTTCGTACTAGCAACACAGTGGAGCGAACAGAGTCGCTTACAACTTCTATTTAATGCCTGTGCCATCAAGATTGGCTTGGGTTAGAAAGTTTTAGTTTTCAAAGTTTGCTGCGAGTTTGTTTATTCAGGCCAACGGTTCGAAGTTACCTAAGTACATGTTCGGAAATGGACTTTGGTGAGCAACCCGATGGCCTGGTTGCGATGGGTAAAATAAATTGTCCAAAATAATCCATGTTCCTTTTTGGTCAGACCAAACCTGACTTGTTGACATCACGTCCGATTAACACGGTTAGAACACGTAGAGTTAGTTAGCCCACACACTCATGAGTATGATGCAATCAAGGCATGTGCAAGCAAGAAACAATTCAGAACAGTTTTGAGAGAGCCATGACAGACACAAACCCTACGGTTGTCAATGCCAAATCTCATCGCAACCACGGTCGACATTGGTCGACAAACATTGACCACGGAACGGGGCAATGATTTGGCAATGATTTGGGGGCAATGATTTGGCGCAGATTACGCTTATAGGGAACAACTACGTTCTAATCCACACACACACACACACACACAAAATTCTGTGAGTGATTTGGTCAAGTGATTTCGAATAAGACTGAACGATGTTCGGTTTGGTCGAACAGCGGCATACGTTGTGTCATTGTTTGGTGTTCACCGATGAAGATATGATTTACACTTGGCTGGGGAGAGTTCTTCTTTCAAGAGTTCATCTTTCAACTGTGACTGATACACTGACCAATGTGGTTTCACGGATGTAGTGACCTACCTCCATCACGGTGCTATTTGGAATGCGATATTCGACAAATCTCTGAGCGTCAACCTACAACAGCAACGCATTTATTAGTCTGTGATTTAATCACCTGAACATTGTCCTTGCCTTAGTTAGACATACACTTCGGCATATTCAACTATGTATCGTACAACTTGGTCAATTTCGCATCGAAATTATTTTCTTGTTCATCCTATCCAGGTTTGCTTTCAAGTAATGAACTGCTGTCGCAGATATCTAACGTGTAACGCTGGTTTTCCCAGTATCGGCAATAATCCGAGTTTTGGTGCAACTGAATACCAAACGGGTTTGTGGTATGTTTCCTGGATTAGCGGCTCTTGTGGCGTACCCTCACTCACGACATGATCAGTATTGTTGCTGCGATCTCAATTAGATTTGCAAGGGATATCACTTCATGACAGAATCCTACTGTGACCATCTTTCGTTGCGTTAACGTTTCCTTTCCGTTACTCGGTTTCGACTCCAACTTTGCGACAACACCGCATGTCGATTGGCTGTGGTCGTTGAGTTTTTTCTCTGGTTTATCTGCCCCAGCTGAACCAAGCGTGACCAACGTAAACAGTCGTGCACTGCGGGCAGTGTGACCAACAGATACGGACGCACGTGCGTGCAAGGGTACGGAGCGTATGTTGGGCCGGAGTAAAGTTTAGCATTACCAAAACTAATGGTAATGTTTTGGCCGAGTGTCTTGCTAGTCTGCTGACTTGTTCCGTTTTGTATGGTTTCCAACGTCCGATTGGCCTAGACACGGATCGTGTACGCGCGCGTGTTTGGGGAGACCAAACGAACGAAGAAACAGTTTTATTAATCAGGTACATATTATTATCGTTATTTGTACTGATAATATTATTATTAGTGGTGGACAACCAGACCTCAAGAACTATGGTACAAACACCTTCTGGAACTTGAAGTGAGATCAGGACCCTTAAGATGGAATAGTACGGCTGTTCTGTTGAACCAAACTTGGTTCGGGTACGCATGAATATCGCGGTGGATCATCTAATTGCATACTTCTGCCGGTGGTCAGTCTTCACATAATAATCTGACAAGTCATACTTTTTATCCATACCCTACGAAGAACCTTATTCCACTTAGTCAGCAGCAAATATTTCCCTCGGTTTACGTTACTCCGGGGCCCAAAACTGATCATTAGAAGGAGTATATGGTGCTCACCAGGATATAAACCATTCAAAGATAACTATGTAAACAGTACTAAACATTCTTCTGATGAATATGAATAGCTGGACTTAGTGGTGAGTGTGACAAAACAGTAGCGCGCACCAATGACTGTTCATGTGGAACCCAGGAAGAAAGAAACCATCGTTGGCCTATTTATGGGTTTTCTCTGATAGGCAATGTATTAAGTGAATTGCGTTATTTAAGATATGACCTTTTTCTTTATATGGGCTCCAACAATGTTGTCGGAAGCCCGCACGGTACATGACTTCCAGCTGACTTTAATTGTAGCTAAGATTCCTATGGAGTTTGTGGTAATGTATTCTTAAACTTAGGCAAGTTACCAAAACATTTCGTAATGTCTGCTGTACGGTTCTTCTCAAGAGGGTTTGAGCTGTGCTGCAGTTTTTATTCTACTGGATAACCAGCAGATGTTCCTGCATTGACCTTGTTCAGAAAAATGCCTGGGCGTTCACTTTCACTGATTTTGTACGAGCTGGAGTTTGTTAAGTCTTGGTAGGTAGTGATCTCAAATTTTATTATCAAAGTTATCCGCCATGTACTTCATCAGATGTGTCGTAACAGTGAAATCCGTTCTTTATCCAGGTTTTCTAAGCTACTTCGTCGTCGCTTGAAGGGACACGTAAATGTCAGCTAGATAAGAACCTCATAGATTTAACTGGTGCATGAATGTTAGTTATCGATCAGTCTGATCACGATTAATGCTCCACATGTCATAAAAATGTGGTTTTAATAACACTTCTAAAGATTTGTAAGTTACGAGCGCTGTAAAACTCCTGAATACACTTTGTAAGCAAATGGATCGTTGCGTTATTTTTCACAGCACTGTAATTGAAACGATTAGAATAGTTTCATTATTGTTAAATACCATTGCGAATGCTTACTGTAGTTGAATGATTTTGTTCATTCCGTGTGGTTTAGTAAGTAAACTAGCATAGGCGAATATGGTATGTCCATATGGTTTTGTTGTGGGCTGCATTTTTTTTAAGGGGAGCTCCAAATGTCTGAGAAGAGATGAGCCAGACACACTGTGGTTGGTGCTGATTGTGTTAAAAAATGCAAACGGTTTTTGATCGTGTTATCACAATTTATTCAAGTCTCAATCCCTTTGAACACCATCACGTATTGTTATAAACAAATTATCCCCTATTCTCACTGTGCTTGATAGAATATATCAATTTTTCAGGGCGCTTGTGAAATTCCACTTTTTCTGGGCTCTCACCAGGTCTATTGAGTGCGTACATAACACTTCCATAATGTCCGGATAGCTGACGTCTAGGATGTCACCCGCTACACACTGAATAATACGTCTTGTAAGTTCCTGTTTCCCACAAATTCGGCGTTTTCTTTGGCTGTAACCGTTGTACACAGTAAAGCAATGTGTTGCCGTGTTTTAAATGCCATTTTCGTTCCCGATGGTGTAAGTCGCGTACATATCTTACTGACCTGATGCTTGTTTATGTTCTCCCTTTACGAGAACGTCGCTGAAACCATTACTTCGAAAGAACACTACCTGTAGGTGTCTGCACGTTGCACAAAATTGGTTCACAGATGTAAAAGACAACCAAAGCCAAACTAGCCGTTAACAAACTCGGTTATACTACTGATCAGTACAGCGTCGACTTACATTGTGTGAAATGTTTGTATGCTTACGTTATAAGTTATATTATAAGCTGATTTTGGAACAAATTTGTATGGAAAAATATTTACTCACCCAAAACACGTAGCGTTTAAATTGAAGTGGATATTGATACGCTTACAAACAGTCGTACACACAGACTAATAATATTCACGGGTGATTCTTCCACAACAGATCCCACTACGGTAACAGACTGCCGTCCTCTTATCCCTGTCAAGACGTACGAGTCGAGATAGTTATTTCGTGTGGCCAAATCACAGACCGAACGATTACCACGCTCACAAGACAAACCAAGCAACCTCATACATCTGTGCTCTGTCCAGTCCAGTACCTCATACAGCGAAGATCAGTCAGCGATTCCAGATGCTCACTGGCACCTCACAACCTCCTGATCGTACTGACACAGCACACGTAAAATCGTGTGTAAACTAGTGGCTACGGGAACTAATACCGAGGCTTCATTATGAATAAGTCTTTCATTAACGGTAACCTACTATCTTGTATATGCTGCAACGTACACGCAGTCAACGCCTGTGATAAACTTGAGGTGTGTTTTCCAGACACTGATAATCGCGATGAGGCACAAGAAGCGGATTCGTACGAAGCTCAGCACGTACTCAGTCACATCACTACAAAACCCCATTGTAATATGAGCAGTATAGGTCGCTTGTCCACAAGAGTAGGGCAGTAAACAGCCACTAGCTTTGATATTTATTTATTCGGGAAACTTATTGTTTAAATCGGAACTTGTAATACCAAACAAACTGGCGCCATTCATGCGTAGAAGTTTAGCTTCACAAAAGTCCCCGTGATGGTAATGCCAACTGGTTTAGTGACTGAACGTTCGCATTCCGAATATGAGTTTAATAGAGTCGTGGTCAACATACTGTTCTCACAGCCGCAAGGGCCGGAGTGCTGATTCCACTTCGGACAAGAATATACACTACGAATTAGGTCTGATAAGAACGAAATTCAAGTCTACTACTCTCTTTCTCTCTCTGAGGATTAGCTAACCGCAAAACTTATGTGGATGTGAAAGCGTTCAACAAACATGAATAATGTTTAACTTGTTATACTGCGAATCCCCAAACTTCACTACGTAAGACAACTGAGCAGAACATCCACCCAAATAGTTTATGAAATCTAACTGTAAACCGTTTTCCAATTATTGGACTGTACGCAAGAGAAGCGCCTTTTCAAAAAGTTAGGTGAATGAAAGGGAACCATCAGACCGTTTCTATATTCATGTGCTGTCTGCTCTTCAGTACTAACGGTTAACGTACACTTCCTCGTAACATCTAAATTTTGACGTTGATATTTGTATCCAGCTGGTTTGGTTGCATGAGGTGTGAACAACAATCGGGAACTTTATCAGGCACCTGGGAGTGTTTTGAGACTGTGCACAACATTCATCCAAGCTTTCAAACATTTTTGTTCACACCCCCAGAAAGTTGAAAAGGATTACATTTATGAACGATTTACTTTTAAACTTCACTCGCTGACATCACCTTTCTTAGATCAGAAGTATGAAAATGCAACTGTTTAAAACTTTACGTTCGATACTTTTCTGTCTGTAACCTGACAACCAGACACGTCTAGGAAAGTGTGAGGCCTTTCAAATTGTTCAACTGAACACTGTCACCAGTGATAAGAACGAACCATTTCTACCGATTGGTCAGTGGACGAATGCTGACATTTACAATTGGTAACATCCTAGGGAACCTATGCACAGAATGGGGAGAACGATAGAGTTTGTACTAGTTCTAATTGTGAAACGGTGAGATGCACTGCTAATAAAACTGGAAAGCTGCTGGTAAGGTGCAACAGATCGATCACAGTTCGTAATGAGCGGGAAAAAAAGATTTTGATGAACCGCTTGGAAAGGTCAGCTGGCCGTACACAAAATACCTTCTCTATCCGGTCTGTAATACTGTTATCGAAGACCCGCTATGTGTAAACGTACCTTATCCCACGTGACCCGGTCCTGTAGTAAATGCCTTCGATGAATCCTTGGTTTACCCCTGCTCACAAAAATTTCTGACGGAGTCACTAGAAGAAGAAGAGGGTCAGTTTATGCAAAGTAACCACCAGGTCTAGGTAGATCTGTGGTTACCTCACCTTCCACGAAATACACCGTACGCGTGTGTAATTCACACCGCCTCCTGATTCATTCATCTCCATGTCGCCACAGCGGTCTCTGTGATCGCGCAAAATTGGTAGATTTGGATTTACTTGAAGCAGATTTGGCAGCAAAGGAATTCAGTTTCGAAGTGACATTTTGGCTTTTTTTATAACTTTTTTCGCGCCCTAATGTTCCTTTGTAAGTGAGCAACCCAAAACTTTGTCTGAATACGAATTTTGCCATCAATGTTGGGTTATGTTCAAATTACAGGATCCTGTAGTGGATCTAAACAGTATATGGAAACTCAGATGTGAATAGCAAGTCGAAATCTGATGAAAAGGAAAACAAATAACTCACAATAGTTTGTGGAGGCACGTTGGTTTAGTTTTCCACTACACCAAATGAGGATTCTCACTGATACTGCTTGTCCTGTGTCCCCCACATAGTCTCGATGTCACGACCGAGATAATTCCAACGACAGATAAATAAATGAATAAATAAATTTGCCCAACTAAACAGTTGATTCCGCTGAATTCTAACTCTTCAAAAGATTTGTACGCCACCGACCCTGAACGCGAACAAAAAGCAGAACTTGCGAACTCGGAAGTGTAATTTTGAAAATTATTGATTACTCTGTGGATCGATTAACCTCGTTCAAACATCATGTGTATATGTGAGGTTGAAGAAGATGAAAAGGCATGAATAACAATTTAAAAAATGAAGTGGAAAATAGTGTACAAAACGCTACAATCCTGGTTAACCATTCACGCACCAGTATCCAAGTTGTAGTCCATTAGATTTCGTCTTGTCGGCAATTTCTTCCAAGTTGCTAAGGCACGATCATTCGTCGTCGATTAGGGCCGGCAGGAAAATCAATATCTGTCATAGAGTAAGGTGAAAGAGGTGTGTTGAACGAGTGACAGGAAATAGGGAAATCTTTTGTTAACAGTAAGTTGAATAGAATAAGGTACAGTCAAACTAAGTTGTTAGCATAAAAACCCATAACCAACAATTTAATAGCATAAAGAGGAGTCAAGGAGTAGATTAAGTAACGGCCACAAAAGATGAAGGTCAAACATTGGCTGGACGTCAAAACTTTTCTCCGCCCAATCAAGTGAAATTTCAAGATAAGTAAGTAACTGAGACGTTAATTTAATAGGTAATCCAAAGAGTAAAATTTTCTATTGCACTTTTACGCTTACAAATAATAGAAACCAGTTATAAACCATCTGTTGAATCTGACATTGGCTGACGACTTCTAGACAGTTTCACTGTTGCTGGCAGTCATTCTAGAAAACACAAAGCCTAGTAGTTATTGATAAAGTTTGTATGACACAACAACATTGTCAGCGTACTTACATACACAAACGTTGAAAATTGCCGCGGGAGAGTTTTCACACAAAAAGCAAATAGAAAGTAGGAAAGAACTGCACCTTGAAGAATTCCGAAGTCTTTGGGGTATTGTATTCTCTAGGCTCACTTAGTGTAGTACACTGGAGGCGGTGTGAGAGTTAACGCTGGCTAAATCGAAGAGACAGATCTAGCATCGTTTCACGCACAAGTTTTACTACCAAACTACAATCTTTGTCAAACATAATTTGGATGGTACACTCAGGCGAAAGTCTGTTTTAACTTTGCTGTTGGATGACAATTACCTCTTACTGTGTTGTCTCCTCTTCATCTACGCACGTGGTAGGCGATCCGAGATTCTAACTACTGACCGGTTGTACAAAAACCAACGTCAGAGTTATCGTTTCTATGCATACCGTTGTAAACATAATAACTATGGGTTTCAACAGGTTTTAGGATGGCTATGTAAATTCTTATATTGATCCTTTATGTGCCCGATAGCTTTTTCAGGCCAATTCCCTAGTGTCTGCTTGCTAAACTGAAATAAGTACGAAATTGTTCTCATAAGAGTTTAGCCTTGAGGTTAACACATTCATAACGTAAAAAGTTGAGTGTGAGGTTATGCACCAATTAACCCGATCTCATAGTCCCGTTTTTCAATTGGTTCTTTTTATACACAACTAACCTAGCGGGATATTGCTGATAATAAATTGTTTATCTTGTGAAATTGTTGACGTAAGCAACTAGTAGTTAGCAAACAAAGGGATTTTAACAGAACGGAAATGAGGTAGGACTAAGAAATACGATAACTGCAAACAAAACTTGCTTGGGTCCATCCATTGAAGTGTTTGAACGAGCGGATGGGTGGATGGGCAATTGGGACCTGGGACTTTTGGGCTCAAATTGATGGTGCTACCGTGGTTTGTTGATGTCAGGATGACTCGCACCTGTCGAGTTGGTTCAATTTTCACCATCACCATCACAACCACACATACGGAGTCAAGCTCAGCGATCGAACAGATGTTATGAACAACCAAAGCCTCAGGCTAGATGTTAACTTTTAAAGTGTCCACACAAGCAGACACACACACACACAAACAGGGCATCTCAGTGCTCCGGGTCAGAGTTAGGTAGAATGAGTGAACGGAATCAGGTTAACCGTAAGCCTCTCTCAAGTTGGATTAAGGGTGGGACAAGGATAGTTAAACTACACCCACCGAGCGTTGTAATCATCAAAAGTGAACATGCTAATCAATTAGATCAGTTTAGTTAGTTGATATTTGAAACCAGAGTTGGTTTACTGGTAGATATAAACCCGGCTAATTAATAGTTAACAGTAAACGAAATTTAATTTGCGGTACTGATTGCAACGATATGCTACCTTCAGGGAGAGGGCTCTGTTGTAGAAGTTTGTGGAAAGAGCTAGAACTGAACAAACAAGCAAGCAAACAAACAAACACACACTTCGAAATAATACAAAACCAAAAACTTCTATCAACACTCCAAACCCTCCTCAGGTGGTTCAATGAAGACCAAGCAGCTACAACCTAACTGAGAAATCCCGATCCCGAGGCTACCAGTTGCACTAAAAAGAACGGTTCTGTTTATTCTCCTTTCGAAATAATCGGCCAATCTGAACACGATATTATGGTTAAACATTTGGAAATGATTATCCGGTCATACACATTGTAAGATTACTGGCATTGTTGTCAGGACGATAGTTTCAGAAATGCGAAATTGGAAATCAGGTGGGGATGAGGCTGTGCACTGCGGACGACCCTTAATGACAATGAAACTTGAGTCTAAACCTTCTTTAAGAAGCAGGCCAACTGAAAGACTCGCCTGGATACAAAGGCTACGGTCACATAGGAACGATGGTCAATTCTAAACGAATGAGTTTTTTCGAGTCTGTTGGCCTAAAACTGTACTAAAATAACGATAACTTAAGAATCTACCCGTGCTATTATGAGATCAAAGTATTGGCAGCGGCTTTGGTAGTGCCGTCACGAGGAAAAGTGAACTGAGCACTCTATTCGAACGCACCTAAATTAGTATATGTAGCATCAAGTTATCGGAATACAATCACACTAATTCTTGTATGATGGCGAAAGGAACCCTTTTGACGTTGAAAAACATTACGACTGATTGTCTTAGTGACTAGCATTTTATTCTCACAAGAACAAAAGCATCAGTACAACTCTTGGCTCGGACAAATTGAGACACCACCGATAAGTCCTATCGTATGCGAACTGGAGCCTGGTAATTTCAACGTGAGCCATTTGAGTAGTTTATCTAAACGGGAGAACTCCGACTACTCCAACTAGGTCTTCCAAATATTCATCGGCAGTGAAATAGAACTGCTCATAAAGCGTCTTGGCTGTTGATGAATATTTGGAAATCAACGGACTGTCAAGTTCTGTATTACCATGTGTTGGTACTCATAAAAGCTGGGACCCCTCGCAGTCAACCGGACTGTGAGATGTTATAACATTTTTTCTATTAGTCAACTAATCTGTTTGCACTTTTTCCTCAACAGAACCTTACAGATGGAGGAGGGAAGTTTGAATATACTAGCTAGGTCAGGTCTACACGTTTAGATTGCGGTTTTAGTTGTAAATCCTCAGACGTTTACGTATGCACCGGTTAACTACCACTCACCCTTGATAATTGGAATGACCGGTAGCATCCGCACTTGTTGTGACTCTCTCCTGGTTATGAATAGTGTTTGTGATCCTTTCTAAGTGGTGTTGGTTCCTCCGGTCGACATCCCCATATATCTCATACATCTAGCTTTGTGCACCTGCTGCCGGAGGTCACTTTGGCGGTCCAGGGATTTATGGAAGTCCAAGTGTTGCATCGTGATTTCGTCATGTGTATGCTCGTTGTAGGCTCTGAAACACTCTAATTAACGACGACTAACATCTTCCACTGTGTAAGGTGATGGTGCCACAGTATGTGTGTGGGTTGTTGCCTGCCAAAACAGAAAAAGTACAGTGATGTCTTTGGGTCACATCTTTACTGATACACGGTAAAAGGACTGGTTGTAAAGACTGTCCATAGTGACCAACCGAACTGATCAAGTATTTCTGAAGGATCGATACAACGGTGTACACGAGAATGAATAGGTCTATAACGAAAACTACGTTCTTTTCAAGGCGAATTCTTACCAACTGATGAGGCTACTTTGCTCAGCTGCATAGCGTGTTTGGTGGACCCGGAAGATGGGATGCTCTGATTCCATTGGAACTAAACAGTTTATAGCGGAATTGCCAGTGACAAATGCCATGTAGGCCCGAGTTCACATCCTGGCAGGAATATCCGCCGTCATAAGAGTTAGGATCTCTAGGAGATGAAGACGACAAGAGTAAACCTAAGCTTTAGGAAAGGGGCTCAAACATACTGAACTTGATGGAGCAATACGTACGGTTGTCACAACTAAGCAACAACAGACCATTTTTGTACTGTAACTCTATGGAAACTCATTCAGTAGCAGGTTATAATCCTAATGTGTATCATCCCTAGTACCTGACCGCACACACACTGTACACAAATAGTTAACAGATGGGTAGGTGTAACAAATTAAGTCTAAGAATCACATTATATAGGCTTTACATATGCGTTAGTTTGCCTCAAATTTTTCAGTAAAGATGACTGCCATCTAATGTATTGGCCAGCCAGCTTTCATGGAGTTCCCAGAATCAAGCTGCTGCCCCCACGGAGAAATTATGAGTTTACGTGAAATTCAATTAATCGCCAAAGGGCACAAGCGATCGCCGAGGCGAAGAGCCGTTTGGTATGTTTAAAAGTGCAACAGGTGAACGGCGAAAGCAGTAGACTTGTTCATGTCGTTTCCGAGCTTGCTAACTGGTAATAACTAACCTCTATCTTTTAGACTATGAGTGTCCAATGTGTTTGTCCATGTTATCCAAGGCGTTGTTAGGTAGAGTGTACATGCCAAAAAGTCTGACATTCATCACTGATGGCAATCTTCTCTGTCCAAAGTTTGAGCACCAGGGTGCACTCAGGAGGAAGACCCTAAAAAGAACTTATGCTGGATGTGGGAATTTTGTAGTAGATGCCTCCAGTAAACAAATAAACCTTTTGAGATCAAGAAGGAAGCACTTTTTGGTTTCAAGGTGGGTAGGGTAGACATAGCAAGACAGTCACGTCGAACCAAAAACGGCCGGATCATTCAACGGCCCCAGTGTGTATTACTGGAGAAAATGAATGCGTTCGTGAACATTTCAAGCTCCGCAATCTCAAGCTGAACTGAGACTCATAGTTGATTGAGAAACTTAGATCAAGTCTCAGTCACCAGCGGGTCTGTTCCTTGAACCATGCTGAACCGCTGTCTACAAAATAAATGTTTGGACATGTTTACGATGTCTTTCAAGGATGGTCTGTTGCAAAGGGGAACAAACGGATGATGTCTTGTATTCAGCTTTGAAATTCGACCGACCAGAAGTATCGTTTCTAGTGACTCAACTACAACCTAAAAAAGGGACCATTCCGCTGGAAATCATGATAAGTCAAACCAGGCTTGGTAACATTTCAGAGCATGTTAAAACAGTCACCAAATGAAATTCGATAAAATAGAAGTGTTTTTCTCACACCATCCATTACACGTTAATCATAAACCTGGACGAATGATTATTATTTTGTGATTTTTGACTGGAGTTCCCGGTTCCGGTTTGTCATTATTCTGCCCTTGTCTTTGTCAGTATCCCATACTGTCACTGTGCAGCATGTACTACTGAATGGTTTAAAGGCGATCGAATTATTTTTCGCAACCCCTTTAACTGACGTTGAAAAATATTAGCGGTTACTGCAAAATTTAATGAACTATCCTTTTATGCTGATTTTGCAATCGTCCTAGCAAGTAACATGTTAAGGTTACCCAATAGAATACCTTATTTCTCACGTCTTCAAGATATCCCAGTAGCATTTATGAGCGTTTAACTATTTTGACAGTTTGTACAAAATAATTTCGTCTTAGTCACTGTGTGGAACTCAAATCGTTCGGAAGAAGTAATTTCACCTGAAGGTGCTTAATCTCAATTATCCGTAATAGGTTTTTCATTTTTGCCTATTTTATTGTATGGGTTTTTTAATTTAACTGCACTTCGAAATGGTTTTTAATTAATGACCTAGTTACACGCAGACGGTTGTAATATACCCATGTAAGTAATTAAGTATATACATACTCACATGCTAGCAATTAAACAAATGTTCTAACTGTGCATGCAACGCTTCTCGCTCGCCTTATATAAAGTTGACCAACAAAGCAGTTTAAAGACTCAGGTCATGTGGGGACATGCTTGTTACGACGGGAACAATTGGAACGAAGGCGTGCGTACTGTCGTCTTAAAAGTAATGGCTATCGTGAGAGGGAGTGCCGGATGGAATAATGTGGTTAAGAAAGGGCTTCTGAACTTTTAACATACAAATCGAATAGCATGGAACTGCTATGTTAGCTCACTCCAGGGGGTGACCTAGAAGCGTGCTTGACCACTAAGAATGAGAGGAAAGAAATAAAAGCCAGGTTTTTTACAAAAATTGAGAGGCGAAGAATGAAAAGAAGCCATAATTGCAGAGGAAGGGCGTCCAACCTTAAACGGAAACGTGGGTCATGTGGTTCTTGGTGGATTTGTCCAGAAATAGCAGGTAGTTTGATAAAATATCCTTAACTCTTCTTAAGTTTAGAAGTTGTGAACTATATAGTAATGTTGAAAGCAACATTTTCGCAGTGATATGAGGAGTGCACTGTGGAGACAGCAACCGACGACGGAAGGCTAAGTGACAAATGACTGAGCAAGAAATGGACGAAGTCAAATTTGTCAAACCACGAAATATGTGCTTCAGTTGCAGCACCATAATATAAACTTCTCTGCGGCACATAAATGAGGCTCTGTTGAATAGACACAATCATAACTGCAAATTAAATTATCTTGGCAGCCGTCATGCCTGTTAGAGCCGGGTTCGTGTATTACACTGTTGTAAAGAACTTGATGGTGGGGACAAAGTGTAAATCTGCCAAACCAGTCCCGGAGGTTGTTCGTTATCTAAATGAATGTATTGTCTATTACTAACATTTCAAGAGAACGAAACGTGCAAATTTTGAACTTCGGCTGAACTTGTGCCTGCAACAGAAACAGAATGCTTAGACATGGTAAGCGCTCTGCCACCTGAGCTACAAAGCCACGCTGAGAACCAAGGAACTACACACTGGGGTTCAGTCATCCATTCATCCATAAAATACTGGTGGTATATTCCTAACGAATCTACACAATTACTTAGCATGCCGGCTGACTGAGTTCATTCTAATGGTCACTTGATTGTGTATAAGTAAAATGGATTCAGGTGTATGTATGTTTTATCGTGGCTATTGCAGATTGGTTCCCTGACTATCACACTTACAATGTGACTCCTGTGACATCCATTGTTTTCCCTCATATGTTTGTTCTGGCGGTGGAGACGGAATCATTCAGGGAACTAAGTTGCATGCATGGATGATGTTTCAGTTGCAACTGCAGCCGCTGAAATACCTACCTTATATCTGGCATTGTCAAGGTTTTCGTGTTCGTCGTAACAAAATTATATGTTAAGTTACAACCTGATTTTCAGTTTGGAGTTCCAAACGGCCAAAACCGATGCAAAACGGGTGATTTAAGACGGATTTTATCCCTCCGCTTAAACAGGGTGAAAACCAAGTCATTACCCAGGTACATTCAAAGTTACCCGTCACGAGAGATGCACGTGGAACTGTTGATGGCGTGAATGAGGGTTTTGGCTCGTAACTCGAAGGGTTGCTGGCTTGAACCCTCGTTCAGACTATCTATATTTGATGAATCAAATCGAGAATGAAATCGGTCGTGGAGTGTCGGTTTGAGGGTAATCCTCACCAATCAATAAGGTTATGTGTGATGGTGCAGGGCTTGGTCGCCGACTCAACTCACCCAGATTCTAAGGGTTTAGACAACATCACAGAAGTAATTGTACACGGGGATAAACATTTGCGTTGCCATCCTGCCGTTCTAAAAGGTTACAGTTTATCCTCAATGCGTTAAGTGTTCCAAAATTGTGTAGGTAAACTGCTTATTCAGAGCATTTCCGTCCACTGTACATTTGTAAACCCTCAAATTTAACACTTTGCTTACCTTCGTCGTCCCGTAAGGTAGGATACTTCTAGGCAGAAATCGATAAACTGAAGTCGGAAAGGGTTTGGGCTAGTTTCGTTTGTGTCCTAACATAACTGACCTACCTCAGCCTATGGGTGCTCAGAAAGAAATTGATCGTTTATGTTTGGTCTGACCATCAGACAAGATAGGATGGAATCAGAACCATTAGCAAAAACGAATTGCGGATTTTTCTGTACGGATTTCTGTAAGCCGGAGAGGCATTTTGACAGTGGGCTTAACTGAGTGAACAAGTGGTGTTGACAGTTAGTCTGCAAGAGCTGAATTTCAGCTCATGACTTCTATCCCTTGTGCCACTTGATTACTCATAGCTTATGCACAGCGAACAGAAATGTCTGTATCTTCAAGCTTTCATACACAAGTATTGTATGAAACCGAACGAAGCCTTACGGTCTTTGTTTGGGATTAATCGAGTAGATCAGATACACTAAAAATTTTTTACCAGCTTCGTTAGGAGGTAACCTCATCAAACCAGTTGATAAAAGATCCAAATAATAGTCACCTCATTTTATTCCGCCAACATTGCATGAGCAAAGACGAAAGCACAAAATTGGAAACACTGTCATTTTTTAAACATCCTCGGTGCAGTTTGCTACCAGTATATCCTCTGCAGGTTGACCTTAAGATAAAACAAGCTTAAATGTAGTTAGTCTGTCATCAACCGTTGGTATAAGCTGATAGACAACGTGCACAATCTGGACGGACGCACAATAGAGATAGGTGCACCGGACCCTGTTATGCGCTGACCTCAGTGAGGTTTCTTTATTGTAGAAACCCGTCGTTATGATGTCATGTCTGTTCAGTATGAGAATATGCGGGTCCTGATGGTGGTCTTTATCTAGTTTCTCTAGCCGTATGTGTGTGCAAGGGCATCTCTGTTGGACGGTAGATATTACCTGTATAGCATACTGCAATGTTGTAACAGACTTCGGAACTTATACACAGTGTGACTCAGCATCAAACGCAGACTGGTACAAAAACACCAGCTAACCAGAGATACTGATCCCAAAGTGCTCTGTCTATCTTGATTATCCTCCGTCGGCTTACCCGTTGTAATTAACTATAGTAGTAACCAGGTACAGAGTGGTTAGACGCTGGCAATTCATGTATGGAACGTTCAGGAATTCTCTTTCGCCTAGACTTTTTGTATATTCGAACCATCTTAGTTCATATTATGTATGTAGTGCACATACGTTCGGCGCGTGTCCACCAAGCGTCATTCGTGCAAGTGCAGGACGCAGACAGAAACCATACGCCATAAGTTTGAAGGTGGTGCAAACGCAAATGCAAATTTTGGACTGAATGCAGATGACAGTTGAGACGTTAGACCCCGGTAACTTTGATTCTTAGTCAGGATTTTAACAGACCCTTTCTGGTCGAAATGACTGCAGTGTGGTATAGGCGCAAATACACGCTTGCGCGCTCAGACATACAACACCGGACATGTTCGTGTGTGATATAGGCCTGGGTGCAGACTGGAACATAGCTGACGCAATTACTTTGATGTAAGTGGTCAACAATTGATGTATGACCAAGCTAGGCAACTCCACGGCCGGGTTGGATGAGCTCCCACCGCTTTGTCAACTTGGCGTGGCATCCACCACCGCTGTCTCTAGAACTCCGGAAGAAGTAGAGGCAACCACAAACGCACGAACTTCTTACGCGCTCTGATATGTATGTGCACGTACACACAACACAGATAACGTAGCACCGAATGGTTTTTGTTTCCGATTCTTTGTTACCATGACGAATAAATCGGATTCAATTGAATCCGGTACACTAGCACTGACAGAGGTGAAACTCGCTTTGTTCTGCTAGTTGGTCACATGATCTGAAGGACTAATCAAATGGAATAACTGAGAGGAATGACGCAGGATAAACTGGCGGTGTTTCACAACAAGGTTATTGATCAAACGCAGTGGTCTTATGTGGACCGTATTAGATTATGTTGCCTATAATGTGGCCACTGTATGGAGGAGAGTTGTGTAAATTTAGTCATCCGAAATGAGTCAACTGATGTGAGGGATATTCCCAATGATGTAACTGTTAAGTGACGCTTGCTTACAAATCATGTCTTCGTTTAAACACACGAAGTTGATACAGCTGAACAAAGAAATTCAAACTGTTAAGCCACTTGTTTCGAACTGACCTTCTTCTGCAGCTGACCAACGGTCCCCTCTGTCCCGCTTAAGTTAATTCTGATGCAACACCATTTCCCCATTGCCAGACAGAAAAGGAGTTTTTGAAACCAAAGTGAGCTTGTATGTCATTACCTTCACTTCCGTTATCAAACATCCATTCATTTGAACATACGCAAGCCAAACAGAATCTCTGGTAAATGCATACCCTTAGCAAATGAAGGACAGTCAGTCAATTGTGCCTAGGTCAGAAAACATCAACCATAACCATGAAACTCAAGAGCGGCTAGGGAGATTGGTCGCAGTTAGTATCAAATTTGGTTTCGGAATTAATTCGATAACATAAATATTGAATTTACCTAGTAATCGGGCTGACTGGGAAATAATGAAGAACTAACCGGATCCAGTGGAAGATGTACAGATACACTGTGAAACACCCCGAACAAAAGAGATAGGCTGGGTCCAACAGGAGTGTTGCTGAAAAATATTGGTATTGTGGCGGGTACAGGAGTTGCCATTGCAACCGGATGGATGTTTTAGGAATTCGATGAAAGATACAAAGTCCTTTGAAGATGCATTACAGAAAACAGTTAAAGAACAATACATCCAATGGGAGGACACGCAAGCATTGGCAAACCGACTGGCCAATTGGTAGGAAATGAAGACAGGACCTAATTGCCGGAAATCAAACGAAAGTCTTCGGACTGTGGTGAAAGTGTCAATAAAAGCAACAACTATGTCGTATTGCAAGTCTGAGTATTCCCCAGATATTTAACAGAAAACTCTAGACGAGGTTCAATAGTTACTTGAAGGGAGGGGTACGCATCTGAAGGTTCCTCAAACTGAGTTCCCTTGGTGAACAAAATCAAGATGGCGACACGTCTGAAGGTGCTATAAAACAAACAAAGGAACTGATTAACTGGCTACTTTGAATAAACTGTTCGGTAGGATAGGCGTAGAAAATCGAATTGGATAGGCAGGCCGAATATCGCACAATGTGTATATTGTAACTGTCTAGTGGCATGGACGCAATAGGAAATGAAAATCAGGAAATGGAGACAACTGCGTCCTGTAGAACATCTGAGTCAGTGCTCAGTGGCGGTATGGCTTGAGCACTGAATCTGTAAAGTAATCACGTAAAAGTTCGACAGCTGAATTTTGCATTCCAGATTCTTTGAGAACCTGAAGTGGCGTCTCTCTGTCAACGTTTCAACCTGGCTGACTGTATCGACTTAAGTTTTGTCTGCCGCTTTACAACTGCCGATTGGAAATTCGAACCGAGTGTTGATGCGAGTCCGTGTACGTCCGAAACATGACCCTCCGATCCTTTTAGTAAATTATTTCAAGCCTGTTTAACTAACACCAAATTTTTAACTGCGTCATCCGGGCTGACGAGGCTTTTTGGCTGGAAGTGAATGGTCAGCAATACTCCCAATTATCGATTACTTCCAAGTTGTTCGAAAACCACCAAGCATTTTGTGGAAAGCTTGAAAAGAAAAGCGATTGTTGTTGTCGGTGACACTGAGGCAGTGAACAACTAGTAAACAGTAATTGTTAAGATGTGCAGTAATAGAAATTGATTGGAATAGAAAAATGGGTGTTTCTTGAATCAAACATGACCAGTAGAGAAAATAGTACATTGAGCTGTTGCGATAACTATGCTTATGCACTTCATATCTTATTATATTGCTGGGAATTGTTCGAACGCAGAGTTCAGAGCTTCCTAAAGTAAATTCTCTAAGTGTCGTCTAAGTTGTCATATTTGTCGATGAATAAACGAAAATACTGACTGTTTCAAATAGTCCACAATTCCTTGAGTAATCAGCAAAAGTAACGAGGTGACGAACAACTGTTTTCGATCATTCTTTCTCAAGTCAATACAATTAAGTAGGTTTAATCAGGGCGTCATAAACCAACCGCAAAAACAGTGTGACTGTTAACGAATGGCATTAGAGACTACTACTAGGCTCCATATAATCATTGGTTTGGGCCCAGACCCAACAAAACATAACCTAACTAATAAGCCCGTTCTCAGTTATTCTTTATCAGGTCAAACAAATAACGTCTGTATGAACCACTGTCATCATCANACTACGTCCATATTCAAACATTCAGCATCAAGGTGCCTACACCTTGCAAAAACACAACCGAGCTGCAAGTGAGAGTAAGGCGTCATCAGCGAGAGAGCTGTTGTCAGGGTGAGACGAACAAAATAAGCAGAGTCCAAATGAGGTCAACCACGTCATCGATACAATTGGAAACAGTTTTCGATACGGTCTGACACTACCATGATGACATGCTACATTTGGTGGACTCTGACAACCACAAAGCTTGAACGAAACGTTTTTGGGCCTACAAGGACGGATTATTCAATGGAATTCCACTGGCCTTATTTGTAAACGAAACTTATCAACTTATGGGTTTCGACTGATTGTTCTTGGCTTGTTAAGTCGGACAAAATGAAGTAACTAAAATGGTGGCAATATTAGGATTGGGCAGATGTTCCACAGTACTACAGTAATTGCCTTGTTAATCCAGACTGTATGATTCTCATGTGCAATTTCACATAAGTACTTGGTCTTATGGTTTACCTGACTAATATCGCAGGAACAAGTAAATGAATAATTATGGAAAGAACTAGTAGAAACGTACACCTTATCTTTTAGCAGTAAGCATAATGCTGGAGTGTAGCAAACGAAGTTTCTTCTGACAGCGCTACTGAAACTTCCGGTGAATGTTTCAACTAACGTATCTCCTCCGAGTGGTATTGAAATACACACTACGTTTTCATCGGTGATACCTGCATGGTATCGTCTACAGGTTGCCCCGGACAGCTGTTTAGCAAGAATAACTTAAGTAGGGAAGACATTTAGTCGGAAATCGCATCCTATGTGCACACTGTCATAGAAACACACATGTCTGGTGAGTGTCAGGTAAGCACTGTAAATTGGATTGTCAAGTACATCCAGCCTTGCGGATGGAGCTTCTAGCTGAGCCCGTTTCCGAATTTGTGCTTAAACCCAGTTTTGCACTTTTAAAGCTAATCAATGTTGTGCGTCCTTGTGAATGCTCAAGAGTTAAACTTCGATTCGAACGATTTTGAGACGGGAGTGTTGATTAGTGTACCAGTGACATCGTACCGAGCATGGCCGAATTATCACACTTAAGCGTTCAGTCATTGTGGCTTGTGTGAAGTGTTTCGTTGGATACCCTGTCTCGAGTCAAAACAACAAACGACCTGTTGGCGCAGCTCCAGAACCCTGCGAACGTGACATTTCGGTAAAGTCGAAATCAGGAAATTCATGCAGCTTAGACAAACCGCTATCAACTGCATTCCTTACCAAGGTGTATGCTGTGCCTAGGGTGATCTTAAAAAAGTTAATTTTAAAGAAAGCTGGTTTGCTGGTTCAACAGGGGTAGAATGAGAACAAGACTAGGCTTGATTCGGCAGTTGAAGAGATTCACGGGATAAACGACTTTAGGACTTTCTACTCCAATTGTTTGTCGCCCTCAGTGAGAATAAAACGCAAAACCAGAGCCGTCAAATGATGGGACCGCGTATCAAAATTTGCAACTCTTGAGATTCAGCAGGAACAGACAACCATTTTAGATGCTTGTCACCACACACGTACAGAAGTGAATATTTTATGATAATCGGAACCGGCCTTTAAATGTGGACGTATTGATGGTAGAACTGTTGGGCTACTAATGCACATTATAACGATTGTGGTAATGAAGTTGTCTGAGTGTACTGTCGTTCTGTAACTTTGGACATGTAGCTACTAATTGCAAACACAAAAATTGATAACGAAGCGTGCAGCACTGGTAGACAGCCGAGTGCGAAGTTTCTTAGGTTCAGACTCAAACCATTATATCAAAAGTCATGTTGAGAAGACCAGCAGAATTGGTCTGTATAGTCTGCCAGGAAAGTTTGACGGGTCTCAAATGAAGTACTGTCTATTGCTCTAAATGGGGACCTACTGTACAATGGTATTCATATATACATTTTATGAATATAGATTACAACTGGAAGAAAAACACATTTTCTTGAGCACACCGTTTAGGCTAGATAATTTGGACCAAAGACAAACAGTTCAGTTGCGTGAAATTTATTTTATGTGTAGGATTTTTTTACCCACTTAAAATTTTGCACATCCCATTCGGTTCTACCTCATGTTCTCCCTTCGAAAGTTTCGTTCTGAAGGTATGATTTTGACAATGGTTGGACAAGTTGTTGGATGCAACTACCACTATGTAACTATTCTGTCGATTAGTACGTTCGAAACTGATAGTTAGGTTAGAACGACGAACACTTACGCTTCTTTCAACACACACGGAGAAATCGTGTAAAGCGTTCGACAATGTCGGTTTTCTTAATCTGTTTTCGGGTTGTTTCCCTTGAAATATTAGATTTGCGTGGTGAAACAGCTGGCCGTCTTTTTGATGAGGCCGCCTCGAATCATACAAGGCAGTTCGATTCCTCTCGCTAGTAGCTGTTGTGGAATACCCACAACGAGATACGGCGTCAAAACAATTTCAGCTCTTCAGTTAAATTAAATAGTGATGTTAATTAAACCAATAAACCGCCTTAATAAAGCTGGGTCTAAACTCAATCAAATATATGGGCCAGTGGAATTAAGCAGGCTAACTCACCTTAAAACAGACTGTTGCAGAGTTAACTAACAATTTGAAGACATTGTGGAAATGTGATCTGAATCGAACAACAAAGATTACTGCAACAGCCGGATAACCGAATAAACTTTCTACCGTTTCCTTTACTGGTTCGTACACATTCACATTGTTGCACCAACCTGCTATGACTGGGCTGTGGATGAAAGAGTATCATAAGACTCACACTTATTGTTGTAGTGCGTTCAGTTTATCGTGTTTGTGAGAGTTTGATTGTGTTATGGAACCGAGAATGTAGAGTGAACTCGAATCATATGGTTCAGTGAGATCTCTCAAATATGTCATTACAACCATAATTGAAACTGTCTTCCAAAGTTTAAATATCCATTCTGTGTAAATGCGATATCGATGAAGTGTTCATATTCAACAACTTCAAATTTCGATTTAGGGTGGATGCTTGTTGCATGTTATTTAATAGTTCGCCCGCAGGGAACGCTGAGTCAGTCCGGAGAAGATCGGTTTTTGTCTTTCGAAAATCCTGAAGCCTGTTTATAAAGCCTTTATATGTTATATCAGCCCTTTTTAGAATAATCACTTATCATTGAGTGACTTCAGAGTTGTCCTATGGATGATTTTGAATTCAAACGACATTTCTTGACCTCGAAAATTCATCTACCGTCAACAGAACATAAACTGAACAGCACTCACTCTTAGTTGTAGGTTTCGCACTCAGATAGGTCTTCTAACCGTCTCCTTTCGGAAATAAACGCTATAGTTGTGTGTCACTTTTGTCAAAGTTCGACAGTGATATACGTCCTCCGCAGGGTCGGTCTCAAAAATCTCCTGAGACGACCGCGTTGATCACCGTGTCACTGATCTCACATTAGGCAATAAAGACAGGTTCATTTGTGAATAACTGGTCATTAATGCGGCTTTCCGGAGGGAAAGTATTGTGAGAATAATCGGACAGTAATCAATGAGCTATTCTCAGTCTTGAGAAGGGTAGTTCGCTTCCCGTCTAAACAACGCCGCTTGTTGCTGAATATTACTAGTAAGGGAAAATAGTCCTGCGTGTGCATAAACTGTTGACTCAGATGGTTTGTCCGACTTGGAATTGATAACACTCTCTCCTTCATGTAAAGCTCAGTGGTTAACCGTTTCTGATGCTGTTGCTACCCGCATACCCTACATGTTCCAGTGTTTTACTTTCATGACTGAATAGGGTGGAAATAGTGTTAACATCTCGCGATATACGACATATTTCATCAATGGTCAAACTGGACTAAGAGAACGAAGTTATTCAAACATTCAAATTCTGTATCCTACCCAATGGAGGTCAACACTGATTTGGTAACAGGTAGCCAATGTAAGTAATGTTAAACTGGTGAAACGTCTTCTGATTGCTCTACAAGATTCAGGAAAACGGAGTATCAGTTCAGACCATCAACTGACTGTTAGCTCTGAAATAAACATTTTCTTAAACTCTTAATTATCGGCCAACTGAAAGTCATTAAACCCGAAGCTAATAACAAGTTGGGCGTTTTCTGATGTAACAGTGTGGTTTCAGGTTACATCTGACAAGAATATTTTTTGATGAGCTCAATACTCTCTATGTTTACTTGTCCCTAGAAATGAGTAGCTGATCATCAAAGATCAAAACACGGAGTTCCTTTGATCCAGTTCTTCAATAACGATAGAAGATGTATATCAGGAGATGTTAACATTTCGTTTACTCTCTTCGGTTACTAACGTGAACACATTCAAATATATGGAACCTGGGGAGAGCAACAACAATAGAAACAGTCATCGATTGAGTTTACATGAAACAGGACGGACGAAATTCAGACGAAAGTGGTGCCCTACATCGAACCCACACATTAAACCTGAAATCGACAACGGCGCACTAAAAATGGGTGACGTCTAAGCATGTAACTGAAGTAGATAGTGCAGTAAAAGATAGATCATTGTAAAGGAAGACACCCATGAAGAAAGTGTAGTATGGAACTGCTGAAACTAACTGGTAAACTGTGAAATCCAAAACTCGTGCTGTCTGAACACTGAAAAAACCTACGTTAACTTTCTCCATAGGAGTAACCATGTCGGACGTGTTACCTGGATGAAATTCGCTAGGTCTTCACTTCTTGTTGTTCTCACTCTGGCGTAGTAAATGAGTTGCTGATGGTTGACTAAAAACAAGCTTGCTTTTAACACGGACTTCTATAATCAAGGTCAAACGGAACCGCCCAAATTTGCGGCAACTTGTGCAGGTAAAAACAAACAAAATGGTTCTGGTTGGTATGTATGATTATTTTCAGCATAAATAGCAACATCCACTTCAAGCTATCTGCCTTGGTTTCTCTAAAATTTACTTGTATTTGAGTGGACGAAATCTACAGCCAGTAACAAGGGGATGTTTAACAGACACTGACCAAAAAAAGTTTCGTTGTGAAAACTTAATTCGTAAATCCTTAGGCACGTTTGAAAGAGTCCATGAGCTATGTTTAATTACTAGTTGAATTGAGCATTGTATCGTTGTAATGCTGCTATTGCATGAATGGTGTAACGTGAAAGTGTTCGTCGGTTGCAGTTTTATCCTTCAAATGAATCCAAATCAGCGATCCTTGATCATTTTATGGTGGTTGTGTTTTCAGTTGAATAATTTACAAGACAGCTTACTTTCACTGTGCATTATTTTACAGAGCATGTGATACATTAAGATAATAAGTAGAGTTTTGAAGAGAGCCCGGTGTTACCGTTGATTGCATGTCTAATTTGACGGTTCTTAAATAATAAACTCTCACTGCTAGCTGTAATGTACACACAGTGAAAGGATTCCATTACAGTAAAACCTCATGCTTATCAGAAAAGACGCCCCTACCAAAGGAATAGCTTTTCGCCACCCCACCCCTCGCGGAGCAGGGTTCCTGTTGAAGGAAATGCCATAATACATACAATGTACTGAATATTAACCTAATATCGTCAGCTTTTTCGGGTAGACGCCTTTTGTGAAATTAGTTTTACACAACCAACTGTAGGTGTGAATCCAATAGCGACTATCTATTCTTAATAATTCCGGATGGGCTCGTTCATTCGTACCTTTAGTTTATTGGTAAGACGAAAGGTTGTACCCTTTTTCCACTAATCAAGTAATAATCGTTGGCTACAAACCCATATCACACTGTGTGACTAGACCCCTTGTTACTTCATCTAACATAGGTAGGAATGGGCAGCTTGTGTACAGACGAGACACTATCCTTCTACAGAATCTATGTACATTAATTTTGACACATCTACACGAATGCCCAAGGGAAAACAGTAGTTCAACAGGAACTGTGTTTGGTGGCGTTGGTGGTGTGGCGCGGGCTCACATATGAATGGTAATGCACGTGTGATGGGTGTAGTTTCATTGCGTTAATCACCTCATTAAGGTTGACACCTGGGGAGAGCTAGGACAAGAACACACGCAGCTGTTGTATGTCCTACACCATTGAGTTCATTGTTTGGTTTGTGAGTTTTGGCGACTTCGGGTTTCCCGTAATGAGGTTGACAGGTTGGTGATTCGTTGGTGAACCCCATTAGTTTCACTGTACACACAATCACGTGGGACAGGAAGCTAGCGGAGGGGCTGCAGAGAAGGACCCTGAGGTCCAAAAGGTTGGGAAGTGAACAAAATCTGTCCGGACGAGCGACTGAGCACCTCCATAATATGGTCACTCGAGGACGAAATGTTAACTAATTAGGATATTCATCATCCAGTCATCCTATTAACAGAATGCTTTGGGATGTCTTCACTCGGGGTTATTGCTACAAAAACAGTGAGACCAGAAGAAGTGATGAATGTGACTGCTCCCGGACAACACTAAACAAAACTATTTCGCTGTTATATGTCTGTGTGAATCAGTGGTTAGCGCCCGTTAGGTCTGCTATCCTTGCACCTATAATGGGAAGATGTATTCCTATGTACGTTTTATACAGTATTGTTCCAACAATGATGGTGAACTGCGCTACTAATCGGATACGGTCGGTCTGAGTAGTAATTGTGGCTGCCTGTCCAACAGATTTTTGCGGAGAGGTTTCCCTGGTTAACGACTGACGCCGACGTTAACTGATAAACCCTTGCGTATTTTGAGTGGCTCAGGTGGAACATAAACGCACTGGATTGCGGCTTTTGCCTTGTGTTGAATCGTTCTTTTGATCCACTTTAAAAAGGAGTTCTAGATCCGAGTTCCATTTTGCTCAGAACTCATCATCGGTGTACGTCACCTGGACCGCGGACTGGACTGTGGTTCTAGCGTATTTAACGTGACGGTACGAACCACCAGAATCCCCCGTGACCTCGCATACGGCACATCCAAACGTCCTACCACAACCATGTGTGTATGACTAACACGCTCGTTTTACAGACAGGAGGCGGGAGGTCAGCTCCCTTATGATGGGTTTTAATGAAGTTATTTGGTTTCTAGTGTTCCACCGAAGTGAGCTGACCGAAAAATTATCCATATACAAAAACTATGATGAAATGTGAGCAGTGTTCACACTTTATGTACGGTTCTGTTGGGATGTATACCATGCTTATCCACCTGGCTTAGTGCAAGCATTATGAGCAGGCATTCCGACAGCGGCAGTTGTGGTATCTATTTCCTGCAATATTATCACTTTCGCCAGAGCGGACAGTGGATTATTTCTTTATGGTATCAGAAACCTAGGCAAACGCCTTGACACAACGGGGGCCGCTTCGATATGGTGGTTACAGTTTATGCGAATTAGTTGTCAAGTGTGAGAGAAAGCTATTTTGTCCGTCCAACTGACTTTGTAGTGCAGGCTGTCACGTAACGCACACCCTCCCCCAATCTTACGCTGATCACTAGTCGGTTCTCATGTTACCTTAGCTAACCAAGAGCGTGCAAATAGTGCCTACCAAATCTGTCAAATTTTCTGCAGTAAACGGATACACAATTGTTCATTACACAAATAAGTTGTAACCAACTACTGCATCTGGTCCCGGTAACAAGTGGGACATTTCAGACCTAAGTGGAACAACGCAAACGTACCCATGTTACAACTTATTCCTAGTGTGACAACCGGCAACTGGCTAAAAGGTGTACTGATTGTTCCGATTAAAACAAAGTTATTTGTCAAACAGATGGAAATGATGACACAAAAGCATGGTACTCAGGATAGCCAATTTGTTGCAGTTACCAACTCACCTCGGTAGGTGTAATCTAATGAGATTAATATTGTTTATAAAGTCGACTGGGTCAAAACGGGATTAAAGATGGAAACAATCGGTTGTGTGCTTGATGCAAGTCTCCTTCCCAAATCGATATCCGGATGAAATTGGCGGCAAAAAAATCGGACCTGACGAAACAAACGTAGAAAATACTAGTTGCTTTGGTTTTATCAGTAAACAAAAACCGGTCGGAAGAGCCACCATAGAAGGCTTGTCAATGCAACCGTTCAAATAGTATTCAGGTTTCACGTGGTGTCTGTTTCCATGCTCTGTCTGTGTTCGTTTAGCCAGAACGATTCTGAAGATATACACCATCATCGCAAAAATTCTATCGGCCATCTTAAACCGATGTCGAGACAAGCAAAAGTAACACAGAGATGCAAAAAATTGATGCTGAAGTATCTTAAGCTAGAGAAGATATATTGTTTCTTTTCAGAATGCCCTGGGTGGAAATTCCATTCGAATGTTAGAACAGCGAGCCAATGAAGATCGTGTCGAATTAATATCATACATATTTCTGCTAGATTCAGCAAAAAATAAATTTACCATCATTGGAAGTAAGTAGATAGCTAATCAATGTCATAGTTAACATCGGAGTAAAGACCACGAATCGAGTAGCGCGCCAGTTCTTGGGTTAGTTTCGAACTGCAAATGTGAGCACCACACGTGTTTGTGCCTCGTAAATCTAGACACACAACCACATTTCGGGCACCATACTGATATCCTAAAATGGCGGATCTGTGGAATCTTTCAACAGAACGGATTTGAAGAGAAATATTAGGATAACCAAACGTCTCACAGCGTGTAATGTATAGAGTGCACAAATAGATCATCTTGTGTACATTCACTATTTATGTTCGACCTTCACGCTCAGTCTGCCAGTCCACCCACTGGTTTGTAGAATAGGCTGGACGTCCGCATGTTGACACAGCCTCCCAGTTGGGGGTACGATTCAATGACCACACAAACGCCTCACCGCAGGTGTACAGTTTACGTTGATCACTGTTCTGTTCACTGCGTCCTTACTGTGGATGGAATTTCAGAGAAACAAATGGTGGGTTGACAAACATAAGCTGCGGATGGTCATACGCCCTAATACCACAAACATCGAGTGTCATTCCCAGCATTAACCACTACTTAAATCTCCATCTTTTCAGTGGATCTCGTCACCATGGGCATAACTCTCACTTGTATACAACTTTCCATGTGTGTGGTGATGACCATTTTTCTGCTGTATACTTCAAGAGTTCTTTCTGTGAGCGCTTGCTTGTGTTAACCTTTGTACAACATTCAGATAGGTTTTTATTTTATTCGGATTTCACTGGTTAAGATCAACGTGTGGTGTAAGTTACTAAATATTATCTAGCAAATTGCCAACAGTTGGTCCCACTGACCACCATATAAGTGGTGGGAAACTATTTGGAGGTTAATCACAAACGACTGTTTGATTCCACCTTTGGGGAAAAGGAAATGTAACATCTGAGTGTGCTGAATGTGCTTCATGGATTCCACATCCTTTTGGCAGGTTCAATAATCAAGGGAGTATTCTCTAACCTAGTGGTTTTACTTATAATTCTTGATTGTTTTTACGTCAAACGGCAGATTTCTAATTATCACAATCTTCACTATTGTATACTAGCTCAAATAGGATCTGTCCAATTTAAGTGGCTGATAGTGTAATTGGTGATCTAGTCGGAAACGACCTTATTCCAGCACTCAGTGGAATATCTGGAAATGGGGTGATATAAGGTCAAAAACCATACTGATAAGATCACGGACAATACAAGTGATCGAATGAGTCATCAGTGAAAGAAATCAGATCAACAGACTAGAAATAAAAGGCAGAAAACCGTGAAAGAATTCCAGTCAAGTGCATAGAATTAAACAGAAAGGCACACGACGTTAAGATGGAAGCCTCGCTGCTTTGTGGACTGAAATTTTGGTTAATAAACTGGAGCATGCCAGCGGCGCGGAACAGAAGCAACTTAAACAGTAAAATTTTCAACTTACTGGACCATTTTTCCATACAACATGACTGTGGTCCAATGGATAAAAATAGTTTTAATTTCACCTGATCTCAACATACGATTTGGCTCGCATCTTATTAGTGTGTGTAACACTGAGGGGTCAACCCACTTGAAATGAACTTAGTCGATCATAAGGTACTCATTCTTCCCGGCACCTTTGCCATCCATTTCCCCGTCACTGGCCGATATTTCAGGTAACGAAACAGTACAGTGATGATACCGCCAGCTGCTCCTGTCTTTGCGGACATTTTCATGTCCAAACTTGAAGGTGATTGATTGGAGGACGCGATTTATAAGCGAACGGTACATTTGTAATTCACCATCCCATCCATCAGCTATCCCACAGGAGTTAAACTTTCGTCATCCGTCTATGAAATCAGCCTCCGAAGTAGAAACTGAAGGAATGATAGTATCTCGAGATGGTTTGCAACAACAACAACAACAGGATAGGGAAGGATTGGATGGATGTGTATACCACAGGGTCAAACGGAGTGGTCAATACACACATTTCTTAAGCTTTGTTCCTCTTAAATACAAAATGTACGATCCATCCATGTTACGTTCATGCATTTGCATGCAGAATTTAGTTCTTTTTATGGCGTGTTAAAGAAGAAAGAGGAATGATCTGCAACCAAAGTAAACTCGAAGAAGGATTGAAATTGGTTTACAACGTGTTTCTTAAAAATGGTTAAAACAAAACTTTCATTACTGAGCACAACAATGAACAAATAGGCTTGCCTAAGCCCAGTACCTCCCTAAAAATTACTGCCCCCCTCACAGTTCTCTTCGAAAGACAGACTCCAAAGTGATAAAACGACACCGTTCACAATGTCCAGAAGAGGTGTTCCAAGCAAGTCATTTCAGTGTAACCTCGTACACTCAGGCTGCTATCGTTCAGTGCGTCAAAAATAAACCAACACTTCAATCTGAATCATTTCTTCTGCATCAGTTCACTTTAATCTGGAGTATCGCATAGATCGGACACAACTAGAAGAGTGTCTAAGGACATCGCTGAAATCCGAAATCTGTCAATACTGCATTTTTACAGCACCACCCAGAGAATAACATACAGTTGACGTTAAAAGGTGTTTTCAGTTATCTGTAACATATTACCGACAATTAAAGATGGTCTATGAAAGGCATCCTTATCTGCAGCAAAACCGATCAATATACGCTCTCTAAGACCGCAATTTTGTAAACAAAGAAGACTTATCAATCTCCGGAGTTGTTGTGGCCAAGGCTACGGCGAAGAACTCGTTCTGTAGGTAATCCATAGTCCTTATTCTAGGATTGCATACAATTCAAGTTTACTAGCATCCCCGGGAAAAGTAATACTGATCGACATTAGAGAGTTTACGCCACAACCATTCTGTTTTGTTATGTAACTGTTTAATCGTATGCTATCCACCTGACTGTTCGAATTGCACACTAGGCTGTCGCTGTTCAATATTTTTTTGATTATAGTTCCCCTTTTGTTCAGTTGTTCACACGTGTAACCGTTCAGAGCAAAGTATTCGAAGGAAATTTCTTTAAGATTTGTATTTCGCTGAAAGGCCAAATGGGCTGGTTTTACAAATTCAGCATTGGTTTAAAGAAATCCATTATTACTGATGGTCAACGTGAAAATCCATTATTATCTAGCAGAAGGTTCAATCAATCTAATGGACAATTTGTTGGTCGCTTCACAATCACATACATATATGGAGCTTTGGCACACACGTAACATTTAATGCTTTTCAAAGGAAACATTCTAACGATATTTTCTATGTCATAAAAGTACATTTTAATACCAGATGCGACTAGTGACAATGAAGATAAGTAATATAGCTTTCCTCAAATTTAGTGTATAGACCATAGGGTCAGTTAGCTTTCACATTGATAACAATGCAGCTTGACTCAGAAATATTCTGACTAGTTTAGAATCTTAGGTTCTTATTTTTAATTAATAATTAGGTTTTTGGAAATTCATCTGCTTAACTTCAGTACCGCGGTATCTCAAACGAAAGTTGCCTATGGAAAAGCAACGAAAGGCTCATGGCCAATCATAATACATTCTTTCCATCTACAGTATCCCCTTCTGAGAAACACGGAACACACGTTGTCGCGGGGGAAATCTGTGAAGCGGTGGAGTGTCCAGTTTGCTTATATCCCAGATGAATGTAAATGTTCACAGTGCAACGGGTCGTAAAAAAATAACAGTTTAAGTGACACAGTAAACTAAAGGAACTTTGCTTACTTTAACAAAGGTCATTAAGTCCAGGGAACAATCAGGCACATGAACAAATGCACACAGGGCCGCTTTCAGTTGATTGATTGTGACAACCGCAGAAAACCCCAAGAATCTTGGATCGGAATGACCTAATAGGATTCTGAATGCACAACTTGGGTTGATAACATGACCAGTGGTCAGGACGTGTCTTGCGACTGCGGACGCTGGTTGCTTGCATGTTTCAACGGCATTGTCGTTCTTCTGTAACACGGAGTTCTGCACCCATTTAGGCAAATGTTCCTTCACTCTGGAGATCAAGCACCTCTCGGTTCTGCCTACGTAACTTTCGTTGCAGTTACATGTAATTTGGTAGACACAATGTGATGTGGCACCGATAGGCTGGTCTCCTTTAAATGAACTTAGAGACAGCTTCTGGGTCCGAGCTGATACACAGAGTTCCGTAGTGTTAAATCTCTGTTTAATCGATTTCACTAGTCTTTGCATTATTGGATGCATATTGTAATTGCACTTTAAAGGCAATTCTATGTGAACCTTCTTTTTTCTGACTGTGGCCACCTGTTCGGAAAGTGGTTTCGGTCTACTATGCCCTCCTATGAACCTTTTTGGATACCGGTTAGATTGTAGTGTAGATGTGATCAAGTTTAATTCCTTCGCAAGCCTATCCTGTGTAGAGATTCGTCTTGCTCGTGTGAATAGCGTGTTCACTAGTGCACGTTTGTGATGGACCGATGCGAAACTATGACAGTTCAAGTATAGACTGGATCACATGGATTTCCAAGAGAGGGCTCTTTTGATAGAGCCATCCTCCCGGCGACTAATGAGTATGTCTAGAAATCGCAAACAATTATCAGTTTCAAATTCAAACGTTACAAACAGGTTGGGATAAATATTTAACCGCCGCACTAGGTTATCTATTGCCCGCTAGGACCGACTGAACACCAGTGTATCCGCGAAGTAGCATTTATAGTATGACACAATTGCTACGTATGTAGCTAAATCCTGCTCAATCCTTGACATGTAAAAGTCTGCTAAGATAAACTTTAGTGAACTGTGTCGAGCTAGACAGGCATAGAGGGTTGGGATTTTAGGGTGTTAGTAGGATGCAGATTTTCAGTGCACACCAACCTTAGGGTGATTACCAATTGTCCGCCCATTGCACCGACCGACCCGAATTGCAGTTGTGCCTCTTGCGTTTCACGAAAGTGTATTAAGTTGAATCTGAAGGCAACCGGTCTGACAGTAGTTAGTGCATGGTAATGGATATTTAAAGTTTGGGTACTATATTGATTAGGGTAGTGAAACCCCATTGCCATGTTTCCGTAGAATTAGCCTGACTTTTATCAAAGAAAGGTCAGTATGGAAGAGTTTTACGATACTAAAATAATCATGAACAATCAGTTGGCTAAAATAAACGGTTCTAGAGAGAAGTAAATTTTTACTTCACTAATGTCAACAATAGCTTAGAATAATTTGTGAATCTTGAGGCGGCAAATTTTGCGTTGCATTGGGCTACAAGCACAAGCTATATTAACAAAGAGAAAAATGGCGGAAAATTCGTGGACCGCAATGAGTAATTTGTTGGTGGACTCGTCTTAACATGTGTACACAATGTCGTCGTGCACTGTTGTCGGAAGGGCCACGTGGCCATGGAACCGACATTCACTGAGGTCATGAAAGGATTGTTTGATACATCTCTGGCGCTTGAATCACTCGTTTAAGCTAGTAAGAAAGTTTGCTGCAACCGAAACAGTCAAAATGGTAACACACGCGCAAAAGTTCAGACAAGAATAGTTTTCGAATCGACTTGTGCGGTGATTTTCATTGCTTCGTGTTATACACGGAATGCCTAATATGCTTCATTTTAATTTAGTGTTGAGGATAATACTAGATTACAGTCAGTGGTTCCATGAATGGTTATTACGCCGTGCGTCTACAACAAGGTTTCTCAGTAGGGTCAGTACACTGTAAACATGGATGAAGTATATCTGTTACATTTATGATGAAGGTCAATTTGCAAACATTGGTGGGGCTGATAAATTAAATGTAGCTAGCCACAAAAAACCGTTCCAGATTAATGCATACTACTAGGCGTACACTAGTTTCGTGTTAACTCTACGTAATCAATCACGCTTCACCTCCTGACTCGCAATATGGCGAACAGGCCTCAGTGTGAAATTAGTGTTTACGGGTTAGTAACAAATTTGCACATTGCGTGTAAACGTGAATAACAATCACTACAGTAAACAAATATCCCACAGTGTTAACTTGACACCATTGACACTGTAATAAATACGGTCACAAATAAGCCAGCAAAATTAACTTTGATACCCTATTATTTCGCTTACCTACAACGAAACTAAGCAAGCTCTGACATACGGTTGATTCTACTGTCTAATAAACAGCTTTGAACAACCTAAGGTTTCATGTTCACATACTTATGTGGTTGAGTTGTGGGTTTCATTTGCAATATCAAAATAGGCTGTGATAAAAATCAGACTTTGAATGAGCAGTCATGGATTAAGGATTTTTCCTTCGTCATCGTGCTGGAGTTGCACAATGCCATCGCGGTTGTAGTACAGTGCAAATGTTTCATAAGCACGCGGACTACTGTATCACAAGCAGTAGTCAATTTCGTTTTCAATAATTTTTGTCCATGAGTAGTTCTGGAAGATGGAACAGAGTGAGACAACGGGTAGAAAAGCATCATTACCGAACCGGTTAGACACGAGACCACTGTCCTCAAATTGTTGGGAGTATAATAAGGTAGAAGATTTCGATTTATGACGTCATACCGGCAAGTTTTCCACGATGGAAAGAAGACCGCGGTGTTCGACGCGAACCCGCTGGTCGCATTTTTGCAGCTTCATGTGCAGTCGCAATACGCCTGAGATTACTGTTCCTCACCTTCAGCTTGTTTTTTCTTAACATCCACATGAATTGATAGGGTTATCAACTGTCATGTGTACGTTCAATGAGAAACGACATCTTGACAAGTTTACGAACTATCTTGCATTTCATGTTGTCCACACAACGCAATGTTCAGCGGGAAATTGATAAATATCTGAATTCTTCTATATCCGTTTACGTATTATCAGTGTGAGCATGCTGACGCAGCTCCGAACCGGTGGATTTTTAAAAATTAGTTGGAGACAGAGCAAATAGATTGCCATGAACTTTTACCAAATCATTTTTGTGAACAGTCGGAAACAAAGTCGGTAGGCAGGATGCTGTTTTAGGAGCACAGTTGATTTGAAAAAGAATAATCGTCACCTACCCGAAAAATATGTTCGAAATCAAAATTTCACCCACATTTTATTTGCGCCACAAAAATCCAACTATACAGCAACAGAGTAAATAACAATAAGGAAGTATGTAACACTTAACTAATCGCATCTTTCCAGGATACGTTCTCTAACGAGCACTCATGTTTTTAACTCCTGAGCCAATCGGTGTGAAACTTCGTCAACCACATCGATTCATGTCGATGAAACAATGAATTGGAAAATGTACAGTTCTCATGGATTCGTTAGATCAGCTATTGATCTATTATGACTAATGACGTTTTATTTTTGCACAACAATGATTTTATGCATTGTTCACACTGAGTAAAGCGACATCGTAGCACAATACGGTCTCTGTGTACACTTATCTTTCTTCCTCTCTCTGTCTGTTCAATTGGTTGACGAGACCACACGGATATTCCACTCAATTTTTATTCCCGTTGTACCACTTTAATGGTCACAGGTCAGATTTCGCTTTGGGAACGCAAGTGCAATCGGGAGTCTCAAACAGTGATGCTTTACAGTATTGTGACCACTATCCCCAATTGCTCAAACACTCGATTACCGTGGCTATTCTGCTCTCAGCAGGTGGTGTTACACTCGTTCATCTTGTTGCCACCGATAGCCTGATGAGAAACATCTACAATGAAGTAGGATACTGAATAACTCATAATTCACCGCCACAATTCTCCTGCATTTATGAACAGCCAGTTGTTTCAATGTTTACGGAAGGAATGTCCATGTTACTTCCTAGCCAATGGTAAGACAGTCAAGGCAAATATGAGCTGAAAACAAATCTGCGTCTCACACTGGTAAATCGTCTGCTATGCTGTACGCTTGTCTTCTCATCAAAGAATGTTAGGATGGAAAGTATTTAGAGATGGAGCCATTGACCCGCCTCAACGGCTGGTTGCAACGTGACATATGCCAGACTATCACTTTTTAACATAACTATCTAACAAGTAATGAGGACCGTAAACGACGGACTTGCTTACAATTTGTTACGCTTTTTTTCTTAGACTATATGCAGCTGCAGTAAAATGGCAAGCCAAAAAAACACCGTTGATTACTTATCACAACTGGAACCACAGTATTTTGTTAAACCGGCATAAGCTGTATGCAGTAACGTGTAAACTTCTAGCACAGTGTGTGTAAAATGATTGAAAAAATCGAAGACCACACAGTTTACCTGGGTCATTAATTAAGTACACGTGGAACATACCGATCGATTGACTGTCCACATACCATGCCTCGACCGATTCACACTGTCCTAAGCACAAGTAAAGTCTGATCACTCGGCAGTGGTTGACGATCACTTTATCCAGTCTCTCATTCTTGGTACCAGTTCTGGTGTAACGCTGTACCTCATTCGAAGTGTTATCAACAAACAGTCGCTGTTCTTAACGGATTTCCAGTTCGCCTCTGAATACACATACACGTGGACAGCAACTAATTACCCTAAAAGATGAACGGAAATAATGTTCAACAAAACATTCTACACTGAGTTAGAACAGCATCGACGGAGTTTCCCTTTACATACCACATTGTTTCTGGAAAAGATGTAAATCACTGTAGCAGTGAAAATACGAAGATTCACGTAAATCCCCTATTGTACGGTTACCAACATGAGACCGATTGCTTCTTTCATGACGATAGAAGCGCTCTTCCCCACTGAACTTATCTTATTTTTAATTTAACAGTTCCTTTTCCTTAATATGATTTCATTTACTCTCAGAGTTACACCGTATACTGATAAATTGTCGCCTATAGCAGAGTTGTTTTGCGGTTCGCAATAGATTCTCCAGTTGCTGAGTGATGTACAATAAACTGGTCATTGTCACAGCCTTGTAAGGAAAGGTCAACAGTAACGAAAGAAGGGGGAAATATAGGCAATAGTATATCTTAACTTCGCAACCAAGATTACAGAGTTTAGCGCCAGTATAGGAGACACGGAATGATGTAATACACTTAACTCAAAATGTTCTTATTCAAGAATGTGGTTCAGACCAATAAGCACAGAAATTCATTTCAGTCTATTAGGTACAATTAGGCATCCAATATGAAATGCCTCCACATGACAAGCAGTTACACATTGAACAAGGTTGTTTCAGAGTAACACCACAGCTTTAGGAGATAAGCCCGGTTACTTACGCTACTGACTACATTGTTGGTTAGTTAGCCTGGACCGGATGCAACAAGCGTGAGGCTCTCGTTCTCTGCATGCTTATGCACGTGTGCTCGTCCCCCTGACATCCATCATCCAGGTAGCAGAACTACGCTGAAACAACGAATATATGTAGACCTTTTCTTAAACCTACGGCCATATCATTCAACAGAGTGCCATGATGTAACTATCGACACTATCAAAATAAATCCGTTTCTATCAGAAGAACACGTACTGGACCAACATGGTGTACTTATTTGCTCTGTACTAACAAACGCCGTCTACAGGGAATTTGGTAGATAGTGTTCATTGGGACTCGGGGAAATAATGAAGACATCTGGAGCTGCGTCTCAATTACGAGTTCAGCTCGACTTTCGAGGTTCCAGTCTTCGCTAGCTACCACCTTAAACCAGCGAAAACGTAGCCACAACGGATGACCGACTGCAGGTGCCAGACCGGAATAAGAAAGCAAACGTGAGACAAACAAAAGTGAGAATTTACTTGCAGAAAATCCGTAATGAATCGCAGAATGCATACCTACACGCACGTAGTTGTCAGATGGTTCCAGAAATCAAGTGGTCAGTACAGTAAAGTAATTAGTAGTCCGCCTGAAATTAAACCTATTCTGATTAGCACTACTGGCTCTGGTAAGACCGACCGTCGTTCATCCGCTGCTACCTACACATTCCTGAGCAAAAACTGGAAAGGGTAATTTACAATATGCGACCCATATATATATGGGTGGATGAAAAGTGGACGGTGTCGGCTGGCATCCGTTAACCGACTTGGACCCGATGTTTAAGCAGCACGACTCTCGTCTGCAGCTGGCTTCAGTTGAAGTATGCTGCATAATCCCTGACTAACCTCCCATCAAGAACAGAGAAGACAATTTATCACTATTTTTTATTCCATGGTACCGATCGACTGAATGACCTTTAACTTTGAACTGATGAGTCACAAATCCCTCTCAAGGAGTTGGATGAAGGAGTGCATATATGGCAATTCAACAGCAACCGATTCAGTGGTGGAGTGGGCATTCCCGCAATACAATGTAACGCTTGTTTGGCCCAGTAACGAGCAGTCACCTTGTCTATCGGAAGGGGTGAGTTGATCTTTCTTGCTCACACCATTCATGGTTTGAGCTACGGAGTTATAATGCAGACACATCTGCTTCTGATATGATGGGGCCAGAATGACTTGGTACTTTGACATGATAATTCTCCGGTCCATCAATATAAGAACGTTTAAGTCGCCTTGTAATATTCGATGTTTACCTCATTCTGTTTGATAGCCTGACATTAATTAGGTAGAATATTTCTGGGATTCTCTTGACCGACGGGGCCACAGGAATACAGAATTTTCAGTGGTTCCACACCCAAGATTGTCCCCATAAGAACAAGAAGATAACGTGGAGTTTATAACAATAGAATGCGCGGAAGAGTCGGTGTGATAATCGTCCACATGGGTGGACGAACTCGGTATCAACAGACAACAAAAAGCCCGACATTTTTAGGGCGAATTCACATTGATTGTTTTGGTAAGTGGTGTAGGGAAGTCGGGATATGGTGTACAGTTAGGTGGAGCAGTGATGAACTTGATGAGCTACTGTAAAAACTGGCTAGGTGATAAACAGACGAAGTTCGTCCAGACGAGCGATAGACAGTTGGGTGCTCATAGGCAAAAACGCAGCAAGCCGACAGCAGTCCTATGTCCTAGCAGTCCAATCAATCTCAACCAGTTAATTAGGTCAGTACCTGCTTGATCTGTTCACGATGAGCCTGCACGGTGATCGGGTATAGGGAGCACTTTGATCCATCTTGTCGAATGTTCCGTCCAGACGGGGATATACCGGTTTCCGGAAGTAGTTACTGGAAAGAGGCTTATCACATCCACCGACCATAATTCCCTAATTTCACGGAATGAGACTGGTTGAGTGGTTAGTACCTTTAAGCAGTTGACACTGCTGGCACATCTGCATAACTATTAAAATCATCCTTCATTCTCGGCCAGTACTCCCTTTGCCTCAGCATTCTGTAAGTTCAGTGACAATCCGTGCGAGCCAGCTGATGATGTTCCTTCATATTTGTCACTCTGAACCCAGTCGGTCTAACTGACGCGTTTATTCCCCGTTGCAGTTAGCACATTAAAATTCCAGGACTATTCAATCGTACGTCTGACCAGTGCACCCTGAAAGCTTTCATTTCCGGATTTCCCTCGTCTTCTGAAGGTTGTCTTCTCGAAAGAGCTGGTCAATCAGCTCCCGGACCACTGTGCTGTATCCATCGTCTGTGCCGCATACAACTTTTCGAGATGATTCTCTAGATCAATACTGACAACTGACCACGTCCTTGTGGATATCATCCACGTGTTGCGTTCGAGAAAAGTTATCTTTTCCAACTACATGGTAAACTATGAAGTTGTACTCCTGTAGTCGTAACACTCAGTGGGTTCTCTTTCCAAGACAGTCCTTCGCTGATGTAGTTCACCCCAAAGGTTTGTGGTCAGTCTCCACATAAAAACGTCGGCTCAGCAAGTATGGCCTCTATTTTTCCAAAGCTCACGATCATCAAGCATTCCTTTTCTATCGTTTAGCAATTTCGTTCGGCAGGAGTTAGTACCCGACTAAGATATTCCACAACACCGCCTTTCTGCCTAAGTACAGCTCCGGTTCCTACAGCACACGCATCCGTTGTGACAACGAAGATCTGCCCAGTCATCCGTAACTTCAGGGTCAATTGGCTGTTTCTGGTCAGTGAAGCTAGAGAATCTTCTACAGAATTTCGTATGGGCTTGCAAGATCATTGGAGTTTTTGGTGAAGCGACTTTTGTGATTTGTTGTTCACCAAAGATTACTGACACTCCTTTGATGGCGACGATTTTACTGACCGTAATCTCGCTGGGCCATCTGAAGTTGACATAAATTCGAAATTTCCTAATGGGCTTTCACCAGAACGAAGGAATTAAACGGGCCACCTGGCCTCTCGATTTCTTCCTTCAGCATACCCTTCGTTTGCTGTACAGTTTTCAGTTGCAAGTGCACTGAAAATCTTTTGAGACCGCATGGTCGAAATCGTTATGGTGCAGTGTGGGATTTGTGTCCAATCCAGTCACAATATCCGCATTGGTTTTGGTCCGTGGTGAACAATTCTCAGAATGTGTATATCACTTCACTCAGTAGCTGTCACACGTTGTAATTGACCGAAGTGCGCTCGCTTCAATTTTCCCAGGCTGTCATTTGTGGTATCCCCTTGGTGGGATCATAAACTGCCACACGTTTACCTGATTCTGAATCAATCACAGCTTCAGCACGTTCAAGAAATTTCGCCCCAATGTGGTCGAACGCGTCACCGGAGAAATGAGAAAAAGTGACGATTACCCACTCGGGCATAATATTTTACCGGATTGCTGATTTACAGTTAGGCTATCCACGGTTCAAACGACCATTGCACACGATTGGACGACCTTCCTGGCCTTGACCAAACCAACAAAATAGCCGCAACCATGCCAACCAAACAGCGCACTCAAATAATATGGATTTCTACCGCAGCCTGAACTGTCATCACAACGATTGTACTGCTACTGGGTTGCCATCCACGGGAAAATGTCAAAGGATCGCAAGTTTGAACGCCGTATTTTACTGCCCGATGGGCATATACCCGTCAGTGTTCACGTCTGCTGCATGTCACCAGCATCGACCCAGACAACAATATATCAGTGGCACTCAGTGATGCTTAAATTCTACAAAACCATGATAAAAATTAAACCTTGTATAGAAAGTGAAGAAAAGGCAACAGGAGAAGAGACCTGACTACTAACAAAGCATCTACGTCTATATTCAGACATTTAGTGTCAAGGTGCTTACAGTTTACAAACAAGCCGACCTGTAGGTGAAACTTAGGCGTCATCAACAAGACGCATACTTATGGCTTTCACTGTCTGCGTCATTAATTACACTCACTTCACAGACAACTCGGCCAAACACAGGCCACTCTCACACCACTTAAACCTTGTATAGAAAGTGAAGAAAAGGCAACAGGAGAAGAGACCTGACTACTAACAAAGCATCTACGTCTATATTCAGACATTTAGTGTCAAGGTGCTTACAGTTTACAAACAAGCCGACCTGTAGGTGAAACTTAGGCGTCATCAGCAAGACGCATACTTATGGCTTTCACTGTCTGCGTCATTAATTACACTCACTTCACAGACAACTCGGCCAAACACAGGCCACTCTCACACCACAGCCCGATTAGCCGCCATCTCACCTAACGTCTCCAGCCACCAACTCTGTGAGTCGTCGGATCCACAGCCCGGAAGACAAACCCGATCTACAGCAGCCAACTCCTTGGTGGACGAGTTCATTTCTCTCCGCCAAGTCATCCTCTGCCAACGTCGCACCTTACACCAGTTGTCCACAGCATCGGCAAACGATTAGCTGGTATCCTTAGTGCATGATTTGACCATTTAATTCCGTGAAAAGGTAACAAATGAAGAAAAGAATTCTATTGGTAATCACCAGCAAATACCCGCTTCCCAACCTCTTCGTTGCTAACTCGTTGGCGCCGCCCGATACGAGCGATTGAACGCAAATATCGGTGGTCAGTTACCTGGGGACGGTTCACGTCTTCTATTCTGAGCAGTCAGATTTCGCTGCGGTAAAGTAATACAACCCTCACTGTCGTCTTATCTACACGAGCTTTAAGCATCAAAAAGATAGCCCTCTGTAGCCAGATGTGCCCCCGATCAGCGAACACCGCCATAGCCCTAGAGATACGCGCTTCTGTTTTATTCTTTGCACCTCCACCGTCACAGATGTGGCTTCCCAAGAGCACAGTTCGGTCAACAACCTCCATGGCTTCAGTATCCAACAGTATATCCAGGTAATCACAGTGATCCTGCTGAAGCACTTTGGAATTCGACGCTGCAAGACGCATTTCGAAGCATTTAGCAGAACCTGAAATAACCTCCAGCATTGTTTGTGCTGCTTGGACAGCGTGAAACAGCAACACCTTGGGGTCAGTATAATCACGATCAGGCAGTCTTCCACCAGGTAGGAGTTCCATGCCGACATCTCGTGGGTGCCGGAGACAGTCCTCCATCATTTTGTCCACCGGAAAGCTGAGCAAGAATGATCAGAGTGGACAGCCTTGAAGTGCGCCGCTCCTGGTACTGAAACTGTTAGGCAGCTCACCGTAAACCCTGACCTGAGCTGAAGTATGAGAATAAAGCGCCGAAAGTGCGTTAACATACTTGGCCAGTGTACCTCTGCGACTAAAATGTGGATCGATCCGCCGAATCGAATATATCCTTGTAGTCGGAAAATACAGCTGTCAGCCAGCGGGACGTATGACGCTGCTCCAGAATTAACGAACAGTCAAAATTTGATCAATACATCCCCGCCCAAAGCGAAACTCTACCTGTTTTTCTCTGATGATTACCTCCCGAGCTGCAGTCAGTCGGCGAAGTATGGTGGACGTCAGAACCTTAGTGATGACTAGAATCGAGCCGATTTCCCTGTGGTTTTCGCAGTAGCACCTGATACCTTTCTTGAATTAGGGAACCACTGTCGAGTGACCCCAGCACGGAGGAATGGTCTCCGTCGTTCACGCAAGGTGAGACCACCATCCACCTTCTTCGGAAATTGCCGCCACTAGGTCATCCAGGCCAGCAGTCTTATTGTGTTTGAGGGCCGAAATGGAATTGTGAACCTCAGTCACAGTGGGTGGTTCCACATCTACCGACCAGAGTGCTACATCACAAGCCTGTGTCGGCAACATTGTAGAAGCAGGAGACCAGCTAAATTGACCCCCAGTGTTCCACCCACCAAGCCTACCTTCTGGACTTATTGTAGATGAGTGTACCATCTGTCTCACTGATAGGCGGTCGCCCGGGACCAGTAGCACGGATAAGCTTGAGGAGTCTACCGATCAGCCTTTAGGCTACGTTTCAGCTCCTTACGGATATCTCTCTTAGAGTAACTATATGAACTGCAAGGAGGAATGTTCCGTCTAGCTTCTAACAACTCCAGGGATTCCTCTGAAATCCAACGTTTCTTCAACCCATGTGCCCCCGTCCTGCATGTTACAGTACCTGCCTCGTGGATGGCTTACGAGATTCGGGTCCAGAAGCTATTAGGGTCTTCGGAATGAGGATTGCTAAGCCTGCTTTCTAGGCTAATTTGTTACTTATGCTTTACTGACGGTACAGCCAGTTATTCAACAGCCAGTCGTTGCTGCTGGTGGGATCATTGCCCGACAGAAGTACAAACGGAATGACAACGTACGAATGCATGATCCGAATCCGAGTATGTGCTCCAATAAGAACGACGGTGCTGAACCGAACCACACTACCTACGACTAACAGCTGTGATCCGTGTGAGGCCAGGCCTGATTCGGAGAAGGTGGGTACCAAGTATAACAATGACGTACACAATGTCTAAAGCTAGTGCTGGCTAAAAATAGCTTAAGTTCAGCGCACAACTGTAACAGTCAGCCTCCAGTATCCGAGTGATGTCGCTGAACCTGCCAATCATCATCATCATAGACAGCAATACATCAGTGGTTCACACTAATGCTTAACTGCCACACAACCATGAAGAAACAGCAAACCCTATATAGAAAGAGAGAAGGAAAAAGAAGGGGACGGGAAGGGACCTAACTACTGAAAATGACTACGTCCATATTCAAACATTCAGCATCAAGGTGCCTACA